>VZTR01007315.1:283583-444755 GCA_013400775.1 Chaetops frenatus
GGAATTTTAGTGAACACAAAAGTAAAAATTGGATAGAAGTATAAAAGAACCCAAAATAGCTTCCCTCTAAACTTCACAAAGCTTTTTAAGTTAAAAACAGCATTCAAGCAACATGCAGCAGCTACCTAATTGTGGTGGCCTGCCAATAAGAAACACTGAAGAATAATAAATATCTGTATTTTCTTCTAAAAAAATATATCTCTCACTGTTTTAGGGGGCAATTTCTCAATTGCAGTTAAAATCTAAAATTATCTGTTTGATCAATGGTCTAGGTAGATGAAAAATCTGGTCAACCCATTAAATAAGAAAGTTAATAAGAAGGGAGAACCATCTCACAGTTCATGAAATAGTACAGCAAAGTGTAATTTTTCAAGTCCTAGTAATTATGTTGGCTATCGCACCATTACTGATATAATGTGAAGCTAATAAGCCAAGTAATTAGAATGCACTAGGTCAGAGTTTTCACCTCTAATATGTGAAGGGTAAATGAGAATGAGACATTCTAATATTTAGCATATGGCTAAAACGGTACAAAAGTAATAGAACTGAAAGGTTACTTTTTAGAGGGGAAATGTTCATCAAGTCGAAAGTTGTTTGTGTTGACTTACATGCTGGGCCTAATGAAGGTCGTTATGGAGATTTAATTGTGTTACAGATGCACCAGAGAGGTCTGGCTGAGTTTCTCCTCTCTGAATGACTTGCTGCATCCTGCTGCTATTGCCCAAGTTCTCACCGGCTGAATTGCCTTTCTCACTTACAAGCCACTTACACATTGAGTGCAGCACTACAAACCACTGCCTAACACAAAAGACCCAAATTAGCCCATACTTCAGAAAACAGCAATGTGATATTCCTATAAAGCAGGGGGGACACACTTCCTTTCCTGATGTTTCAGGTCACAACACTGCCAGACCCAATTCTTTTATTTTATATGAAGACTACTCAGCTGTTGTTGAAAGAAAGGCCTCAGAGTCCTTAAGTTCACCAGAAAATGGTGAGATGCTCTTCCCAGCACCAAGGTCACTCACTCTCAGCAGTTTACAGGCACAAAATACCTGAGTACCTTTCTCCTCAGCCACAAATATAGGAAACAGTGGACATACAGTTCCAAGAGATGCTTTGCTCTCTGTTCTTCAGGAAGGAGAATGACAAATTCCAAACAAATACGTAAAATGTAGAGATTTAAAAGCATCAGTTATTAAAAGAGCAAGCTGGGAAGTGGTCTCAGTTTTGTAGTGGTAAATTATGCAAGATAACCTGGCCTAGAGCACCACATTTTACCTGGAGGGTGCTAAAAGAGAATATTAAGCCATTTATTGCATGTGTTATGGGGCACGATGATGAGTCATGTTTGACTGTGACACCTTGGGCTGCCAAATGTGATGAAATTGAAAGTGCCATGTGACAGAGAGTCAAACCTCCAGCAAACCTTTGCTTGACTCTGCTTTGCAGGGAAGCCTCTCTTTTTGATCCCCCTTTGTCAGTATCAAAGGAAAATGTAGATCAGGAATTCAGTCTGCAGCAAATGTATGGAAAATTTCAAGGAGTGAATGGGAGAAGTAATTTGATTTTTTCTGACAAAGCTGCACGAAAAAAAACACTGCCTCACAGAAGATTCTGAATTAAGAAGGTTTCAGGGTTCTCTTCAGCCTGCATATTGTTTTAGCAGTGCATGTTGTCAGCAATATACAATGCTGAAAATATTAAGGAGTTCACCTTGAAGGGTAGGTCTGTAAAGTCCTGAAAAATCACTTCAGAAGCTGAAAGAGAAAATTAATCTGATGGGACAGAGCTTACAGAACACTTAAAAGAGCAGGCTGAAAATGTAGGTACTGCCACAGATGCACAGTGAGGGGTCTCTATCTAAGAACTTGATCTTGATGAGAATTGGAGTGAATGTTTGCCTTCACTCCATAGCCTTCTTCCTGATCATGGTGCATGAAAAGCCCATATAACAATGGACTTCTTGGCAAGGAAATAACTTAAACAACCTACCCTCTAGTCTAGTCATAAAAGAAATAACATTTGAGATGGAAACTGGGACATTGACAGCAAATGTATAATAAGATTCAAAGTAACTGCTTCATCTTGTCCAAGGAACTAGTACAAAATAACTGTATCTGTAAATATAAGGGAGATGTTTATATTGTGTATCAAACATAATGTAAATATGAACTATTCTACCCTTGACAAGTTTCGTAGACTGAATCAGATTTTAGCTAAATGAACTACATCAGGCAGAATCTTATAGAAAGGGACGAGATCCTTGATATCAGCCTCATTCATGCTGCTTTTTACACAGCTAATATGTAGAGAGCATTTAGGAAATAAAGCCTGACTTCCACAGCTTTTATTACATGGGATTTCTGGAAGCAGGAATGGCTGCTAGAGGACGTGAGAATTCAGTTTTCCAAACCTCAGAGGAAGATGCTTTAAGGAAAAGGCACAGTCTTCTCATGGCAGCAGCAGCAGCACCCTCTACACAATTCTGCTCACAGCCTGCCCTCGGGAGGAGGTTTGCTGAGCAGCACTGGCAGCAGACAGGGAGTGAGGACAGAAAAGGGCACACACAGAGATCTGGAGGTTGGGCAACAGTGGTGGAGCCCTGATCTTGCAGCAGGGTCTGTGCCACACCAGTGCTCTGCAAGGGGAATGTGCCATGTCCTCAAAAAATCCTTATTGACCTTGGTCAGGAGCCACTTGATCCTTCTTTGCTTCTACTTGTTTAGATCCTGCTAAATAAAATGTCAATGAAGTGAATATAAATGAGCATAAAAGTGACTTATCATTGCCAGGCTATGCTCTCAAATTATCCTTCCTTGATAATTGCTTGACTGACGCATTTCAGCATATATCTTTCATATCCGTACTAATTAATGAATTGGCACCTCAAGAGATTCAAAAATATGCCTTTTCCTTCCCTGGAAATGATGTATAAGACTCCAGAGTATTTCCATGTAATATTCTATCTAATATTTATATTTCATTAAAATACACTTTTTACTTTGGTAACCATCCTTTAACTCCCACAGGTCCTGACTGTGTGCACAAAAGGGCCTGAATAATTCAGGGCTCATTTACACAGCAATGTCACCATTGTTGTTTCTCTTGCATGCCCTGTTCACCAGAGCCTGGACTTCCCAGGTTCACTTCTTCCCAGGCTCAAGATTTGCAGCTCTTTCCTGAGCAGTGCTTAGCTTGGGAGACAGAGGCTGAGGGAGACAGGGAGGATTTCTTTTGCTAATTGTTTCAGGAGATAGCAGAAGGACTTGGGTTTTGAATGATGGAGATAAACGAGCTTCTCTCTTCCTCTTGCTTTTCTAAAGAACTTTGTGATAAGATGCTCAGGCATCCATTTTCTACTTTTTTTTTTCAATCAGTGAGATGCTTCAAGCTGATAGAGTGTTCAGATTTCATCTATTCATCCACTGCTTTTCCTCCTGCTAGCCCATGACCCATGTAAGGGAGAAAAGTGACGCAGAATATGATACTGAAGCTGGTTAAAAACTTGCCCTTCTAGCCCAGAGTAAAGTTAATTTTCATCAAATTACAAGTCTCTGTCACGGATGCAGGTGTGAATGTCACCAGAAGACATGCATTGTCAGTTTTTATTTCATCATGCACTGAAATCAGAAAGCAATTATTCATGTTTAATATCTGTACTTTAAATAGCTTTAAAGATGTTGAAGTAAGTGTCCACTTAAATATAAAAGGGGAAATAAAGTTTAAAATTCCAGCAGGTTTCAGAGGATAAGATGAGGGGAAATATCACTTTAATAAAGACCTGCCATAAAATGGAAAAGTAATTTTTTGTTTTAAATCTCTTCAGGTTTTCAGCAGAGCTCACCTCTGCTTGGTTCTTTCATAGAATTATGATCAGTGCCTAAACCTCAGTGAAGACTGCTGCCTAAATCAGAGAGATGTGTTTTATTTAAAACAATACAGGATCACCAGTGCTCAGTTTTATCTTAATTTTCAAGAAGGAGATGGGCAATTGATAACTGTAAAAAGCCAAAAAGACTAAGTAGATCTCCTTTATTTAGTATTGTGTGAGAAAAATACAGATTTGAAAAATTTGAGCATTGCAGATCTCCAATGGAATAAAAATCGGATCTACTAATATTGCTTTAGGGGTAGTTTTTTTGGGGGGTTGATGTGGTGGGGGTGGGTTTAAGTGAGTCCAACAGGTTTCCTTTCTGATGGAATGTAGCAGGGATGGAGCTCACTGCCCTGTGGTTGAAGTCACGCTTTGTTGATGCTTCTCTAAACCCTCAAGACTCCCAGATCAGAGCACCAATCTCCTAGGGTGAGCCTTCCTGCAGGAAGTTTATTTGTCAAGTCCTGAGGGAAACTGAGAACAGAAACTGCACTGGAGTTGTCTGAAGCATTACCCATATTGCTTCTGGGGTGTTGTGCTCTCCATTTGCAGTCAGTGTGTGCTTGTTGTTGGGAGCAGGGACTTGGCCACCCAGTCCAGTTCTGCCACTTTGTTCTGGGACCTGGATCAATGGCAAGGGCACTGAACAGGTCAGGATGCATCTGGCAATCACTAAAGTAAATGTTCCTGCACTAAGACAAAATGTCAGAACCCTCTAGAGTTAATGGAGAAAAGTCTTATTACTACCACTAATTTTTACTTAAAATTTTATTGCCACAGCTCAGATGAAAGATAGAAGCTTGACATATGCAGGCTGTAAACCCCTGACAGCTGATCAGCTGAGCTTAAACCATGACTTTCAAAATGACAGGTGGGGAGAGGCTTAAAAAGACTTGACCTGTCTTAAGCACATCAGCATGTGCCACCAGATGCAGATTAATAGATACCCTGTGCTGTGAGCACAGGCAAAGGGGCTGTTCAAGTCTAAGAAGTTGCCATATGGCATAGCCAGGGCACCTGTGGTGCTGCAAGGAATGATGGATCGTGTGCTCCAGCAGTTAAATGGTGTCATCTGTTATGTGAATGGGAGTGGGAGAGACCGGCCTGCAAGCCTGGGAACACATCTCCTCCAAAGGTTTTAAATAATACACCAGGGTTTGGAAAATCCCACAGAGGAGCTGGGCCCTCGCTGGGAATGCTGCAGAGCTGCGTGGTTGGCTCAGGGCAGCGAGGAGCAGCAGTCTCCCAAATGGAGGGGGATAAATGCTGCATTTCATGGAGCAGCCCTCTCCATGAGAGCAGGGAGCTCCTGTGACTTGTCCCCACCAGGATGGGGCTGGACTGGCAGGAACAGATGATGCCAATGTCTGTGGTGTGGGTGAAGGAGCCCCAATTTCCATCCTGGTGAATTACTCTCTGGAGATAGTCTGAAACATTGCAGGGCTGGGGTCAGTTTTGGCAATGCCATATTTATTATAAGGGATCCCAAATTCCAGCAGAGAGCTGAAGGATAGAGAAGACTGTCAAATCAGTTTAGAATTCAGCAGGAGAGGGGGGAGCTTGCATCTACCTGGGCTGACCTCCAGCCCTGAGTGTCAGGTGGGTACCACAGCTGGAAGATGTGTCTGGGAGTGGTGTGTGCTAAATAATCCCACTGCTGAGATTGCTGAGGGGCCATGAACAATTCCTTCAGAAAATCTGTTCTTTGGTGCAGGAATTTCTGGGAGCAGCCCTCACTGCCTGACTGGGAAACTGCTCACCAAAACTGAAATTGCTGGTTTCAGCTTTGGGATGTCAAAATGTATGAGTTAATTGCAGTTAATTTAAACAGACAGTACTTTAAAAAAATAAATAAATAAAAATAAAAAAATCCCCACAACCAAAAACTCA
Organism: Chaetops frenatus; assembly: GCA_013400775.1. Classification (NCBI taxonomy): domain Eukaryota; kingdom Metazoa; phylum Chordata; class Aves; order Passeriformes; family Picathartidae; genus Chaetops; species Chaetops frenatus. Next base: position 289,351 of record VZTR01007315.1, read on the forward strand.
CAGGAATCTGCACTACTGACTGTGCTTTAATAGTTCATTACTGTGGTTTTTGACTAGACCACACAAGACAAATGGAACACCCCAGTACCATGTATTCAAACACTGTTCCCTGATAAAAGCACAGATCTTATGCATGCAGAATGCTCTTTCCTGAATAAGCTGTTTTGTAGCGTGAGTAAGAGCAAGTAGCAGAATCTGTCTCTGATTTTCCTTGGCCAGAATACATAAGAGAAACAAATGGAAAACAACACAGACCAAAAGACCTTTAAAACAGATCCTACTAGTTATGGAGAGCATTAGTGTGAAATTACAGAGAGGGAGAAACTGAATGAGCAGTGTTGTCAGGTAGTGAGATTCCATAATTGGAGAAAAATGTGAGTGAAATCAGTACAAAGTAAAGGTTCAGCAAACAGAGAAAGCAGGTGACAGCAAACTGAGCCCCACTGCTTCAGGTGAGCTGAGCAGAGGAGAGGGTGTGTCCTGCATGTCAGGAGATATTTTACAGCTCTGGGGGCTGTGCAGCTCAGGGTGTTTAGTGATAGCTGCCAAAGTCCAGCATAAAATAAATCGGTGTGAGGAAACGTTTCTGGATAACTTTGTATCTCTGCAAAGTCCTGAGAAATAGGGCACAGTCACACTCAGACAGGCAAGCACGGGTTTCTGGGGCAGCAAGGGCCTGCCCACACAGAAATGCACAAAGCAGCAGCAGGGAATCACCATGAATCACAAAAAAAAGAGGTACTGCAGACCCACTTACTGGAAGCAGCAACTTCTTTGGGAATAGCTAAGGGTATGCAAATATAAAACCCATAGAGACATGGCTGATCTCACTGGGATGCATTAATCAACAGTGTAGGAATCCAGGAAGGTTTTGAAGGGGAAAATGGATTTGCCAGCTTGTCTTTGATACATTGGCAGAGGAATAAGTGAAGAGGGGCTTTTTTTTGAGGTTATTTCCATGCCTCTGCCCCTGTGCAGACACCCTGCTGGCAGAGGCTGGGTAAGTTTGAGGCAGAGTGGGAAGGTTGGTAGAGGTAGCTGGGATGGCATGGAGCTGCAGAGATGGCAGAGGCCAATACAGGTGTGTACAGCACGTGTGCATATGGAATCCCAGCGGCATTCCCAGGCCTCAGAACTACCTCCAGAGGCTGTGTCTTTAGCAGCAATAAATGGATGCTAGTGACAACATGAGCAAATAAAGAGCTCACCCTCATTCTCTGCCTTCACAGCTCTGACTTGACAATTGTCTCCTTTTCACACTGTCTGAAGGCTCCTGCTCCGAGCAGATTGCAGGCTTTGAACTCTTAGTCACAACCATTAGAAGATAGATTTGCCCTCCAGTCATTGATAGGTGCAAACATTTCCTTTTAATTGAAAAAAACATTGCCAACTGATCATTTTTTAGGTAAATGGCAAGAAAAGGGCTGGCACCAGCCACCCTGGGGGCTGTAATTGCCTGAGGCATTTTGTTTGTGTTCTCTTCCCTCTTCTCTAGATTTTCTTCTCTCCTTTTGTGTTGTGGAAGACCCAAAAACACAACAGGGGAAACTGAGCAACCATTGGTTTTCATGGCAGAGTTACCCAACAGAGTTGCTGTCAAATCACAAAGGGAAAAGTAGGGCATATTCCCCTTCATCTTTTATAGTTATAAGCTGAATTATGAATAAGAATGATCAGTAAAACAACTGAGATTTTTAAATCAGTCCTAACAGTAATAGGATTTATTTACCTCCTTTCATGTGGGTGAATTTTCATTCTCATAACCTTATCAGGGTGAGACTACAAGCTTGCTCCTGGTTCTTGCTCACGTTGCTGAGGGAGGAGAGGAGTGGACTGGAGCAAGGGCCTGTGCCAGTCTTCAAAAACACTCCCTAATGTCACAGCAGCTCTTTGAGGCATCCAAAAGATGTCCTGCACAAAGTCAGGATGCAATTAAAACTCTGTGAAGCTCTTTTTGTGAAATCTCACCCATCCCAGATTAGACAATAGCTAAAAGGTTCACCTGGGAGATTCACATTAAAGTTTCCTTTTAGAAGCAAAATGCAGTCTTGAATAGAGTGGGGATGATTCCCAGGTGCCCTGAAAACACCTGAACCATCAATTATCCTTTCTTTTTTTCTGATCAGAAACCTTGTTTCAGATCCAAGAAAAGCCATCCTTCAAAACTGATGTATGTGTTCCCAGATGTATTCCTGGTGGTGATGAATTAAAATTTTCTGAAAGCACCCAGTCACTTGTGCACATTCTGAAGGAGGTGGTTGTCTTCTGATCAGGACAAATATTTCACAGGATTTGTGTTTGTGATGTCCAGGCCAATATTTTCTTCTGATTACCCATTCTCTGACTGATTTCACCCATTTATTCCTTATTTTGTTTCAGAATGGGGGGTGGGGGGGGAGGGGAAAGTGGAGATGTGCTAAATTTCTGCATTTTTAGATTACTCCAGGCAATGCTTGATCTGAACAGCCCTGGTGTGGTGGGGGCCAGGTGGGGATGTTCAGGTGGCCCCAGCCCATGCAGGGGATCTCTGGTGTCCTTTAAACAGAGAGCAGAGGGAGCATCTGGGCTCCAAATATTATGGTCTAAGCTTTCATCTGGGCCAGATTCTATCAAGTCCACCACAAATGTACTTTATAAAATTTAATTCTCTGGTTAATTAAGAGGCACATACTTGGATGCATTGTGTGTTTTATAAGATCAGATTAGCTCTGAGCAGCTGTTGGTATTGAATATATTGTTTTTTGCTAAAACTTCTAGCAGGGGATATTGGGCAAATTCACCATTTTTCACTGAAGATCTCAAAAATTTGCTACTTCATTGTGATAAGAACTTGGTCTTCATACTGCTCTCTTTATTAGCACAAGTACAAATATAATTTATTTTCCTATATTAATTTCATTCCTGAAATACTCAGAGATATTGAGCAAGGGCGTATTTGGCCACAGAAGGTCAATTCCTACACCAAAGAACTTTCAGCTAAAGAAGAGAAATAAAAGCTGAAAGATAAGGAAGATAAATTTATTAATCTTCCTGCAAATAAAATAATTCACTACTATTACTATTTTGAATATTCCAGGCAAAACCATATTTCCAGAACTATTTTAAGCATTAAGAGATTTTTCTTCGTGGATTGTTTTATTCAGAATATTCTGTCTGATTATCAGAAAAATTGAGAGGCCTTGAATAGTTACTTGTTTGGCAAATATTAGTTCTTTTCTTTAGCATGGAGATTTAGCCAGTATTCATTCAGGTTGCTCTCATCCCTAAGAGTAATGAACGCACTACTCATTTTGTGGGTGCCTAAAATGTAGTGCTATCTTCATTCAAGAATTAAATTATTTATTGTTAACTAATAAAAGATATAAATTATTTTAGAAACGGAGCTTTAGCAATACACACCAAATGTCAAAGGATTTGTCTAATATAAATGTTGAAACTATACAAGTTAAAATAGTTGCAAAATAAGACTTTAAATACAGGAATTGTAATTTCCTAATAGTGACAACTTTGAAACTTTTCCATGTGGAAGCCTTGTAGGAAGATTTTCAGGCAGTGCCCTGTGGTAGCAAAAGCATCGTTTTCAATATCACTCTAAAAGTTCTTTCTCTCTTGGAGACACCAAACCTCACTAGTATTTCCTTTTGTTTTCTCCTCAACTTTCCAAACTTTACAGTGGCAGCCTTTAAAAACTGGTGAGAGACTGAAGGTTTTTCGTGTTGCCATTCACAGATCTGCAGCTGCAATGCCAGCACAGACAGATCAGTGGATTCACCATTGGCACTGGGGTCCTGCAAACCAAAGAGGGAGCAAACACAGCCCACAGGGGAGTATTTTCTAATGGGCACTGCAAACCAGTTGGGAAGGACTTGGGTTTGGGAGAAAATGAGTCTGGCATCCCATGGCAGTAGGTTTGGTGGCCCATGACCCCTTGAACACAGCATCACACACACAGTCCCTCCCTGGTTCAGCCTCAGCTGTCACATGCTTGCACATTTTTCTGGAAGGACAGTAACCAAATGGAACATTTTCTCTATAAACACCTCAGTAACTACCAACTGCCTCTCAGATTTCAAGTCTTTAAACGTGCAGGTGTTTACTTGGTGTAGGTGCTGAAACAAAGGGCTGGAAACAGCTCTAGGGCTCCACAGAAGCACCCCCAAGTGTGTGAGCTTTGGGCAGGCTCTCTTGACAGTCCTCCAGTAAGTCTGACACCTGAGAAGAGGTGCCAAACTCCAGCTACTCAAGCTGCTGACACATGGATGTCCTCACAGCCCTATAAGGGATAAGCCCCTGGACTTTTCCCACCCTTGATAAGTCCAGTTTTGGATCAAGATTGCTATGAGGAATGGTAGTAGTCAGGTATATAAAATAAGGTGTATTGAACAACAAAGGGGCAGTAGCTTGCCTGTGCATAGATGAGCACACAGGCTTTTAGTGTGACTCAGAATAGTTTGGCACCAGGGTCACAAATGAGAACTGAGAACACCAAGGTTGAGTTTTTTAAGCCACTTTTCTCAGGATCATTAAAGAACAAAAGTAAATTTATTCATGCCATTCTAGCTTGCATAGTCTATCACTTTCATATTTAAACAGTGACTTCCATATATGTGTTTGTGTTTACTAGGAACAGAGGTGACTAGCAGAAACCTGATAGTCTTTTTTATTATTAGGGCTTCTTGAAGTCTAAGCTTCTAAATCGTATGCAAAAAATATTAAAATAATACTATCAAAGGCTCCGTCTTTCAGAGATTCGGTTCATAAATATGCACTTTGATGGAGGAAATGCAGACCCTTTTATGCAGTATGAATGTCATCAAGGAGATATTCTCATGCTAATTATTACAGACAATTCATGGCTGAACAGCTCTCAGATAATGCAAGAAATGGTGGGGGCTTATTTCCACATTCTCCTATTCTTCTCCGAAAGCTCCTGTTAACCACTTTTTCACTATCTCTGCTATTTCATTTGCCCCTTTCCACCTCTGGAGGAGTGGGATTCTGTAGTTTAGAAAGAGTTGTTGGGGATGGTGCTGATGGCCCTGAGCAGCCCCAGGTGGGACCTGCCTGGACCCACCCTGGGCTAGAGCCCCTCTTCAGCCCAGCCCAGAGCGCTGAGCTCTCCCCCAGCTGCCTTGGGGAGTGCAGGGCTTCTTGAAGAGCCCCGTGTGTGCTGCTGCCTTGCCAGGGACAGGTGTGTGTCCTGTGTCTGCCCTGCCCAGGTGACAGCAGAGGGATCCATCTCCCCCTGTGCTGACCCCACTGCAAGCAGCAGCTGCTGCTGGTAAGAGCATGAAGTGTCCCTCAGGTTTTGGCTTGAGATGGACGTAAGGAATGCATGATGAAATCAGAGCATTAGATTGTGATGACCCAGCTTATTTTCATGGCCTTTCCCACTGGCATCTCTACACCATTAATGAGATAACATCCCAGCAGCCTGCAGAGAAACTGGGCAAGCCCTCAGGCCCTCACTGAAAGCCGAATTTTACACTCGTAGCAGTAGTTGTGAGCATATCGGCCTGGAAGAGATGGAGGAAATAAACAAGTGAGGGAAAAACAGCTTAAGGCAGAACAAGTTTAATATGTTTTTTCCTTTTACACTGGGCAGAGGGGGGGGAGCAGTGTGTGCCAAATTTAAAGCTGACTGCCGACGGCCATTACTTATGTAAGTAAGTTTGGCTTGCCAGCCCAGTGCACAAGGCTGACTGACCTTGGCAGCCCTATGTCAGAATTATTCTCCTACAAATCCAGTATTCTCTGGCAGTTTCTGCCTTGCTCTGAATGCAGGCAGGCCTGTCAGCTTGTAGAGAATTTACTTCCTTCTTCCCCCCGCTTTCTTTCAAGAAGCAAGGGAAAACTAATGCTGGATACGGTTTGTTTGGGTTTGTTTTTTTTTTTTCTTAAGACACCCAGTATTCCCCTCCCTGTTAAAGCAGGGGGGAGTCTTTCAGTTTGCTCTCCTGGGTAGCTGTGGAGCTGAGTAACATAGAAAAGTAAGTGCTTGAAGTTGACGCTGGAATAAATTAGTTGAGGTGGTAAAGGGGGAATAAGTGAGGCTGACCATCCTGACAAGGCTGTGTTGTTTGCATTTCCTCTGGGTGGGTTCAGACTCTACTGTCTGTGCCATTTTCCTGTCAGTCCAGGTTCCAAAGAGGACTCAAGGGGGAGAGCTGAAATGTGCACAAGTGTGAACCAGAAAATGTCAGGTTTCCAGGTCAGGGAACTTGCACAAAATTAAAAGAGGGGTGAGGGTGGGGAGGGAGTCCCCTTTTATCTGCAGCAGAGCATCTGCAATAACTGGCAGCTGAACCAGGAATTAATTATAGCAGCACCACATGGAATGCTGGTGGGATCTGTCAGGATTTTACCACCCTGGGTGTGAAGCACGACCAAGCTGGAAGAATCCCACTTTTTGGATCAGATCACAGTTGGGTTTCATTTGGAAAACTGCATCCTAAGACACAGGTGTCTCCCATAACCCATACAGATGATCTGGGCTCACTGCAGCTGTGCAGAGATAAGAGTCACCCAGATGTGTTCCAGATTTGGTTTTTTTACAGGAATGAATCACAAATCAGAAAATAAGTAAGGTACCTCTAAAAAACTGAGGTGGAGATTTGTCAGATTGATTTCCAGAGATTCTCCCAAGTGATCTTGGAAAGGTGCATGAGAGAGCATTGTGGTGGCTGTGTCCCAGCATTCAGCACAGCAATGCCATGTGAACATTTCCCTCCTGACACCCATCTCACCCTGGGCTGGCAGCCTCCTTGGTCAGGGCTTTCAGCTCTTCCTGCAAACAAACCCCATCTGCCCACTCATTCCCTTTAGCCTGAGTGCAAATCACTTTTAGCTAAATCAGTAGTTAAGTCTGAGTCTAAGGCACTAATACTGAGTAGTACTTTATTACTCTTTGTGTCTGAGTTATGCTTTGTGCATCCAAATAAAAAAAATGAAGTTCACATGATTTTGCCCAATCTTGCTCTTTCCATCTGCTGCCAGGGTCCTTGAGGGTGTTGTGGCCAAGTCACACAACAGACATGCAGGGTACAAGGGGGTTGGGAGTGTGTATATATATAAAAATTTTAAACAGCCTTCCTGTTTAAAGGGAAAGAAACTTCTTGATGGTCGAATTTTAGTGATTGCAGGTGTACTCCAGGCATGAACAAGATATTTTATTTAAAGTAGATCAATTTAATTTAAATGTGGATAAAAATCTCTTTATTCTATACTTCCATCTTTTCAAAATTATGTATTTTAACCACCCCTCATTCTATGTCCAGCAGTGGCTTGAGTACCTAATTCTGTACGGATAAATTTTTAATTTGAAGTGTGATCCTGCTATCCTTGCAAGTTCATCCATCCCTTAGGCATCTTGGATGTACCCACGTGAAGGATCAGACCTGCCTGTTGAAAGCTGATCTGGCAGGCTGTTAGTCTGACACACTGCTGTAGTGGGTACAGCCAGGATTCTCCAAATACAAACACTCTACAACCAAAGTGGTACCACATCACTTTTAAACCTTTCAGCTGTTGGCCCTTCTTTGTCATAAGAAAACCTTTAAAACAGACCACTCTTGAGACACAAATCAGACTTATCTGGTTTTGCTACTCATATGAATATTTACAGTTTGGGCTTGGTTTTATTTTTGGCTTATTTTCTGCTGGTGGAATGGGCAGCTGTAGTGTAAGTTCTAGGAGAAGGCAGCAACACAGGGTCAGTAATGGAGAATTTTAGGTCTCTCTCTTCCAAGCTCTGATCTGTGTCAGCAAGTCCCCAAGGGAGAGATTTTCCAGCAGCACTTCAGAGAAGGAAGAGCTTGCTGAGACCTCCCAGTAGAATTAGGGCTGCAGGGCTTGACCTCACTATCTGAAGCAGAAGCAGCTAAGGGAGGGCAAATGCTCTTGCTCAAAATCAGAAGTAATCCTCTGCATTTGTGTAACAGTCATAAAGGGGGTGCCACATGAGAGGGTGATATAACTGTCTTTTTAAATTAAAACTTTTTAATTTTCGTTTAAATAAAAAAGGAATTGTGCTTTTCATTCAGCATTCTATAAGCTTCTACCTCTTTTGTACCTTAATAAAGAAAGCAAAGCTGAGCTGAAGTTTTTAATATATTAAATCAGAAACCTAGACTGGAATGAAAGATAAGAATCCAATAACACCAAAAAGACACACAGAATAGAATTGGTTATAAAAGATTTATGCACCAGGATTAGGAGGTTAAAAAGGCAAAAACTTTAATGTTCACTCATGCAAGAATGTCAAGTCACTGGTCTAAATAAAGAATTTGACAGTAATAAGATTTTTAAAATGGGTATTTTCAGGTAGTGCTATCTGCTGTTATAAATAGAGGTCATAAAACTTTGATCTAAGTATATTCCTCGGACTTTAGTGGCTAAGGTGGTCACTATCTGAACTTTGAAAATGTGTTTTATAACCTGTTTTAATAAACAGCTATTAATACAAGGCATATTTATATGCCTTGGTAAGGCTTCCTAGGCTGGCTTTTCCTTATCTGTATCTCTGCAGTCCTCGTGCAATGGCAGACGGTGCCAGTCTTCAGAAGGATTTGCTGCAGGGATAAACCTCATTTACTTTCCACCTAGGGTGAAAAGCATGCAATTGCCCTGAAAGTCGGACGGGGGAGGAATCTGTAAGTGCTGATGAGGCACACCTGTCCCTGAGTTACTTGGGATGGAACTTTTCTTTCAGGACAGCACAAGGGATGTGTCAGGAAAGCAGTTATTTAACTCGCCAGGAAATGAAGTCTTCTCCCCACTAGCATACGTTTACATTTCTTTTGAGCACTGAAGAGCTGAACAACATCAAGCCTAGCTCTAGATAGGTCAAAAAAATAGTACTGAGGATCCTGCTCTTCCAGCTAAATCCCGTTGCTGAATCAGAAGGTTGGAGATGAGACTAAAAACTACATTGGAGCAAGCAGGGCATGACAGGTACATTAGACTACTGCTTAAAATCCCTCGTTACAGTTTCTAAAAATGTCAGGTCAGGCTATAAATCTAAAGGGAACGACTGTACCATTTTCACTTAAGCCTCTCAGAGAAACGTCTGAAGCTTGGTGGTCTCTTTTCAGAAGAAGGTGGTAGGAAGCAGCCACAGTTTCGGAGGTGCTGCAATGCCTTTGGTTTCTGTCTGCAGAAATGCATCCGCAGCGGCACCAGGCGCTGCTCAGCCCTGCCCGCTTGCACCGGCTGGGACAGGGACAGGGACAGCGCTGCTGGGGCTGGACTGGAGCGACGGGGAAGGGACCAGGGCGACAGCCAAGCCCTTCTGGGAGGAAAGAGGCAGGGCACGAAGCGGCCACGTCTCAGCCTTCCTGCTCTGTCTGACAAATCAGCCAGCGACGCTTTTGCGTGGGGCCGCAGTGACATCTCATGGCTGCGGGCCAGCACTGCACCGGCCCTGGCTGGCACCGGGCTCACCTCCGCCGCTCCCGTCCTCCCCTTCCTCCTGGGACTCACTCACAACACGGCGTATTTTTTGGAAGAGCCTCCCGCCGTTCCAAGAGCTCCCTTCAGCAGAGGGGTGGCACTGCTTGGCACCTCGGGAGCGCTGCAGCATACCCACCCGCAGCATCCCACCCGCAGCATCCCACCCGCAGCATCCCCGGCTGCCAGGCGTGACCCGGCCCCTGCCCCCAGCCCGGCTCTTTCTCATTCCTCCCTCCCCATCCCCTACTTGCTGCTCTCGCTGCACAGGAGCGGCCACCACAGCGTTTTTCCTGGCTAGCGGCAGGAAGGAGGCAGCGGGGCTGTACTGCCGTGTGGCAGGGCTCGAACTAAAACGTTCCTCACCGGCATCTACAGAGAGTTAAGAGAGAGAGGGACAAAAATACTGATTTCTGTTTGAAAAATGTTCAAAGCTCAAGGTTTTTTGTTTTTTTTTTTTTTTACAAAAGCTCAGGAAACTCTTCCGAGAGTACAAGCTAGTTATTATACAAGCATTAAATCCGTAGTTTATGTCATTTTGAGAGAGACAGAGAGGAGAGAGCGGGGAGCACCCGGGGAACACGTAGGAGTTGAAAGAGCACTCGTGTTATTCACCATGCAGCCAGGAGCAGAAAATAGAGAGGCAATTAGAAGGTCAGAACCAATAATAATGCACTGGCAGCCTGCAGAAGCTGTAGAGCCCGTGTTTGTTCTCCCGGTATTTTTACTGCAAACCATCATTATAGCTATGTGACACGACCAGTTAGCACACAATTATCTGCATGCAAATTCGACGTCTTCAATGGGAAGACAGATTATATCTTCGTTAATTTGGTCCACAGCAAATTGTCACAATTTCCTTAAGAAAACACTGCTTTTCATGAGGAAATTATTGAGTGCCAACTGAAGGGTTTTTTTCAAGAATTTAGCCAAGACAAGCAGACAGAATCATGCTTTTATTATTTACTTCCACAGTATAATCAGCTTTTCATTGAAGATGACAGCTTTCAGCCAAGAAAGTCCAATGTGGTTTTTTTTCTCAGGGAAACAAGACAAACAGGGAAGCAAAAAATGTTGAGCTTCTCGGGGGCTGAAAAAAAGCTGTTGGTTTTGCTCTTCCCCCTTTGCTTGTGCACAAATGTATTCACATATATGCAGTCCAAGCATTCATGCAGGGAGCTGTGGCCTCACTGAGAGTGAAACCCTGTGCACTGTTACAAAGCAGGTCTAAAGCAATGATCAGAAAAGACCCTTCAGGACTTGAAATGGAATCACAGGATGGATGCAAGCAGAATAGCTGTTGGTTTTATGCCTTATTACACAGGTGCTCTGATCCTCAGAGTCTTCCTTCCCAGGCTTGAAATGAAGGCAGCAGGTGGGGAAGGAGCTGTGCTGTGTTATTGAAGCCTTTCCCGTGTTTGGGGTGTCTGCAGTAGCATCAGGCAGCTCCAGTAGAGCCGTGTGCTCCTGGCTCCACAGAGATGAGGCTGTTTGGGCACAGGTAGGGGCTGTGTCTGGCAGCCAGGACATGGGAGCCCTGTAAAGCTTCAAAAGCAGCAGGGTGCCTCTGGTTTTGTGCTTTCAGGGTGGCCAGCACAAGGCACCTTTTCCTGCAGAACAGTCATGCTTGTAATTTCTGTGTATTACAGCTAGGAAGCCTGTGCTTTGCTTAGGTTTGGAGCTGAGGCTTATGGCTCAGGATTGTGGTTAAACACATAGTTGTGATGGATTGTTCATGGACAGGTTTCTAAACCAACCCTTCCTTACAAATACTGCCCTGCAACAAAATGTGTCACTTTCCAAGAGCTGAAATGAAAGAGCCTTTGCTTTCCCCTCCTTTCTGTGTCCTCAGGGTTTTTTCCATGTGCTAATTATAAAGTGACTTTTCCTGCTGCACCTGGGAAGTGAGTGCTCCTTTCACAAAGCTGATGCCTCACAGCTCTCCTCTACCCACCCAAAAATCATAAACCTCTGTTTCTCATGCTTGGAACTCCATAGGGCACCCAAATTTTAAGCCCCACTGCACTGGGCCCCAAATTGGAAGCCCCTGGCCTTTGTCTGAGGCCATGGGAAGTGTTGGTGTCAGTGAGAATCAGCTGCTGGGAGCCTCTCCTGCCTCTCTCCAGATCCTTTGTCTTCTTTCTTATCAAACCAGACAGGAATGCATCGATTTCACATGAACACTTTAAGCAGAGGATGGAAAAATATTAATGTTTCTTTGTCTTCATGTTTGAAAGTGGAACCTTTTAAAGAAATGAGTCCTCACCAAGAGGAAGAGAAATGTTTTTCTTAACTGCATAGCAACAAGCTATATCTGCAATTATTTATATCGAGTATGAAATTCCCTCAGTGCTTCATTTATTCAAAGCTATATTTTTACTCGGTTTTGTTTTCACAGATGGCTAAGCTAAGATGCTGTCTTGGGCTTAAATATCTACACAAACTTTGGCAGTCCCCACCAACAAACAAAAATAGATAAAAAAAAGCAAAGCAGAAAAATTGCAGTTAAACTTGCAAAGCTCTCCAAAGAGCACAGCAATATTTTTAACTAATTTAAAACTGTGATTATCTACTGAGGAATTTAATGTAATTGTGTCATTGCAACATAGTATTAAAACTGCCTCTATGGGAACCACTGGTTGTCAAACGGAAATTACGAGTAGAATTTTTTTATTTCCTTTTTATAATTCCTTCACAAAAGGCACAGGTTTATAATTTGATTCCAGCACTTGTTCTGAGTGTTTTGCTCAAGGAATGTTTATTACTGATTTTTAGGAAAAGCAAGTTGAGTACCTGGAACCAAACTGTAGACCAACACTGAGATTCAATTCCAATGTTTTTTCTCATCCTCTTTCAGTGTGAAAAGGTGTGGTTTGCTTGGTTGGTGGTTTTGTTTTGCCTTTTGCCTAGTTCCAAAAAGCAGTGCCCGTGGGGATGTGCTGAGTGTGGGCACATGTTCCCCCATCCATCTTCACCAGGAAATGACTGCTGTCATATCTAGCCCAAATCAGAGCCCACTCATTTCTCACTGCATTTGCTCTTTACTACTATTAACTTCAAAATGCACAGTGTTGTTTAAGAGCAGTGCATAAACAGGACAGGTTTGCCCCACCCTAGGGTCCCAGAGAGATTTCAGAGCAGTAGTGCAGGGCCATGGTCATTGCTGTCTCTAGACAGCTCCTAGATATTGAGCAGATGTGGTTCAGCAGATGAGAGGCTCCTTCCTTGTCTGGTCCTGTCACCAACCTTCATTTTTAATGCAATGTATTTCAGCTCTGAAAAATTTCTATTTCTAACATTGAGATGAACAAGCAGAGTCTCCTGAAGTATGTGCCAAGTGTAAGTGTGACAGACACTTCCCGTGGTGGGTGGGTCACTTTGGCTTTGCTGCCCAAAGGTACTGAGAAACCTGCTTTTCCTCTATCTCAGTTTCCTGAGATATAATATTGGATTAGGGCTCCTTAAAAATCTGGCAAAGGTGTGAAGATTACTTCAATGGACCAGGCAGTAGAAAATTATCAATTCAAAACCATGTTCACCATTTAAAATAGAACATTGGGGATGCTTTAACATCCATGAAGGTCTCACAAATGAGTTTCCATCCTAACACAACCTCTGTGCCAGTGCTGTAGCACTCATCAGTCAGCACAAGAGTGGCTGCCACAATCAGAAACAATTACTCACTCTGTTTCAGCTCCAAACACAGAGAATAACGAATACTTTTCACCAGCTTCTGCCACTTTATGTTTTCATATCAACCAGTCAATCAGACTGTATAAAACAGCATGTGTCTGTTCATTAGGAGGGAAAAAAGTTGATTGGTAGCAGAAGATGACTGCAGAGTGATTTAATTGTAGCCCTTTGGCACATCTGTGTTAGATATGTTAGGCACTTCGACACTCCACACTGACAGCAACAATGGGAATTATATTGGAATAATATGAATTTTAATACTGTACTTACACACACACATTAAAAAAAAACCCTAAACCCAAACTAAACTTTTTGATCTCTGTGATTAAGAATTCCAGGTAATTTCACACCATCAGTTAGTCTTCCTTCTAAATCAGACTGAAAGCTGTTGACTCCCCTCTGCAGCACAAGCTAGCTGATCTATAAATAAGGAATATGTTCTTACAAAGAGAGTGTTCCTATTGATTGGAGAGATGTATTGTCACCATTTCATTACACTTTATCATTACACGCTCCTCTCCTGCCAGAAGTTTTTATTCATTGCCAAGTTAGAGACTTGCAAAGTTTGCAAACACATCCCTGCCCAGTCCATGGCTGGAGGGATGCTGTCTCCTGCCAGAAGCAAAGTGCACCTTTTAGGGAAATTAGTGGCAATGAGCCCTCATTTTACAGTTAAAGTCTGTTGTCTGAGAGACACCCTGGAGCTTCTCAGAGTATTTTCACTACTTCTGTCTTCTGGAAAGTGTGAAAGGAGAGCCATAAGAGGAAAGTTTTCTGGAAAGTTAAGTGATGGACTGCAGATTCTTAAGGAATTATAGTCAATAGTCACCTATTCCTTCAAACAGAAGAAAGAGAGGCAAATACTGCTGAGCAAGAATGATTAATAATCTTCTTAATGGCATTTTAGTTATTTAAGTCCAGAGACAGCCCACCAGGGAAGCAGCTGCAGAGTGGCTGATCTGCCAAGGGCAGAAGCTCAGGGCCCTGCTCTGGAGGTGCCTCAGCACTGAGCAGTGCAGCTCTGGTACCCTGCAGCTCAGCCTTCAGCCAGCACTGCTTCTTGCCAGGGAGCTTCAGCACGGCCCCTAAATTTGGCTGCTTCCATCCTGCTCTTTGTATCAGCCTCTGCACCTTAGTGAAGGCCTCTGTATCTGTAGGGTCTCTCCTGAAACCCAGCACTCCTGAAAGATGGGGGCATCTCATTTGCCATTTTAAGAGGGAAACCCATGTTCCTCTAATGCCAAAAGTCAAACAAATACAATGTAACACTTACTGTATTTTAGAAACATAAATTTATAATCCACTTTCAGGATGACTGAATCTTCCTGATGAATGCCCATGTTTTCCCTTATTAGCAAAGTTCAAAGCAGGACCAAGTTAGGATGCTGGAAACACTCAGCAAAAGCACAGGAGATTTGTCCAGCCCCTCTCTTCCTGAGAACCAGGGCAGCCCTGGTCCCAGAGCAGAGGGCAGCTCCTTCCACACACCTGCCCAGGTGTCCCATCCTTGCTGTGGGTCAGGTGCTCACATCCCTCAGCACCTTTTCCTCCATGAGCAGAGGGCTTGGGGAGCACCGACCCTGGGGCAGGATGAAGTGCTACACCCCTAAGAGCAAGAGCACAGGTACAGGGTGACCAAGACTGCCCTGGGAAGCCAAGTGGCTGCCTGCCGCCCCCAGAACAGCCCACCGTGTCTGGCTGTCTGTGAGCACTGGGCCATCTGTGTTAAGGAGCCAGCAAGCTTTCAAATCCTGTCCTAACAATCCCAAAAGTATCATTATGGGGACAGCATGGCTGAGTCTCTTTTATTGTTTCCGTTTCAAATGTATTCCACACTAAAACATTTTTGTGGGGCTGGAAATTCTTTTCAGAACCTGCTAATTATTTTTGCAATCCACAGTCTGCTCTTAGGTTCCTAATTGTGACTATTAATCCTCACTCATCCCCATGTCCTAGATGTGTGCAAGGCAATAAGGCATATTATGCTCAGCAGCACCCTGCCTCTTGACTCATTTGTCAAAAGGATTATTGTACACTCAGTGCTGAATGTGAGGAATTAGCTGCATAAACCTGGCCATTAAAAAGAATGTCTGTGTATTACCTGTGCTGGTCATTGGTATGTAGACAGTAATTCCCTCCTCAAATATGCAAAGGTATCTCACCAGTTTTGGTTAGATTCATACATGCTGCAAAAAAATTTGGAAGTGGTTTGAAAGCAATTTCTCCTTTGAGTCAAGTCAAATGGTGTTATAATCATAATTAATAAGGACTGGACTTGACTTCAGTCTCTTGACTTGTATTTGGTTTCCCAAGGAAATTTTTTAATGCATTTTAAAACAGAACATGCTCTGTTGTTTCCAAAATGTGATCAAGTGGCTACTTGCAAACATTAACACCAAAGGTCTGGCAGATATTTCTAACCATCACTTGTCGACACAGCCAAGACAAGGCAGCAGCCCTGCTGCTGTGTTCAAAGGCAGGGAAGAGAAGTCAGGCCAGAGTAGTATCTGTTTCCCTTCAGCTGTGTAGGAATTATTTGCTTTCCAACTCTCTCTTCTAGAAAAGAAATTCCTCTTTTCTGTCTAATGAGTGTTGTCTATCCAGGCATCTCTGGCCAGCTTTCAGTGAGGGTTGTTTGATGGTGAAATCCATTAGTCTCTGCCTTATCCCAATGGCAGCTGGCACTGCCCCTACCCTTACTGCCAGAGACAGCAGCCAAATATTTTCTGCTAGCAAAGTATGAAGAAGTCTACTTGAGCATTCCTCTATACTAAAATTTGGCCCATTGTTTTCATGGACAGCCTTCAAGCTGCACAAAGGTCTGTTCACTCATGGCTTACAGTTATTCATATTCATCAAATGCACTCCACAAGGCAACCACAGGGAGAAAAATGACAGAGAGACACTTTACTGGTTAGGTCCTGTTAGTCCCAGCTGTATCAGGGCCAGACACAGCCAGGGCCCAAGTGCCTCATCCTCGGTGTGTGGTTGGGGTTCATCTTCCCCAGTCCCCCCACAGGCTCTGCTCCAGGCTCGTGCACAGATCCAACATCACCTCCCAGTCCTGGCATTTATCCCCGAGGCTCACTGAGATGAGCAGGGTCAGACTTCTCACCCATCCCTGCATCACCATTGGCCTGGTTTGCCCTGGATTTTCCCTTGGACAGTGTGGCCTTCCATTTCTCCTGCCAAGCCACAGCCTCCTCTGGCAGACAGTGAGGATTCAGCCCCCCCTGTGCCCTGTGCATGCAGCCTGCTGCTAATCCCATGTTCAGGCAAACCCAGTCCTTGTTTCAGACTGGGATGCTTCAGGGGTCAGTCTGTTCAACTCATTCCTTTCCCAGTGGTCCTTTCTGGCTGTGGGGGTTCAGGGGACAGTACCACCAGGTAAGGACTCCTGCAGGAGGACGTACAGAGCCACGTGCACCTGTTCTCTTGAAATGCCAGAATATTTGTACCAGTTGAAGTGGTTTGTGTTAGTGTGGTACTCTCATGGTTCAACTGAGTGGCAGCAGTGCAGAATCTCTTCCCAGACTTTGTAGCTTCTTGTGGAAGGACAAAGCCCTTGGCTCCTGTTTATCTGGACAAGCTTTCACAGATGATTATGCTTATCCTGCTAAAGCCTGAAGATCCATCAGCCTGCAGATTAGTGTATGTCTACAGGTAATTGGGGTGACATTTTCTAAAGGGAAATGCTTAATTAGAAGATGATTCCTGCAGGAGACCAGAAAACAACCATTTCCTGCAGTAAATCAGCTCTTGCAAGAGGAGCATGTGTTTCCCCCATCACCTGCTGACACACAGGAGGCCACCCAGACAGAGGCTGTCACTGTTCTGGCTGACAAAGATGACTCAGCTGGAATCTGGAACCCAGGCTGGCTTTGCAGAACTGCTTCTCTGCCCTACATCTGCTTTCCTGTCTCACCCAAGCCATTTAGCTGCTTGCTTTCTATTTCAAAAGGTGGCGTTTATTCTAATTCTTTGTTCACATTCACTCCATTAAGCTTCCACTTTCAATCATCAGCTGCTGAAGCACTTGGCTGCACTGCTAAGAAAGCCTCTGCATCTGCCTGGTGCTGGAACAGGCTGTGCCCTTATTTATCACTTTACTGAGGCTGGACTGATAAAACTTATCTTCTCTGGAGGCTGGTGCAGGGGAGGGGCCTGTAAAAACAAAATTAAATTTTCAGTGTGTAAAGATAGTGCTGTTCCAGGAGAAAGGAATTGAGGTGGCTTTTGCCTGGCGTGGTGTGTGGCCTCAGCCTGGGGCCAGCACACAAGGGCTTCTGGGGAAAATCTGCTGAAGTGTGTCAGAAACAGTGCTTTCTGCTCTCTCATATTCATTTATTTTTCATTCCAAAGTTTTCAGCAAGCGTGCCAAAAATGCTGGAGCAGAAGAGCACTTATCTGTGTGGGAAATGGGAAATACATTTCTGGAGTGAGGGGAAGGAAAAGTGCCTTCTGCAAGAAATTGTAACAGGTTAAATATGAAACATACAAAATCCAGTAAAAATTAGACAAAAGGTATCATTTACTGCTTGTCCCACCCACCAAAAGAAACAAAAAGAGGGGAAAGTGCTTAACACAGGTGAGCCAGATATAGACTCACTTGTGAATTGACTTGCCAAGGTGATGCTTCCTCAGAGAACAGGCAAAGCCCAAACAAGGAGATTCACACACCTGTGGGCAAGGTAGTGCTGCTGGTTTGCAGGGAGGAGGGAAACCAGGTGCAAAAGTGAGTTTATGAACCGTGAGGGCTGACAAGCTATAAAGGAGAATCCCACAGCACAGTGATGGCTGATAGAGAAGATGGAGGCTTTGTGCTGGAAATGTAGGCTGGAATATTTCTCCCTGACTCAAGGTCTCTTCCATTTCCTGTGAGTTTCACATTTCTAGTTTAGTAGTAGCCTAACACTTAAGTGTTTAGAAAATTTACTTTCTTCTGTCTTTTTCCTGGGTTTGGATGTTGTTCTTCTCATGTTCATTAGCCAAGTAAATTACTGTGATAGTCTTTCTTCCTTTAGAAAAGAATTAGAACCCCCACAAAATTCTTTTAAGTCTTATTTATCGAGGGCAGTAGTGCTTTCTATCTTCATTTAAGACTTTCTGGGTTAAAGGCTTTAGGCATCCTCTGAATCCAAAGAGCAGAAGAATCTCTAATTTGGGAAGGTATGAGAGGTTTCAATTTCTTGAAATATTTAAAGTAGATTGATGTCCTACAAAATCATTAGGTAGATTGTCTCAATTAGTGTCTTAGAGAGGTTGTAAAATTTAAGGTTCATCTCAGATATTTCTTCATTTAAGGATAAAGTTCTCAGTGCGGACAGTAGTTCAGAAGTCCTTCTGGAAGCAAGAATTCAGCAAGAGTCCTGGGGTAGAACTGGAGTGCTGAGAGAGATTTCTCTGTCTTCCCTAAATTTTAATAGCTGAATTTAGTGAAATCTGAAAATTGAAGATTTACGGGTGGATAACTAGAATATACAAAATGAGACATCTTGGTTTGAGCTAGTCAAGGGTTTCACAGCTCTTTGTTTAACATACAGCTGCATGGGCTATTAGAAGAGGAAACATATGGAATCATAATTTTTTAAAAAATCCTTTTTCCAGTGATAGGTTTGAAGATTTTTGATCTCTGCTTAAAAAGTGGTGCATCTGTTCTGAAAGTGAAATAAAAAACTGCAGACAGAGGCCATGTTATAGCTGATTTTCTCATTATTCTTTTTAGAAGTGTCACACTGAAATCAAAACAGGAGCAGCATTACAGCTTGTTTTTTTCCTGTTCACATTTTTACTGTTTGTACTGAGGCAGGTGGGTACTCAGGAAGCAGTCATATTAAATTTTTATATGGCCTCTAGGAGAGCTAGGAATTTGTTCCCTCTCTTGTCAGGGAGGAAAAAATGTTGTAACTTTGCAACTGATTAAATTGATCAGATGAAATATTAAGCATGAACAATGTGAGATTTTCAAACTCCTCTTGATTGGCCGGTGGTTATCTCAGGTTCTTAACTGTAGGCTATGTATTAAAGAGGAATAAAAAAAATATTTCATTGATAGCAATTTATGAAACAAAGTTGAGGCTTCCTCATCCTACTCTTGGCTAGACATAGACTGGCAGGCAGATCACATCTCCCTGCTTATGTGATGGAAGTAAGCTGCAGGGGAAAGTTTTGGAGTCATTGTGCAAATGAGAAGAAAACCCAACATATTGCTTCCTGAAACTGCACTAGTTTTCCCCCTTTTTAGGGATGGGAGAAAGACTTTAATAATACCAATGTGTTCAAGAAACTGCTAGTTATATATTTTTAAAATATGACAGAGCAATGCCTCTTTTGGGAGAGAGGATTATGCTTCTCAAGTCAACATTTTTCTCTTTGCCTTATTTTTAATTTTTATGTAGATTATGTCTCAATTGTGTTTTGAAATATTCCATACCAAAATCTTTTACCCAAGCTTTTTCCCTTTTTCTGGCTTCTGCTGCAGAAGTGTAAAAATAAATCAGAAGCCAGGATTTTGTGGTACTTAGACTGTAATGAGCTTTCACTCCTTTCCTCTGTCTCTGTCTTACACTTGCTGTGAAAACATTGCTGAGTGATCTGTTGTAGGACACTTTCTGTAAGATAAGAGCAAGAGAAGAATTGAAATTGTGAGATAAGAGCTAGATGTTTTGCCAAGTACATTTTCCCTGGGGGGTGGAATAAGTTAGCAAATGAGGACCTTTGGGATGGCCATGCAGAGTTCAGAAAAGCAACTCTGTGCGCTGTGCCTGTGTGTGGATGGGATTTGTGTTGAGTCTCAAATTATTCTACTGAGTATATTTCTTTCCTCTCTCAAAAGTAAAATGACATTTGTGAATATCTTTTTGTGTCTCTTAAAAGCTATCGTGGATATCTTGAGGAATTTCTGCTTAAATGCAATAAGCTTCGGAGTGTAGGTGGGTAGTTTAAAATGAAGCAAATAGGAGGCAATTTAATTTGCAATTTCAGTTCATGCTGTGGAAAAGTTAGGTTTTTATTCCAGCTGATCTGGAAGTGAGGAGCAGCACTAAAGCCAGTAGAACAAAAAAGATATTTTCCACTCTTTGAAGCCTGTCGCCACACCAAGTTTGGGTATCCATCTTGTTATGATGCTTCATACCTTGAAATATGACAAGGTCCATAGCCATTGGTTGTGATTTCTGACAGCAAAAAGCCAAAAAATTGACATTTGGTAGGTGGTGGGTCTTTGTAAGCCAAAAGAATTCAAGCCAAAAATCACTGCTTAGCTGAAGTATCCTTGGAAAAGCTATCAGTGCTTTCAGCAACAGCACTGGAAAAGTAGATTTGAAAATTCTTTTACACTTAGTAAAAAACTAAAAAGATCACAAGAGAAGTCCCAGTGCTTTTTGGAACAGTTATGGGAGGCCTGCGTGTAGTTTTGCTATATGGTTTCTTCTGCCCTTCCAAAAAGAGAAAAAAAATAGACTCGTTCCAAGAACAAGGTACCATTGCAAAGATTTTAAGTGACTGCTCTAAAAATGTAGAACATGCAATTTACAGCTTGATAAATCAAGAGTCTCACAGGCACATCTAAACTCCATTGTTCTGAAATGGAGTTGAGAACAAAAGTGAATCATAGTAGCACCTTTGAGTCAGAAAAATACAAATGACTGTTGCAGGATTAACTTTTTTTATAAAGTAAATTAAGTTAACAATAGTTTATTCTCTTCTCTTAATGCTGTTAAGCCTCTTAGAAGCTTTTTCTTCTGAAGAAACCAAATGTTTCATTTTATTAAAGGGGACTTCAAATTCTGTATTCTATCAGTAGGGATATTAGGTTTTGTAATGTTTTGCCAATTGTTTCATTATGTATTTATACAAGTCACATATTTTAATTTCTGAACATCCTTTATCTGTTGCTGCATGGGAGAGTTTATCTGAAGCTGGAAGGATACAAAGACTTAGCTTTTTGTAATGAAGAAAAATATGTGTAATTCCTTTCAAAGAAAATAAAGCAGTATTAGGAGGTAATTTTTGTCAAGGAATCAGTATGTGGAAGTAATGCTTTTTGTATTCCCTATTTGTCCTGCAAATAGAGCACTTATGAGACTTGGTGCAAAGCACATCCTCTAGTGCTGTGATTATGTTCAGGTAAAGAGGTTTTTGCCTGACACCAAATTGCTGTTCTTAATCCAGTAGGGTCTGAGAGAGACCAAAATTCCTGGCTCCTTTCAGTCTGAGTCAAACAAATTGGTGAAATACTCCTAACTAGATGACCTAATAGGTGTCAGAATGAGTGGCAGTGGCTCAGATCTGGAGAAGGTGGATGCTGCTGTGGGGAAGGAAGGGCTCAGGCACACAAACATCCACCACCCCACACACAAGCAGGGCAGCCATAAGTACACAAATATCCTGAATATTTTTTCTCTGGCTCTTCATTCCTTTCTGCACTGAACCTGCTCTGCTGCTTCACCACTTTCCAAGCAAAAAGTGCTGCAGCTGATATTTCAGTGCTACTGTACCCAAGGTACCAGACCAGGGTACCTTTCTTAGCTATGTGATCCTTATTTGTGACTATTCAAACTTGAATTCTGCCAAGCATCCAGCAGCACCTGGCCAAGGGCTGCTCTGAATGCCAGAAAACTCCTGTGTTTGGCAGATTAGAAAGTAAGGCATTGGCTGGCTATGATATATTGACCTGCATTAAAGACATCAGCAATTTCACAGAGAGCTTTCATCTCCAGTGTCCAGCCAGTGTGGCATCAGGTCAGGTGCCCAGTAGAAGATGTTATGCCATTAACTCAAAGTGCTCGATGCTGCAGGGATAAGTAGCTGTGCTCTCAGTTGCTTGTGGTGCAAAATCGAAGCAGAGCATTGGTTTTGGAATGTGGAAGAACATTTGGTGAAGGGGGGTTCACAGCCACCCACAGGTGTGCTTTGAACAGTGCTGCCCTGGCACTTCCACATTGTGTTGTGCTCACAGTGATGTTCCACTGTGGAATTCACATCCCTTTTCACACCTGCCTTGGCACAGGTTCATGACTGATGTTCCAGGAAGTGTAAGGAACTTCCCAGCTCCTATCAGCCCTTTCCATGCCATGATTTTTTCCCTGGAAATACAGTCAACATTGGAAATTCTTCAGTGCAGTTCAGGTTCTAATAACATCCCTTGCTAGGCTGTGCTTACCTTCACCAAAGTTTTTTCTTCTGTGCTGGAAAACTTAAAGGCAATTATGTTATATAGAAACAAAAAAGATCATTTTCATAGAGCAGAGGCAGAAAACTCCTACAAAAAATATCAGGCATTTAAAATTGCATTAGAAAGACTCCACCAGTCTTTGCTTAGTATCACTTCTGTCAATGTGTCTATCACTGAACCACGCACAAAATGGGCATCCTTCATCTTTTATGACTTTCAGTGATGTCATTAGCATTTTAATGATTTTTCATGTTCTCTGTTCAGTCTTAATTTGGTCATTAACGTGCTGTTGGAAGTAACGCTTCGGAATAAACCCTTTTCCATCTTTTAGCTTTTCACTGTGTTTGCATTCAGCAGAGAGCTGGGAACAGAAGGCAGCCCTGTGTTTCTCTTGCTGCCACTCAGGTACTCCCTGTTGCTCTTGACACAAGAAAATTGC
The DNA here is from genome assembly GCA_013400775.1 of Chaetops frenatus. NCBI lineage: Eukaryota > Metazoa > Chordata > Aves > Passeriformes > Picathartidae > Chaetops > Chaetops frenatus. The sequence continues at coordinate 312,105 of VZTR01007315.1, forward strand.
TCGTGCTCTGACTTAGAGATGGGATGGCCGTGTGTTCAGAGGGACACTCAAGGACAAGGGTGTTTGTCCCCTGGCCCAGGGAATGGCCACTTTCCTTGCTGCAGAGTTCAGCAGGCACCCATCAGAGCAGGGAGGGCAGAGGGGAGAGACCCTGCTGCCCACCAGCTGCTAGGATGTTTTGGGATGCAGCACAGAACCCAGTGCTGCTTCCTGCTCTGCCTTTTAAATCCAAACTTCCCAAAGGTACAGGGATCATTTGACTTGGAACAAGAAGGGACTGTTCCTGTAAAAGCACTGATGCATGTGGCTACCCCTGGTAACTCCTCAGGGTGGCTGTAGGATCAAGATTTCTGCTTGGCCAGCTGGGATCATCTCTGCTGGTTTAAGCTGTTATACAGAACTCATACCTGTCACCTGGAAAGGGACAGGGAATTACCAGCCTTACTAACAGTGGCTGCAGAGGGAAAACCACAGAGGTTTTTCTCCCCACAAACAGCGTGGGAGGTTTCTGCAATTACTGAAATAAACATCAGCAACTGCTGCCTCACTTGCACAGCAGCTCGGTTATTTTTTGATAAAATAAGAAGTGGTTTCTAGCTGACTGTGAGATTCCAGGAACCAGGAAGGGCCCAAGTGCCCCAAAGTGAAGTAGAGATTGAATGACTGAGAGGATGAGTCCTCTGGTCTGAACAGAGATACCCAAAAATTCCTACTGCTCTGAAAAATTGATTAATTCAAGATGGCAGGTGAAAGCTCTAAAAGTTATTTGCAAGCAGATGAAAATGGGTGACTGATGTCTGAGACTGACACTCAGGAGAACAGGAAAAAGGATGTAAAGGAAATTATTTCAAGTTGCATGATGTAGGTCACAGAAGAGGTACAGGTGATTTTTAGAGAGGGGGGCAAAGATAACATGCAGAAATTACTGTGATTGCTTTTATGTGTCAGCCAATGCATGCCTTTTTTATTTTATTTTAATTAAAGTAGATCAAAAGCTAATCTATGGAAAATTATCTGCATTGAGAAAGTGAACAAGGGAAACAATATCTTCATGAATCTGAGAGAAATAAGGAAGCCCATTAGCTTGTCTCTATGACATTGTTAAGCCTTTTTCTATTACATTTCTTTGTGCAATAGCTGTTCTTTTTGAATACAATGGTATTTTTCATCTAATCTGATGATGATTCATAGCATTTATGCATCCTACTTATAATATAAACCATTGCTCTTTCAGCATGGGGTTCACATTTAAGATTAGACTGCTGTGATTTTCACTGCTGCTCTGGTTGAAGGTCATTTACTGTAGGAAATGGAGAGGGTAGTTGCCAAAATATAATCTCCTTTCATTTTACCTGGCAGTTGCCTGTCAAGTTCAAATGATGGCATTCAAAAACCACTATTACAGCCTGTCTATAGTCTAGCTTAAAAAAAAAAAAAAGGATATGTAGCTGAGACACAATGCAATCATTTCTCAGTAAATTTGTATCTCGGCTTTTCCAGAATGTTCCCTTTGCTAATATGGTATTGCAGAGCAGGTCTGGTTGAGTGCTTGCTTCAAATGCAGCACCCAATTTGTAACCCCATGTCATGATTATGCAATTTATGATATGTTGGGTCACATTATGTCATAATAGTGCTCATAGCAGTTATGCTTTCTTTTGCTTTGTCTCCCTCAAACCCACAAATTCTTGATATCATTTCAGAATGAAACTCTTTTTTCCGAGTTCATCTCATTCTGAGTAGTGGAACTGTGATTAAAAAAACTCAAAACAGCAACCCATCAGGTTAGGCATTGTATAAATTCACCAGAGCTTAGATCCTCTGTTCAGAGAAGAACCACATTGTTTCAGGTCATCCTAATTATTTTCATTCATTACAATCAAATGTATGTGAACATTCTGATTCTGTTGAAGCAAAATGGAGAAGTCAAGATCATCATCAGTGGTTACAAACTGTAGCTGAAAATGTATTTAAAAGTCAGATCACTTTCTGAAAGGCAAATACCTAAGTAGGCTCATGTTCAATGCCTCAACCTGTTTTCTTCTGTGCAGCAGCACCCAGACCACAGGCAGTGCTGTTACATTTCAGAGTCTCTGTGTGTCAGGTATTTGTTTTACAAGAACACCACTGCTCAAGTAAGGAAAATGTGACCTCCCCTCCAAAAAACCTGTCCTTAAAAGAAGCCTGCAATAGAGAGTGACATCAATATCACACACATGGCGCGAAGCCGAGAATGATCGAACACCCCCACTTTGCCATCAGGCATTTCCAAATATCCTCCACACTGTGTCTGTTCAGCATATTTTAAGCAAAGCCTGGGAGCATTAAGCTGAGCTTAGTGAAAAAGGGCCAGCATATGGCCCTCTCTGCGTGGTGCGTGCTCGCAGAGCGATGGCAAAGCAGCGCAGAGGAATTCGCTGATTTCCCTGCACGGATCTGGGGAGCACAGCAGGTGACTCAATTGGAAGGGACAAAAGGCACCCAGGGGTCTCTCTGCCTTGAGGGCAATAAATACTGGAGAGGCTGAACCTCCCTTTGGGGGAAGCTGGATAGCAAGTTCAAAAGTGGGTAGAAATTTCCCTCCAGGGACGAGAGCGTTCGGGCTGAAGCGGGAGGGGACTGGAAGCTTGGCTCTGTGTTGTTTCATGTTAATTTTAGCTGTGAAAGGATATGATGCTGTATCCCAAGGCCTTGCATTTCCCTAGATTGCAGGACTAACAGGACAGTTCGTTTTTGGCTTGCAAACAGAAAATTCCCTCCTGCTGCTTAGCAGTTAAAATCCAGAATTAGACCAGCAGCAAAAATCCATAGCTTGTGATTTTGACAGATTTTCTTGTTGCTTTCTAAAGAATCTTTCCTGTTGCTTTTTGCTCTATGAAGGTTTAAAAGTCATCAGTGTGATATACCAACGTGAGTAACAAATCCACATATCCATGAAAGTCTTTAATGAACATGAAGAGCAAATAAATTGCTTTTGCATGAATGAACCTTGGGGGATGTGGTACCTCGTGTGCAGGGTGTCTGCTTCTGAAAAGAAAAATTTCCCTAATTAAGGATATTTGTAGGAAAGCTGATTTACCTCCAAGAAGTGGAACATGAAAGGCCCTTTCACTTTACCAAGTGTGTGCTTACCTTTCCAGGTGATTGTGGAGACGCTAAGAAACACAACTCTTATTGCACGGTAACAAACATTTATAAACACCCTCTTCTGCTTTTTCCTGGAGAAGCTGAGTTTAGGCTATTTCCTGAATCTGAAAGAGAAGCTAAAAGTATCCACTGGCCTTCTGTCACCCTTCTTCCCTCATGTGTTTCAACCTTCAGAGAGAGCAGGGTGACTGTAGATGAATTGTTTTCCACAAGAGCATTTTCTAAAGCCTTTGTATTCATCTGATTTAAGGAAAATGGGTACAGTTCAAAAATGTGGCTTCTAGCCCCACATTTTCACTTAGGGAATAAACAAAGGAGAGACCCTTTGAGATGCATTATGGTTTGGTTTCTTTTTTCCCGTTTGCTGGGAAGCCTCTAGTATGGCCTTGCTGTTGCTCTTCCCGTGTGACTAGTAATGATTGTTTTATTAATAAATACAGACTAAAACGACCTTGATACACCTGGGTAGGAATAAAAGAAGCTGTCTTGAATGTAAAATATTTCTATTCATCAGGAAAAACTACCTGGCACTGTTTATATAAGTTATTTACCAAATGGAGATAGTTAGAAACTGACTCTGGAGGTTTGGGAAAGAACAAAGAAAATTCCTGACAGGTTCTTGAAGTAAAATTTTGATAACAACTATTTTAATTTAAGTTTAAAAGTAGAAATGCAAAGACCCCTCTGAAATAGGATTTCAACTTTGATTTTTAGCCCTGATAAAAATCAAATAAATTTTTGAATAAAGAAACTCAAGCTCCAGTTGATTTTATTAATAATTTCCCTCAATCTTCCAAAACAAAGATCATCAATTTGATAGTTACAGAATTTGACAAAGTCACCCAAAAGTGATTAGCAGAGTTTGTTGAACTTAGTCAAGTTGCTCGTAATTGACAATTCACTGCAAGTGTTGCACAGTTATTTTGGCAATCCACACATCATTCCCCTTCATTGTCTTTGGCCATCATACAAATTAAATACCTTAAAACCCTAAAGAAACTATTGGGCTTTTTGTTTGTTTGTTTGTTTGTTTTGTTTTGTTTTGTTTTTTGTTTTTGTTTAATTTGAGTTGAACAGTTAATTGGAGTGAGCTGGAGCTGAGTCCTGGAAGTGTTGGAAAACCCTGATGTCCCAAGCCTTCAGAGGTATATTTTAGAAGAGCATTTTCCAGTAAGCATTGCATGTCTTCCAGGGATGGTACTTGCTGTGTGGTGTCACCTTCAGAGAAAACAGGCACTTCTTGGAGCCTTCCGTGGCTTTCCCTTCTCCTTTTCCATACTGTATGCTCTATATTATATTTAAAGTAGTATTTCCTGTGAGGTACAATATAAAGCAGTCACCACCAGTCAATGAAATATTTTCTTTTTATCAATATCCATTTTGGAACCAAAATTTACATCAGAAGAAAAAGCAATTTATCCTGGTTTTTCTGCATTCTTTATTTCTTCAACGTCTGAAATGAAAGTCAATATATTATATCTTATTGCAGCTGAGACACGGTAACAGAAGTGAAGGCCAGAAAAAAAACCTGCAAAGTTGCATGGATACCTCTAGTAGATGGTCTCCAGCAATTGGAACCTTTGGAATCTTCCTTTTAATTAAATGCCTGTTTGGCTGGAGGAGAGAGGCTTCCAGTCTGGTGGTCACAGTGGGGGCAATAGGAGCTTGGTTCCAGCCTGGTGAACTCCTCCCTAAAACAGTCCCAAAAAGGTTCAGTGTGGTCGGTGGGTGGCACCTGGGGCTGTGGGTGAGAGCAAGCAGAGGGCAACGTGCTGGAGATGTGCGAGAGCCACCAGCCCTGCCTGTGTCTGCAAGGAGCAGTCAAGGAATCCCAGTGCCTGCTCAAATCCTGGGGGGTTTCCCCCCTGCAGGATGGGCCAGGCACAGCTGTGGTGCTGCTGACACCCATTGAGGTGAGATGGCTGTCACACACCCACTGAGGTGAGATGGCTGTCACACACCCACTGAGGTGAGCCTGCTGTCACACACTCACTGAGGTGAGCTGGCTGTCACACACTCACTGAGGTGAGCTGGCTGTCACACACCCACTGAGGTGAGATGGCTGTCACACACCCACTGAGGTGACCCGGCTGTCACACACTCACTGAGGTGAGATGGCTCTCACACACTCACTGAGGTGAGCTGGCTGTCACAGCTGGGCCCTGCAGTGCTGGGCAGGCCTGGCTTTGTAGGCAGGAGCCATTTCCTTCACGTCTGCTCTTGGATCGAGGTAGTGCTTTTGAAGGAAATTGTGGCATCCCTCGCTCCTGCCTCAGGCAGGGCTGCACCCCCCAGGTGCCTTTTGGGGAGGGCTGACCTGGGAGACGTCCTGCAGGGAGGGATCCTGAAGCCCTCCCATCCCTGAAGATCCCTGGATCCACATCCAAGGTCCATGGAAGCCCCAGCAGAAATGCACAACCTAAATCTAAGTCCCAGCTCCATGAGCTATTTTCTTCCATGGACCCTTTGCTCCTGCACTACTGAATTTGCAGGGTAGATATGCCTGTATCCCTTAAGGACAGAAAAAATGGTCATTGCCAGCACACTGTTTGTTGCCTGGCAATTATCTGCATAGTTCTTTGATGAAAGACTGCATTTCCAGCATTGATTCCTTTTATGACCTTGCCAGAAAGCATTTATCCCACTTTAAATTCTGGCTATCAGCTGTACATTGTAATAGTCTTGTAGAACATTGTATTATTTTTTGTAAGCCATTGGTAAACAGACCTGAGTTCATTACTGTGTGTATCTAAGCAGGTATTTTACCCTGTTTAAATGGCTATTGAAATTGCCTCTTTGCATCTGAATATTTACATAGGTGTTGCTGGCAATTGTTGCAAATTCCAAGATGCTTTTTCCTACAAGTGCAATCAGCAAACAAAATTAGAAAACCTTGACACCATAATAAATCAGAGCAACAACAAAATTGTAAAAATCATTTGTAATGACATATTTTGTTGCTGTTCTTGTTTGCTAGATTAGATTTCTGTTAAAGGTAATTGAAGAAAAAATTGTTCTTGTTAGAGGGATAAAATACATTAAAATTAAATGAGCTTCTTGAACTCTGCTTAGGCTGTAAGATATCATGTCAAGGAATGAAAACTCATTGAGGAAGCATGATAGTTATTTTGTGTGGCTGACCATAAAACAGTTGTGGTCCAGCTTTTCTGTCACAACCCGTGCCAAGTCCCTTGGGTAATGGCTGTGGCATTTGGGCAAATTGAGAGCATGGGATCCATTTGCTGCTCTCCCTCTGAATTCCAGACCTTTCCATGTGTCTTGCTCAATCCTTTGGTGCCTGAGGAGCAGGTAGGAGCTGCAGGGTGCAGATGGGAGCATCCCAGATCTGGGGATCTGCCCTTGGCTGCTGGGACCTGGTGTGGGATTCTTCTGGGCTTTCATTTTATAGGTTTTTCTTTAAAGAAATATAAAATTGAACAGCCTTTCTTCTGGGTAGCATCCTCTTTCAAACACTAAATACAAATAGGTGAAAAAACAATTCCTCAGAAAACAATTATTGAACAACTATAAATACCAGTAATTTTCAAACAGAAAACTCGGAGCCTACAGAACTCACTTTCTCCACTGGTTTCAGAACACAATACCTTTAAAAATATGGTTAATAGTTTCTCCTGGCTGAATTTGGAAGTGATATATGCTTTGTTTTATTAATTTTTAAATTAGTTCATATTCTGCTATTAAATATACACTACTGCCCCTATTTTTAGGGAGTTTTTTGACTTCTTTTCACTTTTGTCTGTCCTCCCTCATTCTCTTCCTTTTCTCCCCAGAAAAGCTCAGTCATCAAGGCTGAGAGTCTGGGGCTTGTGAGAGTTTTTTAAAGAAAAATAAAAAGAAAAAAAACAGTTAAAACCCAGTCATAGATGGCAGTTCCCTCTGCAACTGGTATGGGGGGAGAAGCAATAACATTTTTTTTAAAGCATCTTTACACATCTATAAAAAAGCACTTAGGATTTTTTCTTTCTTTTTTATTGTTTACTAAATCAAAGCAAATGCATCTGAGGCTTATAGTGATGATAGCAAAAATTACAAAGACCTTTCATATGCAAAAAGACATTTTTGTATGACTGAAGATTCAAAATGCATTACGCCAATCTTGTATTCAAAGACCAGCTTCACAGGTTTTAAGTTCTATTATGTGTTTTTCTGGAGGCTTTTTGTTTCTTGGGTATTTTCTCTTTTTTCCTTCATTTTCATGAGGTTTGTATTATTAGTACTTTGTAACATTTTCACAGGGTCTTTGCTTTGAACCCTGCACATGAAATGAATGAAGAATCTCGGTTTTCCTTTATGAATCAGCCTCTCTAATATGTCTTCTGGCTCTGGAAATATCCCCAGAATTCAGAAGGCTATCAAACAAATCTTCATCAGCACTTCAGTGCTGTGGCTGTCTGCTGCAGCACACAGCTTTGATATTTTGAAAGATCTTTGTATTTCAGTCTTATGCATCTTGAAGGGATGTGTTATCTCAGTGTCAGGGGGTTGGAAGAGGAGGGAGAAACACTCACAAGAACTAAAACCACAAGATGTTTTTGTGATTGAATACCATGTTTTTAATGACAATTGTCAGCCTCTCCTAGTTCAAGGTTGGTCTGTTTTGCTATTGCTGTGAGGGACGTTATCTGCCTCTAGTGATCCATCAGCTGCTCAAGACTTTCAGAGAAATAACTGCTGGCAGGTTTCCTGGACTCATATCCATTAACTAACTCATCCCAAAAAGTCTGACTTTGCTTTGAAACATCTCCTGGCTGTGCTGTGGGTATGTCCCCTGTTAATTACAACAGGCAGTTTCTACAGTCTAGGGTGCAATCTTGGGCCCCATGACTTCTGTGGCATCACGATTTCCAGTTTTGTTGCTCTTTTTTTTTTTTTGCCTTGGTGTTCTGTTTTCATTTTTATTGAATTAAGTGGCATTTGTTTCTTCCTTGCAACTATGAAACTCTCCTCTCCTGCTTCCTTGCAACTGAGACATTCCCCTCTCCTACCAACATGGCAATAACAAGTGGAGTTAGGTGGGAACTGAGAGGCAAGAGTATATGGAATGAAGTAGGCATCAATATGCACAGAAATTCTTGCAGCATAATAAGCAAAATATTGAGATTTAGTCATGCCACAAATGTCCAAAAACGTGTCTGTTCAGACCCCTGCTGTCTCTCCTCATGCTTTGTCCTGCAGTAGCACACATGGGCTGGGTAAGGCTCTGGGAGCTCCATCTCTTGCAGGCCCAGGGGTTCTGCTTCCCACGGCGAAACCCAGGCAGGAATGGGCACTGTGGCACCAAGGCAGAGCCCAAAGAGAGTCACTGCTGCCACCAGTCAACTCTTCCCTCACAGGTGGGCAGCTCTCCTGAGCAGGACTGTCAGGAGGGATTCCCAGGGAGCTCCTGAGGTGCTACTGCACAAAGCCTGGCAGCTGCAGCTCGCCTCCTCTGCAGCCAGCTTACCCCAGCTCAGCGATGTCTCAGGTACATGTCCCGTTCTATGACAGCCTCTGGGACCACCACAGCAAGCAAACCACAGGAAATTAATGATTTCATCTCTCTTTCACAGACTTTCTTTTGCCTAAGGCAGCCAAGATCTACTTAGCTCTCAGCTGCTGCAAATTACCTCGAGCAGAACAGGTTGGCTGGCTCAGAAACAAAAATGTGGTGGGTATAAGCAGCTGGGTGATGAAATGATGACTTCAGCCACTGCCCTGGGCATGTGTCAGCAAGCACGAGAGCAGCAAATAGCCAGCATGGGGTAAAAGTCACTGGTTTTGAAATTAAACTGATTCAGAAGGTTAAGGCCAGATATTCTCTTGGCACTGCCAAAAACAGCCGCTACCAAAATGGAAATCAAGAAAGATGTGTCCCGGGAGCTCTTGAGTTTACAAGTTACTGCTCTATTCTAAATTGAGGGCAACAGGGATCAGTCACCTATTTAGAAGTGTTTGTGCCTTTTAACTACCAGCAGTTCCTGTGCTAAATGAGAAAGATACAATTGCAAGAGCTCAGGAAGCAGTTTTTTTTTCCTCTGGATGGCATATTTGGATACATACAAATGAGAGGTAGCCTACGGCAGTCAGGCATCTCAGAGTCCTTTCCATAAACAATCCTAAAACTGTCCTGCAAAGCAATATCTATCTACCTTGCTGACAGATTCAGAACAAATTGTGCTACATGAGATTTAATTTTTTAATAGACTAGAAAAAATTGCACAGCCATGCAGATGTGCCAGCCACTGGGCTTAGTGTAATCAAACATGGTAAAGGAGCTCTAAGTGCATTTCAAGTCTATAGCAAGCCAGTTCTGTAGCAAGTCTGTTGGAAAATGCATTCAGTAAAGCAAAATGGTGGTGCTGCTAAAATTAATAATAATACTTAGCACTTCAATTGCATCTCATATTTTCAAAGTGCTGTACAAATGCTAATTAATTAGGCTGTGAAGCTGAATGCCAAATAGAGAAAAAAGTCTTGTGCTGCTGCTTGTAGAACAAGTTATCTTGATTATTGCACTTTTAGTACTTTTCTTGGGAAAGCACAAATAATCCGAGGAACAATTCAACTGCTCAGAGCACAGCAGGGACTAGAGGGGGACATCTGCCACAAAATTCCAAGGATGTGCTGATCCCAGAGCTGAGACAACCACTCGTGGCTTTAGGCTTTGGAATGAAGGAAAGCGTCTTTATTCCAGGATTAGGGTTTTACCTAAGTGACAGAAGTGGAGCAATATATTTCCCATTCTGCACAAAATCTGAGTTTGTTGGGGTTTTTGTTTCTCTAATTTCCCCATAAGCTACCACTTTTACAAGCTTTTCATCCTTTCTCAAATGTAAAATGCATCTCCAATGCCCCACTACTAAAAAACCCCAACAACTTTACAACTGCTTTGAGAAACATCTATGCAGCCACCTGGCAGTTTGGCCTACAAAGCAAGCCCTTTCTGAAACAAGAGTGAGTGGCCAAGACCATTGTCAGGCCAGGGGACAGGGAGGCTCAGCCCACACCAGAGGCTGACCAGGGCAGGATGGGAGGAGAGGAAGCTGAATCTGCCAAATTCCCTTCTGGGGAGACGTTATGCTGGCTGGAGCAGGAGGGCTGTACCCAGAGAGCTGGGCCACAGGCTGAAAGGTGCGGAAGCTTCATGTCCAGCCCTTTTGGAGGGACTGGTAAATGCTATTTGCCATTTGTATAAAATAATCTTCTGTGCACAGCTGATACTTGCTAAATGTAATGAGGATGCTGGTTTTTGTGCCTACAACAAGCCCAAGGCAGCCCTTCTGTCCTTTGGAAGGGGTGTCCCCCCCTGGCTGCTTGAAGTCTGAAAGAGATCCTGGCAGTGAAGCCACTTCCCTGAGAGCTGAGCTGAGCTGCTGAAGGCAGTGACAGGGAGTTTGCTTTTTCCTGCAAGCAATCACTCAGTTTCAGAGAAAGGCACATGGGAGTTACAGTGAAGTCAGACCCTGGTCTGTGCACTGGTGGCATTAATTTTCTGTCAAGTGGCACAGAGACATGAGTCACCCCCAAGGGTGGCCTGCCCTGGCTCAGGGTCCCTCCTCAGAGAGTCACCCACGGGTGCTGCTGCAGCTCCTGGGGCTGTGCTCACCTGTGACCTGCCCGTGCCCTTGCCTTGGGGACAGTCCTGTGCTGCCAGGCACTGCTCGAGCTGGGGCTTTCAGGAGGAGGCAGTGTGCTGTTACTGCTCCTCAGGAGCAAAGGCATGGGAGAGTCAGGCTTGCTTATTTGTGCCTTGTTCTATTAACCTCTCCCATACTGAGCAACTTTGCCAAAAGCTGGTTTGCACAGATTTCTCTCAGGAATTGTTTTCTTCTGAAGAATGTGGGAGAATTTGTACAAGTGAGCTCTGAATTAGCAGGGAGGAGAACAAATCAGGTGCAGCATCTCCTGGGTATCCAGTAAGTGCTGGAGCATTCCCTGGAGTCTGAACTCCAGTTCTGAGTGTTTCCTGTGCCAGAACTGCCTTCTGATGCAAACAGACTGTGAGATCATCAATAAAGGACTCCAGAGGAAAAATTACCCTAACTTAAGTTAGGAAGCTGCTTCTAAAGGTGCTCCAGTGACAATTTGTAGGAAAGAGCATCCTGAGATGGCTGCACAGAATGTTTTCTCCAGTCTCCCACACTATGTTATCCTCATGCACATCCAAATCATAGGAAGACTGGGGGAAGGAATAAGGCTATTTAGGAAAATTATTTGAAAGGGCTTTAAAAGCTGTCATAATTAATACACAGATAGAAATAAAGGTAAAATAGTAGTCCTTCATTTTCCTTCCCTTCCAAAGTTAACGAAACATTTGTAATTTCTTGTGAAAGAAACAGGCTTTTATCCTGAAAATATCTTCAAACTGCTATACCATGTTGCTGTTTGAAAAAGACAGAAAAAGGCTACTGTTTTGGAATCAGCAAGTCAGGAATTTTCTTTGCCTGTTCTGACTTTTATCAGTTTGGTTTTTTTTTCAAATTTTCACTATAATTACTGTGATGAAACAGCAGCTAATTTTTGGTCTGCCCATCAGACCTTTGTTAAACAATTAGTCTTTGGTTTGATGAAAGCAGTGTGCCTGGCATCCTATTTTCAAATTGCCTGTTGAAATTGTCTTGTTTTCTCTATAATACTCAGAAATCACTGTTATTATATTATTGTGTAATTTACATATGACCATCTCCTTTCCTCTACTGAAATACAATTCCAAGGTGCTTTTATAAGTTTGTTGATGGTATGTTGTGATGATCATTTCTTATATAATACTTCTCAAAAAATGCATACATTGATGAATTGAATTTTCCAGACTCCTTTTGAGAGGCAGGAAATTAAGTGGTAAAATTGGTGGAATTAATTTTTGTGAACAAATTATCCAGCCAGTTTATTTCATTTTGTGGTTGCCAAATCATTTTGAAACTGACGGTGGCTTCTGCATTGGAACGCTTTGTTCATATGTAATTCCCTAAAATTATTGGCCCCACAGCTCAGACTGCCAGGAATTTGGATGTCTCCTGCTTTATACAGACCAATGCCCAGAGAAGTCTCAGGAATTGTTCTCTGGCAGGTCATTCAACTGCAGCCAGGGAAATAGGAGAGCAGTGATGCTTGCAATCACTGAATTATCTGGGCAAGAGTGTCTCCCCGAGCACCAGGATGTTGAGGAACCCATGTACCAAATGTTTAAAACTAAAAACCAAGGGACATATGTGATGGCATGCACTTAGCAGCACTGTTTAATTCCCCTTTAATTTTGAAAATACCATGTTAGCAGTTTTTAAACCCATGGTGTTGGGCACCACAGCCTGCCATAGCCCCCCCAGGCAGCAGTGAGCTGGGAGGATTCACAGTTCCTTTCTGCTCCTCACTGCACTCTGCCAGACAATTCCATCCATGGCAGGGGGCAAAAATGATCCCAAATCAAAATCTAATTGAAAAGTTATGAAAGGTATTACAGAACTCCCCAACTCTATGGAGAGATGGGTGGTTGAGTGCTAATCAATTTGGAATATATTTCTTTTGGGACCAGCGCTCACTGGCGAGCAATTATTCTTTATAAGATAGATATCATAATGGATTCTGCTTCCCAAGAACAAAGGTTGGAATGAGATCTCCAAGAACAGCACAGACAAAAACAGGCATCACGTTTTCCCTGTGAAGATGGGTGTACTTTGGTTGTATTAGTACTGCTGACCCAATTAGGTGAAGCTGCTCATTTGCAATTAGGATTTCTAGGCAGTAACTCTATTAATGGTCCCAGGCAGTAGCTCCTGTGCCAGAAGCATTTATTTACATGCTTGTAATGGACAGCCATAATGTGCCCCTGCCCTCCCAGGAACATCACTCATGTTGGTGTTAGGATCTCTTAACACACTTACCAAGCATTAAAAGTAATCTCATTTTTTATTGCTCAGCGCAGAGTGCAGGAGTCTACATGCAAATAGGACTCAGAGTCAGCTGTGTTTATTTACTTATTAGCAAAGAGCTGGTCTGGTTTAGTGATGATATGACATCTACATTTTCATGCTGAATTTGCTACAGGATTTGCTTTTCTGTAGCATTTAGGAAAAGGCAAATTATTGTGTGTGTTGTAGCACAGCATATCCTGTTGCTAAAAATATATGCCTTGATTTACATATTCTTCTATGTATACATATGTATACATAAATACAGATCTACCCAGCAGATACACACACACAGAATTTGCATTTGATACTCTGATTGGAGCTCAATAGATAAGGGATTACCTTGGGGCCCTCTGCTCATTCACTCTGCTCTCATGCCTCTCTGATTCTCTCTGCTCTGTTATATGTTGGGTTAACTCTGTTTTGGATGAATTAAATGTGTGCTCCTTACTCAGCATTTTAAACTCTAAGTTACCTAAAAATATTTGCAATAATTTTGCACTGAAGCTACATACAAAAACCCTTTTTCTTCCTAAATTCAGTTTTGCTCTCACTTATTTGAAGGTATAGCCAGTGCATCTGCGCAGAAAATGTACAATGGGAAAAGCAAAATCAAAATCTCACTCATACAATATAAATGACTTTTACATCTGAGGAAGAAATTATGTAGTGTGTCGTAAGGAAAGCAATAATAATTTCCTGATACTTCTTCCAAGTGACATGGGAAGCATCAGACAATCTGAATCTGTTCTGAAAAATGCAGGAGGCGTTAATGAAGATTAAAACTGAATTAGTGGACATGTCAATGCAATCATGTCAAACAAAAGAAACAGATATGCCAGATTATAATTGCAAACCCTGTTTTGTAGCTTGTTCTCTCTTGTGGAAGCAAAAATAACCTTATTCTCCAGTCCCTTTTCAGTCATTTTTATGAATGTTGCATTTTGTTCTTTTTCCCTGCTGTACAAGCCAGGTGTTCCTTTTTTCTGCAAAACAACAATACATCATTTAAGTGAAGTTCATTTTTTGAAGCTCAGCGAGTTGAGGCTTTCTCCATTTCCCTGGCCGTATCCAATCAGCTGCTGGAGGCACTGGCATGTGTCATAAATTTTGCTGCGAATATGGGCCAGCTGAAACATATACCAATTCAGAGATCACATCTCCTCAGCATCCCACCAGGCAGCAAAGGAAATGAAATGTGTTTGCTGTGTTCTGCTGAAGCAAGATAACAGATCAGGAGCCAAAAAAAAAAAATCTGAATTCTTAGCAGGAAAGAAAACCTCTTTCAAAAGAAAACCTTGAGAAATATTAACCCCCAGATCACTGCCTGCATTCTTCTCCAAGAGTCTTTTCTCAAGTAGTCTCTGAGTCCAGCCCTGCCTCCTGCTTGTAGTGGTTGACCAAGGTTTTCCTTTCTGCTGGCCCAGCAGTGAAGGCCTTGTTTACCAGCAGTGTCTGGAAAGCAGGTTGAGAATGAAGAAAGCCATTTGTAACTGAGGGTTGTGATCAGTTAGGAAGTTTACTCTCCTCTCCACGTAGAAGCACTGCCTCGTGTGTGTCCCAAACTCACTCCTCCTCTCTGCTCTGTAGGATTTCTAGGGCTGCTTGTCATGTCTGTGGAATGATTGTTTCCCTTTTAAGGTCTGAAGCACCAGTAATTGTCTCAGCAGTCATGCAGGCTGTCCAGGTCATGAGACTTTACCCATGCACTTGATGCTGTGGCAGGCTGAATGTCACGTTCCTGAATTAAACAAAAAGTGATCCACAAAGGATAAAGAAGTGCTTTGTTTCACAGGAGGTCTGGCTTTGTTGATTTTCAGCCCTTTGCCTGCTCTCTAGGATGGTTACATGGCATGCCCAACCTTGAGGGTGGAATTTCACACCTGGGAAGTTGGATAGATATCAAATTTGGGCTTTTGGTCATTCTGTCGAAGTTGGTCCTGACCTGTTGGACCTGGGACTGTGGGCTCTGGGGTCATTCTGCAGTGATTCCTAATTTCTGTATTAATCCATTTTTTTCTTGACATCTCTGACTACTTTTTGAGAAGCAGAAATCAGGGTAAAGACACTTGTCTAAAACGAGAGTTTTCTCTTATTCTTGGGGATTAAATGTTCTCCCAAGACTGCTCTCTGGTCTGTCCTATGGGGCAATGAGTAGTCTGAACCCTGAATGGTCTGAGCAAATAAAGGCAGTACAAAATCACTTAAAATCACTGTGGGATACAGGGGAGTCTGTTCCTCATGTATTTAGGTCAAGGAAATTCCATGACTGCAATGAACTTTGTGCAAACAATTACACGCTCTGATGTAGAATGTAGCAAAAGGGCAGGGAAGCAGGGGGGAACAGAGCTTAAAAGGATTTAGCTATGCTTGGTCACTCTCTGGATTACTCACTTTTGTTTGCTTCAGGCTTTTTATCCTAACTCTGCATCAAGGCTATGTATTGACTTTGCTGAATTATTGAAGGGAGTTGCAAATGATGCATGAAATGAAAAATCCTTCTTCACCTTCTGTACAAACTGCCAGCAGACAGTTCTGTGCAATCACTGCTGAGCTGCACCATGGTATAAGGTATACGTAGATATCCACAAAAATTGTTGGAATTAATGATAATGGGAGTTTCTGTTCTTAATATTTCCCTTACTCCTTTCAGCTGCCAGTTTCAGAAGAAATGCAATGTTCTGCCAGGGCAGTTGTCACCATTGAAAGCACTTGTACCCCCTATAAACTTATGTTGGTATAACTGGGGACCAAGTCAAAGAAAATAGGCATCCTTCTGGAGTGCTTGTAGGAATCAGCCCCTTCATCTTCTCTCAGATCTGAGCTGTGCCTGCTAAGGCAATCACAATTTTGAAAAGTTACATTTCCACATACCTCCAAAAAGACAGTCACAGCAGATGTTGAATTGAGCAGTGCACTCGGATGGCAACCAAATCTGGAATTACAAGTTTGTCAGCAGCTATGTGCTTCTTGTTTAAGTGGTGTTAATTTTAGCAAACCATCCCTTACTCAGAGGCCCCCAACCCAAAACTTTATATTTGCTTGATATAATTTGAAAATCTCCTGAAAATATATATTACAAGAGTAAATGATAATGTTAGGGTTTGGAGTTTTATCGTGATTGTGGTGCACAGCTGCTTACACCAGCCTCTTTAGAATTTATGTGCTCATCTAGGTTTTTCAGGAAAATTTAATTTGAGGAAGTTGTGTTTATCAACTTCCTGGCTTACTGTCAACAGCATGCTGCTTTCTTTTTAATATGAGGTGCTAATTATGTTTTTCTCAGACTTCAGTATAAATGAAATGTATTTGGCAGTTGTCAGCAGCTTTGCAGAGTATGATAATGCCATCACACAAACTTTGAGGTTCTCTGAGCATGGATTTTATGCTTCTGAGTTGTGCATCTAGCAATTATATTTCACACAGTGGACAATGTCACCTGACCTGTTTTGCAGATGTATGGAGAACATAGAAAGCATAACAGCACTGAACACCAGAAAACTCTATTCTCTGTGAAAAAGGAGCACAACAGAGCTGGTCTTTAGTGAAAATCTCACAACACTAACAGAGCTTGAATCAAATTAAGCAGGAGTGTACCTGTTAAATTCAATCCTCATCCTGAAACAGATCTAGGCAAGGGTGAACCTTTCAGATGTAGGGGGAGCTTCCTCTTTTTTCCGGGAATATACAATGATCTGTGTGCTACCAGTCCCCCACCACAAAAATTAACTCTTGGTCTGCACTGGAGGGAGTTCACAGAAAACTTTGTAGAAGGAATCTAAGCTCCAGACCCTCCTCTGCCCTGAACCTCCTCTGGGAACAATGGAGAAGGTGATCCCAGAGTCCCTCTTCCCTTTGCCACACCTGTGGCAGTGATGCATTGGGTGGATCCCACTTGGAGATCCTCTCAGACAGGGGCTGCTGAAGTAACTGCTGGAGGTTTTCAGTCAGGGATTTTAAAGGCAATATTGAGCCTCTTCAGTTCCCATAACAGAAGAAAGCAACTGCAGAACAGAAAGGAAGGAATTGGTAAAGGCTTGATGCAGTTTGCATATCAGCAGGACAGAGGCAGCCTTTTTTCACAGGCCATCACATTAGGGCCAGAATTGCATTAGTGCAGGACAATCCTGCCATTTCCTTTGATGCTGACAGTCTCAATAGTTGTGTTTAGAAGCTAAATATCCTGTGCACTGCTGTGCAGGGGAAAGGATGATGAGGTATTGATTGCATTTTAGTCAGTGAGAGGGAGAGTGAAAGGGATCAGTCTGTTTATATTGTCTGTTTAACACCATGGATGGAGCAAGATATGGGGAGGGTGGGAAACCTTTGTTTTGACCAGAAGAAGTAATTTCACTGAAGCCTCCATAGCCTTTGCAAACATGACACTGATATCAAAACTGGAAGATGGGCCAGAAACGTGATATAAGAAGATATATTTTGAAATTATTAGTTATTCATTATTTGAGATTAAAAGATTGTTAGAGTTTCTTTAATTTTCATTATCCTTTACATTCTTAGAAATCAAATCTTCTTTCCATTACATTGCACTTCAACCTTATGCTCTTAAACAAAACTTCCTTTCAGCTTATTTTTAGGAAATCTTGAAATCGGAGAGACCCTTTTACATTTTTGTACTTGAATTCAATTTTTTAATAGTCACTTGCAAAATAGCTTTTACACCTTCCATGCTGATGCAGCTCTAATCTTTTCCCCTATCATAACTAAAATACACGTCTTTGACATTTCTGCCTCTTCTTTTTTCCTTTAAATATCTCTTTGGAAGAGGTACCGAAAGTTGCACTTTTCCTCTTGCTCCTGCTGTGCCACCGCCCCTATGGCAGGGCTGGTGTGTTTGTGTTCAGCTCAGCTGCTTCGTGACTGTGCCCTCCCAAAAGTCGTGCTGTTTGCATCTTGCTGGCAAAAGCAGCTCCAGGTGCTGTGTGTGATGATGACAGATGATTTACAGAGTTCCCCTCCCTTTGAACAGTGTCTTTCTCTGATCCTCTCGTGCTCACATATGCCAGTTCCCCCCTGAGGATGCACAGGAGTGCAAGGCCCCTGGGGACTCCTGAAATGCTAGCCAGGCAACAAGGAGAACCTCTTTTTCCTTCCCCCAGGAGCCACTAACCATGCACAGGCATGGGAAATGAACACATATTTCTTCAGACTGCAAGGAAAGGAAGATCATTCAGATCCCCAAAGAGATTTGGGATATGAAAACGTGTCCTTTCTCCTTACTCAAATGAAAGCAAATTGACTTCTCTAGTCAGTTTGATTTAGGTCAGCATGCCAAGAACTACAAGTGCTGCTGAGCCCTTAAGAGGCATAGATTCTTCAGAAATGAAGCTATGTCCACTGTAAATGTTCTTGCTAGTACCCCACTGGCTGGTCCCTCATGATTTTAGACCATTGCACCACCTACTGCCATTTCCATTGCTTCTCTTCTCGTGAGCACAGTAGCTTGTACTTTTCCTCATGCTTTCTCTTAAAGTCTATTCATTATTTACTCAGATGAATAATATTTTCTATATTTGAACCAGGGAAAGTCTCAGTCTTTCCTCCATCACACTGGCTGCACAGCTGCTCTTGGTGTCCTGAAACCAGCCCTGAGCCCAGGCACAGCCCAGGCACTCAGGGTTTGGCAGGTGCCAGCTCTCCAGCTGTGCAGGTGGATGAAATGAGGTCCCTGGCTGCTCTGGGTACAGGTGCAGTAATCTTCCTGCTGGCACTTTTGTGTCCTCACTGGTACCTTGCCATGGCAGAAATGAGAAAGCTGCTCTCGAGGGCAAAGTGTAAGAGTCAAAAGATGTGAGAGACTGTGGGAAATCACTTGCTCAGTGGATGTTTGGAGTCACAGAGTAGCTGGAACACCTCTCTTCTGCAGGGGAAAGACGTTAATGAAAATACATGCCTTCATCCATGAAGCCTTGAAAACTGGATGTTGAGGGTAATTTGCTGCTAGTGTGCTATATTTTAAAAACTTAAACCAGCCCTGTGAGGTAGGGAGGTCTCCAGGACAGCATGAGGAAGGAAATCCATGTTCAATCAGTGGAAGTTTGGGGAATCCTCCACAGAGACATCAGAAGTGACTGAAAAGTATTCCAGGTTCTTTCTGCATGCTTAGCTATGAGCACAGAAATAACAGAGCAAAGAAAGGAAAGGCAGCCTGACCCTCAAACCCAAAGTGAAGGAGAAACCATGTTCACAGTGACCCTTGCACACCCTGGAAAGGGCACAGGGGTGCCAGCTCTGGCCTTTCCAATCCCTCTGCCCCATGCCAGGCTGGGCAGTGGTTGCACCACACACCCCTACAGCCCACTCTGATGTTTCTCCTCTGTTAAAAATTTGTTTCTATGATCTTTATGTGCAGAAAAATTTGGCACAGCTACACTCAGCCCCTGCCAAAACTCATGCCTTGTTCATATTTTTGTTTTTCTCAACATAATCACCATGATTTAATTTTATATTATTAAGAAAAAAACAGCAAAAACAAAAAAAAAAGCCACTCAGACTTTAAATACTCTGATTTTTTTTCCAATGAATGAACATCCTAGTGTAAAACACCAATATTACACTTTTACCATTGTATTTATGCACTTGAAATCACTTGCCTCTTTTTTCTGTAAAAATTAATTTAATCTAATTTCTTGGAAAATTATTAATTCATTTAATTAACTCAGCCCTCTTCAGACTTTAATTTTTCCCCTTTATTTATGGGTTTCTTACAGTCACTGCATCCAAGTTCACAATCACTTCAAAGCTATGACTCACATTTATGTCATAAGATACAGAATAGAGAGAAACTTGTGAGCTTCATTTACTTTGACTCAAGATATGTTTCTGATTCTCAGTGTCAAAAGTGCAGCAGAACCTGTCATTTCTGTTCAAGACATGAGAAATATTAATAAAACAAATAAAGAAGACCACACTGGAAAATGTGAATTCCAAAAAAAATCAAAACGAAAAGCTGAAACTCAGTCCATGAAAATGAAAGGAAATAATCCTGAATTTTTTATCAGAACTGTATTTGGTCTGCATATTTGAATGTATTTGTCGTGCCTTATATACACAAAGAACAAACATAAATCAGGTGATTTTTATTATTTTTTTCAGATTAAGGCAAGAAACAAACAAAAAAGAAGACATAAACAGCTCATTTTTTCTTTATTACCGTGTAGTTTTTGACTTTGATGGAGTGACTTCAAAGACTTTACATTTTTTCCAGCACGAGAGATTCTGACTCAAAATTCTTCATATACAAACGAGCTCTCTTTGAGTCAGAAAAACATTTTCCATCTTGAACTTTTTACTTTGTAAAAGAAACCCTCAAGCCTCTTCTCCTAAACCTTGTCACAACTTCCAATATTTTTAAGTTACAGTAAAGAAAAACCCACCAGCAAAGTCTAATAGAGGTCAAAGGACGGAAATTCTGTAGGAAGGTTAAAGTGAGAAAACCAATCAGAAAATTTAAGAAAATCCTCTTACAAATGAAAAACTAAGATTTCTGTCTCAGATTTGGAGTGGTTTGTGGTTTTTTCAAAAGAATCTCTGAGGGAAAAAACTGTCTCAGTCCCAGTAGTTGAGCTCTGGACTGAGCATTACCCAACTGTTCCCAGAAGTCCTCACTGCATAAATTTTGCTTTGCAGTCAAATCAGTCAGTCACACAATTTGCTACTTTTCAGATTAAAATGGTTCCACTGAGATGCCCATCTTCTTTTCTGAGAAGTCATTTGGTTTCCTTTCATAAGCATAGTACTGGGGCTTTGCAGTGGTGATTGTCAGAGGATTTTCTGCACGGTTTTTTTGATTAGGAAAGACAAACTGCATCAGTTTTGACTTAAGTCTGCTCACTGCTTAAAATAACTTACTAGACAAACCTTGTGTTAGAAATAGAGACAAAAGAGGTATGGCACAATAATTTTAATCAGAGTTTCTATGATCTGTGCATTTAAAGAGTGATGAACTTAAATGCAATTGCCTATTTTGCAGAGAACACTTTCAACAAATTTGTCTTTATTCAGTCAGGAGTTAAGGCAAAAGAGGTGGTTTCAGCATCAAGATAGTTTATTAAGCACCCATCTAATTTAATCTTTCAAAGACTAGGTGGTCTTCAAAAAGGCATGAACTGTGATTCTGTATCTGGGCATTGAAGAGGAGGGAAGGGAGAGTAAGCTTTGGCTAATTCTGTTAATATAACTCTGTAAAATAGTTTCTCAAGTGAAATATTTTCATCAAGAATGGGCCACCTTATTATTCAGGCTCCAAATTCATATTTGATGCTCTTTGAAGTAAATAACAGAAATTTCCTGCTGGACTGAGTATGTCACTAGTTTTTTGGTTTTGCTTGGGAGGGAGGAGGCAGACTCTGAACAACTGGAATAAGGAGGAAAACATATTTCAAGAACCTGATAAATGTCTCTTGTTTGCACAAATTTCTAGAAAGAGGCTGACTTGCAAGCAGGGAGATGGTAAATTATTTATGACACTTTGTTTCTGCAGATGCAAAACAGAGATGAATTCTTGTATGAGTGAATGTGGATTGTGGGACAGCAGACAGGTAGAAAAATCAGCCCATGGAACATATAGACTCCTCCAGAGAGATGCTGCCTGCCTCCTATCCAGTCCATCCAATTTTGACTTCAAAATGTTCTTTCTTAGCCTGGGTCTGGCAGATCTAGTGCAGAATCTGAGGTTTCAGAAGGATGTATAGCACCATTGAGCAGCATTTGTTCACTGAGGAAGATTGGCACTTGAATGTGGTGACAGCTCTTTATAAATTGCAGTGGTGGGTGGCAGAGCACACCATAGGAAAATTAAGAGTTTTTATTTTTAGGAAGGTGGAATAGAAGTGTGCTAAGAGACAAATCACGAAGCAAACAGAAGTGGGCTGGAAGAATACAGGAGATAAACAAGCCATGCAGGACAAATGGATAAAATTAGAAAAACTAGAGCAAAATTCCTGATGCAGGTGTGAATCCAAAAGTGTGTGATTCTAACTGGTGTTTATCTATCCAGAACAACCAAGAACGACCAGGTAGATTTGCTAAAGGAAAGAAAAATCAAACTTCTGTCACTGGAAACTCTTTAAATCTCCGTATGTCTGGGTTTCTGAAGCTTTCTGGCAGGCAGAGCATGACTGGGACTTATGGCTGCCAACTCTACATCTGAACCTTATCAGCATTTCCTTATTAGAGTCTGAGAAATGAGGGGGCAATGGGAGAGGCTGGGTCTTGGGGCACCCAGATTTGTATAGGAAGCCCCACCCCAAAAAAGCAGCTTCCTATAGGAAATACTTGCCCCACAACAAGATTTTGTGCCTAGACACAGCCAGCCATGTCCCAGAGTGGTTATTTTCCTGTCTCCTTGTCTTTCCATTTTGTAATGGGGGTTGGCAAAGTACAAAGGTGCCAAAATAATGTACAGGTGAGTCAGAAATTAAGAACAAAAAAGGACTAAAGTATTTTCCAGATGAAATGTGTCCATTTATCATAAGCATGGCACCAGCCAGACCTCCCTTTCACCCCAGAAGAGTGGCTGTCCTACATTTCTCTCTGACACAGCTTTCCTGTGACACCTTGGCTTGTCAGGAGCACCCAGCTCTGTGGGATCTTCCCCACGTGTGTGCTCAGGGTAGGAGCTGCAGCCCTCAGTCTTGTGTAAAGATTGCTATAATTGTGGTGTCTTTGGGCTGTAAGAGGATCATTAGCTCCCCAATGATCTTAAATGTTTATTGTTCTCATTTCAATTGATTTCCTAAGCACGGGTTGCCCTGGAACTGGAGCATACTGTGTCTCTGAGGAGCTGGGTACAGAGTTTTTCCCTCTGTCATCAGGCAGGAGGAAATGCTTGCCTGTCAATGAGAACTGCTGGAGGAAAGGTGACTATGATGGCTTCTTCTTTTGTGAAAGTATTCCTTTTTAATTCTGTCAAAACAGCTTGAATGAGAATGGTGGAAATTTTTCCTGCATTTCCCACAGATGCAAAATGTCCTCTGCACTGCTGATTCCTCATACCTCTGTAACTTTCTCATTACTTCTTACCAGAGTTCTTGCCAGATGTGTAAATCAAAAGTGTATCAGACAGCTTATAAATGCTCTGGAGCTTTCTGCATTTTTCATACTTTTTTCTTATCCTCTTTCTTTCATTGCACCTTTCTAAATGCAGCTCACTGATATGTGCCCATCAATGGCTTCTGTCTCTTACAGAAGACACTGTGATTCCATAGAAAAAAAGATTAAGGGATGGTTTTATAAGTTTTCAAAGACAGGAGAAACACAAGAAATACATAAAAGCATAAAAGTTAGCAGCTTGGGGATGGTGAAGAAGGAAGTTGCAGTCTGAGTAGCTCTTCTTGGCATTGGGGAAAGGTCATTTGGAAAGGATTCCTTAATAGAAAAACGAGTTAAATAGAGATATGTGTGTTTTCAAATTCAGCTATTTACAAGAGGTTTTACTCAAAAATCCTGATGTGCATCTGCTCTGCTCTCTGCCCTTACACTTTCTGATCTTCTGCCTGTGGGAACTGCTGGACTTCATTTGCCACATGGAGAGGAATCTTTGCCTTCCCTAAAAAATTAACATGAGTTTGTGAAGAGGCTAATTTCTGGCTTCTGTTAGAGAGCACAATATTAAACCTCAGTGGAAAATGTTGACCAGCCAACCTCCTTATTTCCTTGGATTCATATTGGTTTTGCCTATAAAGTCAGGAAGATGTCTTCTGAAGACATTATCTTGCCTAATATGTTAGGGAAAAGGGAAATTTGGATAAGCCTTCTTAGATTGCCATGGTATCATAATAGACAAGCTGACTTTATTAAATTGGTCCAGAGCAGGTTTTACATTCTAAGAACAGCAAATGAACATATAGAATAGTTAGAGGTTAGGAAATAAAGCCTTGTAAAATAATACTACAATTTATTCCCTGAACTGGTTTGTATGGATTTCATTTGAGGGTATTTACTATTTTACAACCTCTTGAAAAGGGGAAATACCTTTGAAATCAGTGCTTTAATTTCCTGTGCTTTATTCTGAACGTTTTTTTTTATTTAATAAACTACATTTGTAACAGTATTAGTGAGTTTAACTTGTAAGCCCAAATGCTTACTTTTTGCAGACAAATAAACTAACCTACAACAAAAAATAGCCTATTATGTCTGAGAGGATTTTCTCCTGTTAATTGAAAATGAACTGGAACTAAGCTAAATTGCTTGAATGTTTAATCTTTCCTTGCTGCACTAGGGTTACTAGCGGGTGCAAGCACAGACACATTTCTAAACAGAAATAACAAGCTATTTAGTGTTTCAGCTCTGCTAAGTGCTGAGAGGGGCAGTGACCTGTAATACCAGTAAGAATATGAGCATTTCCAAGTCTCAGGCATTCCTGCTAAAAGACAGCTTCTCAAAGCTTACATTTGTTTGTAACCAAGGGGAATGTTAAAGGAACTTCTTGCAAGAAAGCTGATTCTCTTCATTATTAATGTAAAGAGAATTTAATCTCCAGAAAATTGAACCAGTTTGCAAGTAAGAAAATATAGAGGCTATTTTAAGGATCAAGCAGCAAGATAGACTGGATCTCCTGTCCTGAGGGAAAATTGCAGTAGTTGCAGCTCCCTGTGGCATGAAGCCTTTGTTAATCCTCTAGGCCTGTGCTCCCTGTATGTCAGGGATATCCAGCATGTTCAGGCTGCTCTTGTGGATAATTTAGGTGGGGGCAAATTCCATAGGAGACTGAAAGGGGGAAAATGCCCTGCATCCCCAGGGACCCTCTCAGGACAGAGAGGGCAGGAGAGGTCTGTCAGGGGAGAAAAGGTGTGTCTGGCAGAGAGATGGAGATTAGGTCCTGCTTTTAGAGCAGAGAGGTCAGGAGCTGTGTCCAGCAGAAGCTGCTGGCCAGGGAGGAGGAGAGCTGAGGAGGAGCAGATCTCTCCATCTCAGTGAGGAAGGACACCCACTGTACACATTTACTAAAATCAACACTGCACTTACACAGAGAGGAGTCGGCAGCTCTTTAAACATTCTCTAAAAAACACACCAAACACACCTCCTAGACTCCTCATTATTCTCACTGACAGGCAGTTCCCCTGTCTTGCAGCACTTCACAACCCCTTTTTAACATTCCCTTTTCTATCCTTTAGGTACAGGTGCTGTTTCACTCCACTGCCACAATTAAAATTACCTAGACAGAGGCAGTACAAAGGTGCTCCTTGCTTCCTTTTCCCTCAAAGCACAGACATCAAGAACTGGATCCCCAGCCCACTGACATCAATGGGAGCCCTTCCATTCACCTCTTGGAGTCTGTGCCAGGCCAAGGAGGAACACAGATGAGAGAAGGCAATTTGGCTGTCACATTTTCCTTTCATCAAGAGCTTTACATGGACAAACTCTTTTTAACGTAACTTCTGCTGCTGAGCTGGAGATTTTTGTCCTTGTGAAGTGAATTTCCACTAATAACTACAGAGGTTTGCATGCAGTTCCAGGATGGGTGTGAGAATGAGGAGCTAGAGTTACATGGAACATATCTGAGGTAACGGGTGTCTCTATCACTTTTTTTCTTCATTTGACAGCTGAACTGGAGGGAGATAAGTAAAACCAGTTTGGAGAACAGCAAGTGGAAAATGAAGGCAGGTGCCATGTTAGCATGGTGATTTAGCCCCAAGCAGCATCCCTGTGCCCTGGCACACAGCAATGGAGCTGGAGTGGTGGTAGGAGGCAGAGGGCTGTGAGGGATGGCATTCAGGTGGCAGCTACAGCACCAGTGTCACTGTGCAGACAAAGGCAGACACAGCACAGGGAAATGGGCACCATTTTGGTTGCCTGGGTGGGACAGGATCCAGGATCCAGCTTTCAGTCCCCAGTCTAGGATGGGATGTATGGAAAATACTGCACTCATCATGACTGCCTCATTCCCAGCCTTCCTGGGGTGTCTGGAAGGAAGAGATCATCCTGGCACAAAGAGAACTTAGCAGAGCTAGAGACTTTGGGCAAGGGTGTAGACAGGGTCTTCTCAAGTGGCCACACAATTTTTACTTAGAAGAGTTAATATTTAAAACATCATTAATTTCTCTTTAAATATCCAGCAGTCTTTCAAAATAATGGATTATTACTTTCCTCCTTGGATCAGATGCCAAAACATGGTTCTAAAGGTGTGACTTTGAGCTATCAGCTTTCTAAGGAGCAAATGTACTGAGTGAGAAGTAAGATAAAAAAATAATGATTTGTCTCCTTCCTTTAACCACATGTCAGGATGGCAATGACTGGAAATTCAGGTGAAAGGCTCACATTAAGTAAACTTTCTGCCTTCTTCCAGTAGCACCTCAAATATCTTAATATTTGGAGTGTCATTCCAAAGTCAACTTTATTTTGACAAGGCCGTGTCCCTGGGATGCTCAGGATCATGGTCAGCCTGTAACAGCTTAATGCATTGTCAGAGAGGTGTGGGAGTGAGGCTTGTGAGTGATGGCCAGAGAGCCACCTGCTCCCTAGGGTGACCTCCAGAGTCGGTGGATGGAGATAGGAGGCCATGCCCACTTCCACCACACCAGCCTGGTCAAAAGCCACAGATAAAATTGGAGATTTTTTCTTTTTTCTGGAGGTACAGTCAGGATACTAATCACAAGATATCTGTGGTTTTGGTTTGTTTTGTTTTGTTGGTTTTTTTTACTCAGTATGCCTGACCACAAAACCATGTATATTTAAGTCCTTCAGGTTATTGTCTTAGTGGAGGTAAGAGGTAATTTACACCACTGAGATGTCCACTGATTCTATCAAAATTCAGAAAATTTCTTTGAAAAATTCTAGAGTCTAAGAGGAAAACAAAAAGAAGAAATATAAAGTTAATTTAGACAGAAATTAATAAACTGTATTCAACCCTTTTTTCACAGCTTAACTTGCCAAAAAATTACACCTTGCTCTAGGTCTACTGTATGTTGCATGTTCTGCCAGTGAAAAATCCTTGGAAAGTGATTGCCTAAACACTGGGTACCAGCCCAGAGACTGCAGAACAGGGGGCAGACTGGGGCTGCAGCAATAGGTTTTCCAGGCTCTATTGCCCCCAAATCCCATGAAATTAGGAATGTGTCCACTTATGGAAAGATATTATCATGTGTCTCTCACATTTTCAATGCCAATAGCAGCTGCTTCTTCAAGTTATTGTTGGCAGAGCACCTTTTTTTTTTTTTTTACATTTAGATTGGAAAACAATAGCAATGTTTGATGGCACCTCAAATTTTAAAGCTAACTTTTTTTCAGAAGTCAATATGTTAAATACAGTATTGGCAAGCTTTTTTTTTTTTTTTCTTTTTGATGTTGTAATACCTGAGCTACTTTAACTCATAGTCCCAACTCATAATTGCATCAGCTTCCACAGCTGATAGGCTGAAGATAACGAACCCTCAGATTGGCATACAGGTTGTCACTAAACAAAATATCTGTTTAGCAAACCATCAGAATTTGTGGATGATAGGAAGCAGATGTATCATTAAGCAATAAATGGGAATATCATTTACAGTAGATGTCATGTTTCATTTTGATAAACCACAAAAAAACCCATGTGAAAGATGCAGTCCTGTGTATCCACTGCTGAAAGCAGTATTTTGATAGGTAACATTATGATACTCTGCTGGGCTGGCAAAGCTAAGATTTATTAGAAAATATTATATATGGCCCAAGTATTACCATAAAAGATAATGAAACGTGATCTGATATATGAGCTGGTATCCCGTATAAAAAGCTCAGAGGAAAGGAGCCGTAACAAATACCATTTTGTAGAAAAGCACATGTGGAGTGTAGGGGCTTGACTGGGACCAGCCAATTGTCATCAGATATTTGTGGACTTTGGGCTGCTGTAGACCAATTTTCCTTCATAAGCATTGACTGTCCTTGTAGCTGATGAACATTGTTACTGTCATTTTTTGTAGTCTGTAATGATCAAATACATATTAATGTAAATAAGAAGAGACAGTGAAACATTCTTGAAATGGTTCTGTTGTTGGGAAAAAAAATCCTTCTATTTACCTGTCATAGTCTTGTCATTGTCACTTGAGTGACAATTTACTGCTTTTAATGCATGCATCTCTTTCACCTTTCCCTAATTTTGAACATTTTCCCTCCTTTCTCCTTTCACTCCTTCCAATTTAATCTCATTTTTAATGCCAGTCTGCATAGGAGGCTCATCCTCTAAATAACAAGTTAGTTGAAAGAAAATACTTGGAAATGACATGCTTCTTGGGGCTGTTCTAATTCCTGTTTCTGTAGTCAGTTTTGTTAAGGCTGTTTGGTTCAGATTTCCCCAGAATATTTCTCAACAATTCTATTTTTCTTTCTCTTTCTAGAATCTTTCTGTAGGTATTATAACCTATTATGCTTTTTCTTTTGGTATTTACACCATTCCCCTTATTATCCATCTGAAACATGTAATATGTATGAAGCAAGTGCAAATCATACAAGACTATCATCATAGTTAATAGTAAATCTCCTTCTGCAGTGGCTGATGATCTGCTGCTGGAAAGACACAGAAAGGCACCACTAAAGTATGATACAGGGATGGGTCATGGTCTGCTAATGCAATTTGATGTGAATTGTCCATCCTGCTTGCTACTCCTTTTAATAGGGTGAATACAGGTAAGAGCACTGAGGCTCTTCTGAAACATCAGAATGATACTCATTACTGAGACCAAATATTTATATAATAAGAGCAAATATTTATGATTTGTCATTGTAACTGTGGAAAAACCAATGATTTGTATCAGAAGCATCAAGTACCAGCAAGTTGTTACTTTATGGAAGAGGCAAAGTGACAGGCAGGGAGGTAGGAGACCATTTCTTCTCATGTACATTATGTGAACAAAGGGGACTCCAGGAGGAAAACAAGGGCATTGAAATGAGGGACTTTTGCCCACCAGAGCTGGGTTTTTTATGGAAGTCTATTAGGAGGGTGAGGGGAAGTGGCAACCATACATACAGCCATGTAGTATGGCAGGTTTCCAGATGGGTCACAACATCTTCCCAACAGGGAATCAGCCTTGAGGAGAAAAGGCACTGGTCAGTGAAGCAAGAGTACCAGCAGCAGCTTCCTGTGGTGGTGAGTGTCATCTGAATCTGTTGGGATTCACCAGCCTGCCTGTGCAGCTGAGATGGACTTGCTGTGCTGATGCTCCTACCACACAGAGGTGGCTGAGCAGAGGAGTAGGTGCTGGCTCACTGCTGCCCTGAACTGCACCTGCAAGCCAGCCACAGCCCCTGGCTAGCAACACCTCTGTATGAAAACCGAAAACACTGATTTTTTTCAATGCCTAATGGCCCTAGCTGCTAAAAACTGCTGCCAGACTGACACAGAAGACAGTGGTGGGGACAAGCATGAGGGTTCTTACATGCAGAATGAGAGATGTGGCTCACTTTTACTCATTTTGCCAAAAACTGCTGGGTCCAGTCCTTGAGCCAACTTGATTTATGCTCTCAAACCCCACTGAAGCTCACAGCACAATTAATGATAAATGAACTATTGAAGCTATCAAATTAATTTCATGAAAGCAATCAGAGATCAATAGCAGTACAGTGCAAGTGTTAAAGAGTTAACTGCACAGGACTAATTGTGCTCAAAAGATGGGGTGGTTTTGTTCTGCTGACATTTATAAATGGTTAAGCCTTCATTTTCATAGTTTATGATGTCAGATGAATCCCCTGGGAAAGTATTTTCCTTCTGAAAGATGTTTAAATGTCTATAATTCTGTGCTGAGTGCAATTTACCAACAATTGCAGTGCTTTAAAGCATACAGTAGGCTCCCTTATTTCTGTATCAAGCAACTTGACATTTAAGATAATTTGTTAACTGTAGGAAAAATATATAAACAATGTAATTTTCTTGTAAACAGTTGCCATGTAAGACACACAGTATAATTGGCAAGCTCTGTCCCAAGCAGGAACAATGAGAGAGACTTGTGAATGTGGGTGTATAAAATGAAAAGCACTACCTTAGCCTGCATCTGCACTGGGTCTGCTCAGCTGGAAAGTAAAACAAACTACAAAGCCTGCTGCTGGAAAAGGTGTTCTTTTAAGAGAGGAAAAAAATTCCCACATTTTTCCAAAGGCTTGTTCATGTTCCTTCTGCCAGGAGGTGGCAGAAGCTGGTGAACCTGTTGGGTACATGTCCCTGACAGGTGGTAATGGCAGCAGTGCTGGGGTTCCACAAACAGCTATTTGGGACTCAGACCTCTGCTTCCACGGGAAATATGGGTGCGAAATAGCCATTTCTGAATATCAAAATGACTCACTGAGCACTGTAGCTGGTCAGAGCCAGAGCCCTGCCAGGTTCAAAGTGAAGGAGTGCAGCAGAGCTTGGGTCTCTCTCCCCAGGATATCAGGGTGGGTGACCCTTAGTTAAATTCTCAGCAGCTCAGTCTGCTTTTTTGTGTGCATTTGTGCTGTTGGAAGAGAAAGAACCCCCTTGTTTCTGGTGACCAAATGTATAACGATACAGCCCTATGCCTCTTAGTGAAGCTGTTTTCACAAGCATGGGGACACCTGTACTGCACTGTACACCAACTCACAAAAGCTTTGGTCAGTAAAGAGAAAAAATTCAATCACTAAAAGAAACACATTCAAAGAATTTGCTTGGAGATGTGTAGTGATATGATTCTTCCTTATCAAGGGTTTGGAGGATAAATCACAGTTTTAAAAAATTGCTGGATGCTTCATAAGCTGCACCACTACAGCACGTATTCATTAACTTGCTGCAACATGAGTACTCTGTGAGCTCTAAGTAAGCTGCTGAGAGAGGAGAAAGAGGATTTATTCCTGGAGGCACATTGTTCTGAGTGCATCCTTCATCTGGCCAGTGAAAAAATTCCTTTTCCTCTCGTCTTCACTTTGCTTTCTTGCTTTTTGTGGAACACCTCTGTGTGCAGGCCCAGGCCTCTCCAGGGCAGTAACTAGGCCGCCAAAAGCCTTCCCCATTCACATGCCCTCCCTTATTATAGCAGCTCGCCTTTGTGGATGCTATTGTCCCCTTTGCTTCTATTTCTCTGGAATCAAAATCAAATGCTCTGTTTCTCCCGATTCAGAGTGGTGGAAACACAGAAAAGGCCTCTGATTCCACTCTTTATCTTCTTCGGTACCACAGTCGTCATTCTGAGTTTATATTGTGAACCCTACCTCCATTCAAATTGTGCTTACAGTATATTTAGAGGTGCATGAAACATTTGCAAGCAGCTTATCTTTATTTAAAAAGAAAATAAAATTTTATTCCCTCCTCAAACGCGGTCTTTTAGGGGAATAAGGTTTTATGTTCTCCTTGTGCATAGTAACAGGGTTGCTAAGGGGGCCAGTATTTCCTTCAGCTGAGGTTTCATCTTAACATTTCTCAATGTGTTCAGTGAGAATAAAGCAGAATGTGGAATAAAAAAAAACAAAAACCCTCCCCACACACATTATTCAACTTTCTACAGGTTCAAGGATAATGGTAACAAGGCCTTTTCTCCCCTGTCACTTAGGCATGGTGCACATCAGCTTCACATTGAAGTAAATGAAATCAGGCTATTATTTTGTCTTAGAAATATGTGCAAATGATGTTTTTGTCTTCATGATCAAGCTTAATTACTAAGGGGAAAATTCTCATTTGACACAGAGGGTGGTAATGAAACAGGTGGTTTTGAATGATAGAAGTAGGAGGTGTTTGGATTTATTTTCCTTTTGTCAGAGCTGAGATTTTGTAGAAACTGGGGAGCTTTCCTCACAAGTGACCAAGACACACCATGTGAGGCCCCATCTAACCAACCACCACTCCACAGGCTTGAACTACACAGTGCTCTAGGATGGCCAACGTTCTGTGTAAAAACAAACTTTTATATATTCAGTATACTCAGTGAATACCAACAGGGAGAACCAAGCGATTGCACTGAGTAGTTTTATTTGCAAAATTAATCAGATTTAGTTTCTCATTTAACCCTCTCAGAAACATTATGACTACTCTTTAAAACCATGAAGGTTGGGTCTTCAGGCATGTAAAATGAGCATGGGAATCAGACACTGGGCAGGGCCTGCTGTTTGCAGCAAAGAAAGGATGGGAATCCTGCATCGTCACACTGGTTTTTTACAAGCATGTATGTTCCTATAGCAGGAGCTTTACCTGTTTAAGCTGAAAAATACATCTGTGTTATTTTTCAGCAAAGTCCTGACTGCATCTCAACAGAGATACAATCTAGTTCAACCAAGGTAATTTTCAAAATATAGTCACAACAGAGGATTTACTCTTTTATTTAATTAGTTTGATAGAAGATGGGATGCTGTTGCTCATAAACACATTGTTGTTTTGTTTTTCTTTAAAAATCCATTAACTTCTATGGAGGTCTTTAAATATTTATAAGATTTAAATAAACTTTTAAAGCACCCTCAGAGAAGACATTGACTCTTTTTGTTAAATAGTTCTCTTTTTTTCTGGTAGGGGAATTGTTTAAGTACTGAGCAGACTAATTCCCCAATTTAATCACCATATTTTTATACTCAAATGTCTATTTTATGTAAGTAAAGAGAAATACAAGAGAAAAAGTTGCTATATTTATGTGTAAACTGACTTACTACTTCCATGATGGGGATATAATGCAACGATTCTGGAGCTGACTGTAAATTGAAGATGTTTTTAAATAAACACATCAGGAACTCACGCCTCTCTAAATATTTATATTGTAAGGAAAGTTTTGCCACAAAAGATTTCTCATCTTCACCTTTCTTCCTTAGAGCCATCTGAAGTGTTCAGGCTGTTTGCAGTATGGGTGCTGGAGAATAAGCAAAATCAGCCATGAAAGGAAGCATGAAGTTTGTGGTAAAAGTCAGAATGAATTCCAGAAATGAGCAATATTCCCACCTTTATTCCCAGCTCAGTCTACAAAAGCAAAGGTACGCACTACCAATAATTCACATGTTGTAGACACTACCCTACACCTGACTTCTTGCAGCTGCAGGAGACACTTCTCCATGGAATATATTTTCTTACCAGAGGTCCCTTGCACAGCCAAAATCTGTGAGGGGAAGTGAGGGAATGGAGGGATGTGGGACATGTCCAGCTGTCTGTCTGTCTCAGATGCTTTTATACTTCTGCCTGCTTAGCACAGGTGAATGAACAGAGGCTCGTGGGCTGCATTTTTCCTGTAGTTGGCTCCTGGTAGGCTTCATTTGATTTGCTCTTTTGCAAAAGGGTTCTGGTTTCTTTGCTTGTTTCTGCTAACAGCAGAAGTGCTCTGCAGAGTTATATTAAATGCCAGGCTTAGGATGTCTCTTCAGAACAATTAATTGTGCTTTAGAGATACAACAAAGGCAGTTTCCAGGATCATGCAAGTTCAACACAGTTTTTCTACACATTTGGCTTGTGTGGAGCCCCACAGCTGAGACCAATATTTCCTGGGCATATCTTGCTGCGAAGTGAATCTGCCTTTTGCAGCTGAGCCTTGTTTCCCCTGCCCACTGCATTGCCCCACTGGCTGCCACAGCAATCAGGCACCGGCAGAAATCTCCTCACCGGGAGGGGGAGGGGGGGGAAATAATTAACGAGAAGAAGCAGAACCACCCATGCACATGGCTGCACCCTAAGAGGATGTGCACAAAGGTGATTCATATTAATGTTCTTAAAACAAAACAGGCACTGTCTAGCTGTAGCCAAAACCAGTGTAAGCACAGGATATTTTCCAGCGTTAGCCTAACCCTGTGGTGATAGCGATAAGCTATCCTCCACTTTTTTAATCAAGAGACAATGTTCTTGCTGGCTGATTGAAGTGTTTTATTGGAAATAACTTCCAAAAATAACCTGTCTTGTTAGTACTGTAAATTCTTCAGGCTAAAATCCTTTGATTCTCATTAAATTAACTAATTACTGTCTCACTGGATCGATGGATTTAGGAGCACTGACATAATCTTGCTAGGAAAGGAAAGCTGCCAAATTCCATGAATTTGCTTATACCTATTACCCTGGTATCTGTGCACT
This sequence comes from Chaetops frenatus, assembly GCA_013400775.1. NCBI lineage: Eukaryota > Metazoa > Chordata > Aves > Passeriformes > Picathartidae > Chaetops > Chaetops frenatus. Next base: position 346,125 of record VZTR01007315.1, read on the forward strand.
GAAAGAAATTTATCACCATGTAATTAATGGTCTTAGTTGGTTGATTGTCATATCAAAAGGAGGCAAAGATTTAAGGTTTAAGCTAAGCAAACAAAAAAAGGCACCAGAAGAGCTGCGTGTGCAGTTTGCTAATTTAAGATGGGTTTTTCCCAAAGATGAAAAAAATATTTATGGGGGAAAAAAACAAGCCACAAAACGTTCTGCCCAGCACTGCAAGGCAGGTGCTGTTGAGGGTGCTCAGCAGCAGTGCTGAGCTGGCTGTGGGCAGCAAAGGCTCCGGGTGGGCTCCAGGAGCTGCTGGGGGATTGGTGCTGTCTGGCACCCACCAGCTCTGGACAGCAGGGATTTACACACCTGGCACTTGTCCTAGGAATGCCTCTGCTTGCCACAGCCAGGCCAATGTCAGGCTGAGGACCCTGTGCACCAGGATAGGGCTTAGCCAACACTTGGGACCTAGAGCCCCACAGCTAATGCTTGTGGCAACATTAAAATTCCACTTCTATGCTTCTTTTGCCTAGCTTTGCAGTGGACTATTTAGGCTCTTGTCCTATGTGAGAAATTAAAAATAGGATTTTATGGTATTAGCGAGGCAATTAATCTCTAAAACAGTTGATCCATGAGGTAGGAGGACTAAATTTGAGAAAGTTAATGGTGCAAATAGGCAAAGCCCTTTCTCAGCTGCAAGCACTGCATTCTATCCTACTCCTAGCTTAGCTGTCCAAGTGGGTTTATTATGTTTGCTCAGCTTTAGTCTATACATGTTTTAACATACTTTAAGCTGTTTTTAATTTTAAACTAAGAAACCCTGGCAAATCTCTTTCAATATAATTAGAATTTTTCCTTTCGTTGGCTGTTTAGTTATTATTTTCTTATTTCCACTTTATTTTCGGGCAGATAAATCCTCTTATTCATTTGTTTCAATGAAGCTTGAGTAAAGGTCATTTAAATTGATTCACCTTTCTTATCTCCCTTGCGTTTATTCTATAATTCTGCCTTCCATTGTGTGGAGGAGAATAGCTTTCTTTTCTCTGATTGTTTCTGCTAGAAAAAAAAATGGTAACCTTTTATTAAATAAATCTGGGAAAGCTGTGCTCCAAATCCATATTATCACTAGCTTGGGGAAACACATTATTTCAGAAACTTAAAAAAAGAAAACATACAGCACTTTTAGCAGTTTGCTGTTAGATGGCCTGGACTTGCTGCCTCAAGCCTTGTAAGTGAATGATGGGTAATACTTTGGTATAATTTGCAAAAGGAAATACAAAATCTCAGGCAGCCAAATTGTGAAGCCCTGTGGAGGTGCAGAGCACTAGTGACCTCAGTGGTGCTGGGGCACACAGCCACCCAGCCTCTTCCCACTAAGTCCCAGATATTTCCATGTTCAGCAGCACTGTCCAAACTCACCAACTTGTCTCTTAGCACACAGCTCATCTTCTGGAGGGACACAAGGCTTCAGCTTTGAAGGGAATGTTGCTGTTTTGATTCCTACCCTGAAGTGCAGACCTCTGTACAGGGTCAAGTTCAGAGACTCTCCAAAAGATAAGATATAAAAATAATGATAAGTGACTAAGTTTGCCTTGAAAAATCACCTGAGTGCATACAGTAATTGAATGTTTATAGTCAGCTGACAAGAATGTCTGTAGGCTCCTGCACCATTTTCTGACTCTGTTTTAGAGGGATGTGTTTGGCTTTTTTTTCCTGATCAGGTGATGTTCTGCAATGTAGGACAAATTTTATACCCATAAAATGTTTTATTTTTTAATACTGGAATGTTTAAGGAAGCCATACAATTAGGAAAATAAGAAGAACCTAAACCAATCTGTTAACAATATGTTCACATATGTAAGGGTGTATTTTCCCCATTTGAAACAACTAAATCAGAATTGCTTTTTATTTTGTTGCCAAGGTTACTGAATTTTGAATAGTCTCCAGAGGGTGGTAGTTTTAACTCGTTCAACAGCATCATTGTTTAATATTAGGAATATTCTGATAAAAGCTATCTTAGCTGTGGAAAATCACTTCTTCCTTCAAAAACAGCTCAAATTAAGTCACCACAAAGCTGACAGGGATGCTGCAGATGCAGTTCAGGTAACCCTGCAGCGAGCTGGCCAATGTCTGGGATGGGTTGGGAGGAAAAGGGCAGATGTGTCAGGCACAGTCACTTGGCACAGTCAAGAGCAGGGAAGGTGATGTTCAGAGGAGAAGAAACAATCTTTCAGATTGATATCACAGGCAGAATACAGGGAAGTGGAGGAAAGTAGAGACACTGTCTCCAGGATAACAGCGGTGATAGGGATACAATAACATCTTACCTTGTATTCACTGAAATAAAAAGGTGGGAGACCCTGACTGCAGAGCAGAGGCAGCCAACCCCAAAGAGCAACGAAGATAAAAGCTGACAATAAACAAATGAAAAATCACTCAGGCCCCAGACTGGATTCTCCATCCCAAAATGAGATACCAGCATGAGGCAGGATTCCCCCAGAAGCTGCCAGGTGCTAGAGAGGCAGTGGGAATGAGATCTCTACTCACACCTTAGCAGCCTCAGACAAGAGACTCACTATCATTTTTTTTTTCTCCCTTTTCATTTGCTTCTGTAGCCACCTGCAGTAAAATACATTGCAGCATTACTTATTCCTCCTGTTGGGGCATAAATATGTGAGAATGGGTGGAAATAGCCTTTCTTCTCCGTGCTGGGGGATGGCAACGCCCTCCTTTGTTCCCCTGTATTGTTCTTTGATTCTCATACATTCACAGGCACTTGAATCTAATGAGTCAAACTAATGCTGTGGCAAAACAGTTGATAAGAAATTAATATTCAAGTCATGGTATTGAAAGACATTGGTTATACATTTACTTCCATCCACTCATCCAAACATACCTACAGTTATATACATTGAAATGTGTTGACATTGATATAGTAATGATAAGGTAATTTGAATTAAATGCTTAATTGAAATATTAACAAATATGCCTGTTCGAATGCTAGAAACATTTTATCTAGCATATATTAGTCTTTAAGTAATCTGCACACAGTTTTACTATCATGAAACTATAAATCACTAGAAAAATTGTTGTATACTGTACTGAGAGTACAAATAGATGTGAGGCAGGGAACTGAAAGGTAGTTGGGCTTTGGAGTATTTAAGAAGTGTCATTTACAGGAGGGATGCTCTAATGTTGCATTTTTATGTGCTTGTGTTTGAGGCCAATGGACAGGATTGGGGTAATCTCAGTACAAGCAGAGTTTCTTCAAGCTCAGGTGGTCTGAGTGAGTCTCCAGGAGCTTCCTCCTAAATCTCAGCTGTGCATCTAATTGTTACTCAAAGCTCATTCAGTTACCAGTTTGTCTTACACCAAAAGGTTTTTGGTATCATCAAGTTTGTTACCAACATCTGAAGCGGTCACAGACCACAGCTGTAGAACAAACCTAACCTGTGCACTGTTTTTCAGCCCTCTCTTCTCTGAAATTTGGTGACCAGGCTCTTTGAGTCCATGACATCTGTCCCACTGTCCTCACTTGCCCTGTGCAGCACTCCTCTGGCACTTGAAAAATACAGGTATGCAGCACCTGCCAGAGCACTCTCAAGGCAAACTGCCTTTTTAAAATCTCTAGGAAGACAGACAGCAATAAGCTCGAAAGCTCTTTTCCCCCTGGTAGCCCAGTAATGTAGGTGAAAACTTTTTTGATTTCATTAGGTTTCAGAATCTTGCTTTCTCCTGACTGCTGAGCTTCTGTGAGTTTGGCTGTTGAGAGCTGAGTGCTGCTGCTCGAACCTGGAGCCACACTACTGGGTGCTGCTATAATGACCTTCCTCATGAATATGTATTGTCAGATAAGTGAAGCAGAATAAAAGATTAGAAACTTTTAACACTCAAAGCTCTCCAGAGCTTCAGCCCTGGAGATTGGAAAGGTATTCTGCTACTTCAGGAGCAAAGCATTTACCGTGCTTGGGGAATCTTTGTGGTCCATTGTTGTGGTTTCGTGGCCTCTAACAAAAAAGTTAGAATACAGGACCCATTTGTTGCTCTGTTAAATGTTTTCCATACAAAAAATCAGTCATGTAAAATGCAATAAGAGCTTAGTACAAAATTTTAAAAATTTACCATCGAGGAGTCGTGAACTAATTACCAAGAAAAATCTCATTCCAGGAGGCACCTGGGTATTAGGAGTTTGAATTCATTTCAAAATTAGATCAAATTTAATTCTGCACAAAATGGATAGTATTTGATATAATCATAATGAACATTACTATATACTGTGCAGTGAGGGAACTCAGCCGAGCCTGCCAAAATTCACTACTGAAATCACTGCCAACACATAAAAAATGGCTTCCCCCCACAGGCACAATATTGAGGAGTTTTAAAAATGCTTCGGGGTGATTTTAGAGTTATGCTTGAAAGGTACCTATTTAAGTTTAGGAAACTATGCCATGCTACTCATTGCCAGGACCAGAGTCCTTTCCAGGATTTCTGATGTTATGACTTTGTGTGGTCATTCAGTGGCCATCTGCCACTTATCTTGTTTGGCTCCACATGCCCTCTGCTCTGCTCATCATCGATTTTATTTTATTTTTTCTAAAAAGACAATCATAAAATAAATGTAGCAATTACTGCATTCAGGTCAGAGGGGAAAAAAATGCTTTTTGTTGCTGTAAATTGCTTATGTTTTTCTAAACTGTTGGTTAGAAGGAGCCAACAAAAGAAGAAATCATTTTATAGGTGCCCTTTCACACTGGGATCATTAAATTCAAGTCCACAATTTCATGATCAGATTCTATTTTCAGAGAGGTAAAAGTCATCTGCAAAATTTTCCATGTTAAGTTTTAGTACCACAGAGAAGGGTTGACTTTGCTGCCTCAAGTTCCTCAACCTTTCTGAGCTCCATTTGACTTCTTTGTGGTTCTCACAAAACCTCCAGATTTCCCCTAAAAGCCACATTGTCACAGGTCAGCTGCTCTTCTCTCCCTTTCAAGGCTGACTTAATCCCCTCACACTGCTCCCATCCCAGGATTTGGGCTCCCAGTCCCATCCCAGTGCTCTCTGGTGCAAACCCAGGGAGAGCCCCCCAAGCCCTGCCCCAGGCTCAGTGGATGGCCCCACACCAGACTGATCACTAAGCAGCCTGCTTGCAATGCTACCTCTTCCCTGTATTCCAACCAGAGAAAGAACTTGTTACAATACAGTGCTCAAAATGGCAGCCCTGAATTTTCATCTACTATTTTGACTAAAAAATATCTTCAAATACCTTGTAAAACCACCTTGAGCATACACTGTACTTTTTACATCATCTTGTAAATTTCAGGGATAGTAATGTTCCTGTTCATCAACAGCTTAGCTACCTCTTGAGTAAATTACGTTTAGCATGGTAATAGCATTTCATCAGTAATCAATAATTCCCTTCATCAAGCTAGTTCTAAATCTAGGAGGAAATTTACCTTTATGCAGCTGCCTTCATCTTAAAGCAATCACACTGAATCCTACCCTGAGGCAAAAAGTCTCAATAAAATACCCAAGGTGCAGGGTGTCTTCACCTTGGGGAAATCAGGAACTGACATCTGTCTCAGTGAGATTTTTGAGATGTTGCCCTCAATATTGTGACACCTAAGATCCATAAAACTGAGATTTGTACCTTGCTTTGCCCAAATGTTGAAGAAGGAGGAATCTGTTAATACACCAAGAGATTTTTTTCCAGGCCAGGTTGGACGGGGCCCTGAGTAACCTGGTCTAGAGGGTGGCACCCCTGCCCATGGCTGGGGGGTTGGAATTGGATATCCTTTAAGGTCCCTGCCAACCCAGGCCATTCTGAGACTCTGTTTTGCAACATTCAAGACCATGTGCAAACAACTGGGTTTGGAAAGCAGCATCAAGTGCACCCAAGCAATGCTAGCAGCTGTCTGAGCCAAAAAATACTTCATTATACCACCTGCTTTTATTTTTTCAGCTTTTGTGTCCTAATGGATGTACTAGCTCCAAGCAGTTCTAAACTGCCCTGGAAAAAGCCTAACTTCATTTTGCTTTTGCAAAGACTTTTTCCTAAGATGGAGGGTCTCTGGATAATATATGTAGAAATTACACTCATCTACACAATCCTAATGTTTTTTTCTCCTCTAAGGTCCCCAAACCATTAGTATTGTTGTGATCCTACTGCTTTTTAGAGGAAGCCTGTGTTTTCTGATGGTTATAGTTTATCACTTCAAAGATTCCAAACACCCAATTAGTACCCTAGCTGAACTCGTGTTTTTGAATCCATCATTTCTCTAAGAAAACAGAAAAATGAATTCTTGCCTGATATGGTTTCAACTTATGTGATGTCATTTTAACTTGTATGAAGTTTTACTGTGAGGGTAGTTAGAAGAATCCATCTTGTGTGAAGGATGCTGTTTTTCCTCTATTATTGAAAGTCATGTGCATAACTGTGGAATTAGGCTTGGAGGAGATAACATTATCAGTTGTGGGCACCATATGAAAAATAAATGCTCTCTGGCAAGGCTTTTTGCAATATTTTTGATTTCCCGTACTAGTAGCTTCTGTGTTGCTAACTGATATTGTAACATCTTGCTGTTGCACAGGGCCACACAGTATTTGAGGACAAAATGGGACCTGACCTTCTTTTTCCAAAAGTCAGTGTCTGCCCTAATGAAAGGGCTTTCCTCCACACACCTTGCAGACTGTTCTTTAGACTTGCTCTCTCATATTTTCAGATACCATTTTCTCACTTCTGATTGGCAAGAGGTACATATATTTTGCTGGATGTTCTTCCTTTTACCAATGTCTTAAAACCCGAAAGGTAGTTAACTTTGTTCTACCAGCTGTCACACTGAGAAACAGAACCTGTCTCAGCCCATTTCTGCAACTTTTCCTCATTTTTTTCAAGGCAGGACCTTACTTAGGTCATCTGCAACTACCTTTGTGTGAGGTGAGTTAGCAGCTGCAAGATTTCCTTTATTTGTCAGCTAAACTCTTGAACTCTCAGAGACCTGCTATTGAAACTGTTTTGGGTGGTGACTCCCCAGAGGAGGTGGAGTGTTTTCTAAGAAAAATTATGTGCACAGGTTTAAAACTGTGAAGTAATGTGGTAATGGAAGTATTTATTGGTTTTCTATTGGTATAATTTAGAAATATTTTGCTTGAAACATGCTTTCAGAGTGTTTGCTCTTCTTTGCATTTATCTCTGCTCTTCCAGCTTTAAAATGTTCTCTCTCAGACTGCTGAGAATTATAGCTTAGCATGGTTTGCTTCTTTTTTTTTCCCCAAGTAAAGGTTTGCACTAAGAATGCTATTTGCTTTCCAATATTAGGATGTGTTGAATCCTTAATTACAGCAATCGGACTAGCACCTTGTCACCAGAGTAAAAGATAAAAACAGCCTTGTGTGAGGCTGCCCTGGTATCTATGCAGTCAAAACCTCATTTTAAGAGAAATGTTGTTCTGTCTACACCATATTGCCCAAGCTGTTCTGGACAGGGAAAGTGTTGGGAAACAATTTAATGTGTCAAATTGATTTGAGCTGCAGCTTTTCACATGAAAAATCTCCATAGCTGTTAAACAACATGGATTTTGGAGCACATGTACATTTACTTGATTGTTTCCTATTAAGATTAATTTCTTGGAAAGCACAAAGTACAGGCACAAATTCTGAGCAAGGATCCCTAATTTGGAAGCTCTTTCTGATTAAAAATAGCAAAATGTGTTGAGGCTTCCAATCACCACAGGAAAACAATTAATTGCATGGCTAGTAGTTTGAGGACAGAGTTTTTCCAAGGATTGTTCGAGTTTGTGGGAATAAGAAACTATTTATAAATGTGAATTTTGTGTGTCAGCTGTGTCCTTGTGTTTAATAGAAATTTATATTCAAGCGAGCAAGCAATAATCAAGAATATTCCTACAGACACACTGAGACTAAGACCAAACCTAAGAGTATAAACTATGGTACGATAGCTTTTACATCAAAAATTGTTTTAAGAGTTATTGTCTTTGAAGGTAATTTAGCAAGAAAATAGTTTGGTTTTGGATTTAAGGTGTTACATAGAGAATATCTTTCCAGCATGCACATTGCTCTAACAACAATTATCTGGAGAGTCTCAGTATCTGTTGCTGCTGTACACTGTTTCCTTAATGTAGGGTCTTCCAGCTGTGCACATTTTGCTGCTGTTTTCTTTAGTAATCCTATGACAATTTTTCCTTTATTTAAATATCTTGCTAATTCCAGTCCTAGAAGTGAAAGCAAGTCATGGCTTACACAGATGAAATGTACTCAGGTTTGTAATTTGGTATTTATATTTAAAATATATTCAGTGTACTTGATGCCAATACAAGTAGTTTGGGGAAACACAAAATTAAGGAAATGACAGGTAGAACACTTCACTGTCTCTTTTTCAATATATTGAATAACTTCTGGGCCTGATTCTGACCTCACTTGCACTAATTTAATGTTGGTTAAGCTTAACTGACAGCAGGGGAATTATTTTTCGTTTACTAGAAAATACGTGACACCAGAGATTCACTTTTATAGATCATGTCTTTACATTTCCTAATACTATGCATTATTCCGAATAATGATGCTAAGCACCTGCTCAGAGAATTACTGTTCATTGTGATGATTCCCATTATGTTAAAATAACATGTGGGGAAAAAAAGTCATTGTTTGCTTTTAATAAACAAGTTTAGAAAGCAAATATCTATTAAAAAGTGCCCTTAATTTCTGTTTCATAGATAGGCACGTGGCATCATGAAAACCAAGGTTGTGTCTGTCAGGATGCACAGAGCTTACCAGGAGTAGCTGCAAAGTGGTTGCAGTGACCAGCCCTATCCTCTCTCCTTTTCTTAAGGCCTCACTCATTCTCATGCAATGAGGCAGAATGGAAATGGAGAATATCCATGCATTCATCTCCTTAGGTTGGATAATAAACCCCATATCCAAGTTTTTTAAAAGTTACCACCAGCAGAGAGAAAGCAGAAGTGAAAATGCAGACTCTGCCTCCTTATCACACCAAGTCTCTAATGGGTGCTCTGGGTTTCAAGATCTGGGGATCTTGGAATTTTGATCCTGCTGTTACTCTGTAAGACTGAAAGGACAAGACATAAAAATTCACTCTATTTGTAGTATATACTGGTGGTAATATTTTTCTTGACCTTTATCAGCTTTGTAGAGAAAATAACATTTTTAAAGTGGAAAACAAGAGAATTATGTGGGAAATAAGGGAATCAAGAAAAATGAAGTAATAATCACAGGTTTGGCACGCTACTCAACAGTTCAACATGGGCATGACTTGCCTCATTGTGTAGTTTATACACAGCTTCATTATAAGCAAAAGTACAATTTACTGTAGAATTATTTTCTGGAAGGCCTGTTTTATGCATCATGTACTTTCCTGGCACCTTACAACCATGGTTAACCTGGTATAAAATTAATTATATTTATAGGTGGTATCTGAACGAGACAAACATGATGTTATTTTTTTTCTTCCAGCTTATTTCCTAAATCAGATACACTAGCTTAGCTCAGAATAGAAGAAACCAGATGAATTTCAGCTTTGGTGAAAAGTCTGCAGCCAGCCCAGTTTCTCTCTTGTAATAAAATAGATCACCCACAGAAATTTCCTTTGGACTTGAAAGTGAGCCCTATGGCTCAGCTGGGATGTGGCCCATCTCTCAGACTGAAAGGATTTTGGATGAGAGCAGAGTATAAGGACAAATAGCTTTTACTTATAACAAAGAAAGACTGGGTAATTTCTGAGGTATTTTACCTCCACTAGAACTATTTTACTGTAAAATGTAAAAGAAGAATGATAATAATCAAACAAGTAATGTTATTGTAAAGTGGCAAGGTGGGGAGAGTTTTCTGCTGTGTAGGAAATCAGAAATCTTATCTTTTGTCAAAGTCCATGTGCATTTGTCTCGTAGAATTATGCCTTCAGGTGGTAGCTAACCAGCCCAGTGCTCAGTAATTACTCTTTGGCTTATTTATCAGAATGATTGTGTTACTGCCAGCATTTGAAGAGTTCTGTGTAAAAGAAATTCACATGTAATTCACCTTCAGTTTTCTATGCCATCTATTAGTTGGCATTTCTTAACACCACACACTGTTTTCTTCAGGACACATACTGCCCTGAAAAATAAATAAATAGGTAATTTTATTTTTTTTCAGGATAAATATTTATCCTGAAATAGAAGCTATTTTACCTACATCAAATAATGAAAAAACTTCAATCAATATACAGTACAGGGTCTTGGCTCACCAAGATTCACCTGAGTTTTCATTTCAGTTCAAGTCAGACATCTCATTCACCAAGTATCCATTTATACTTAGAAGAAAGGGAGATGTGGGGTACACAAAATTTTCAATTAGAGGCCATTATATATGGCCTAGAACAGCCATATTTGGTCATCCTTTATGACGGTTATATAATATAATCTTCCAGGGGAAAAAAAACCAAAAAGCTCTGTTTCTCTGTAAAATCACCTTTGCCCCAGACAGTATTCACATAGGGTGCTTGTTAAAAAGTAAATAAAATTTTGAGTGTGGGAGGGAGAAGAGTATCTCCAACAAAATTAAAGACAGAGATGTGAGATTTTAAATGTCACCCTTCTCAATGAAGTCAACATTAGAAAGTCACAGGAAAAAGATGTGCCTTGCAGAGCATTGTGTGATAAAGACCTGGCGTGGCTGAGAAAGGGAAGGTTCCCTGGCTGCCCATGCTCACAGATCACAGCCCCCCACCTGGAATGCTTCCCCCAGCCTCTCCCTGCAGACCCCTGGTGATGGCACTGCAGGCTGAGAGCTGCTGGGCTTCAGCTCTGGACAAGAAAAGCTGGTAATTCATTACCATTTAATGACCTTGCAGAGTGGGAGCTCATCTCAGTAGCATATTAAAGCAGTCCATTCAGGTATAACAGGATGGATAGGCCAAACTAGATCAAAAATCCCTGAGCCATACACTCAATATTGCCAATTGAAAGATAAGCTTCACAGGAGAAGCTACTGTATATTTGCCTTCTGGTATAAAACTATTTTTAAATCTCCAAAGATATATTTAAAAACTCATTCAAAGCCACCTGTCACTCTAAGGTCTGTGGGAAGAATGGACTTCTAGGTCAAATCTTCAAACACTGTGGATAGCATTAGTCCTTAGCATAACATTTCAGGATTTCATCTATCAAATTTATTTATATATATATATATATATATATAACATTTACATCGCAAGAGGACTTGATATTAAACTTAAGAAAATTGGGGAACATTTACCAAAGCAAGTTAACAATTCTCTACCTTATTTATCAGTATGGTTTACTCATAAATATATATGAGAAATTTTTTGCCCATTTACCCCCTTCCTATTACCACTTTGGGAAGGCAGCAGTTAAATTTAGAACCTGAAGCTATGGCCAGAGGTGAGCAATTAGTCAGGGAAAAATAGGCATGTATTAATATAATCCCAATATTAAAAAAAAAAAAAACATTTGTGCTGTCTCCTGGAACAAGGGAAAGAACAAATTGCAGTAGAAGTGACTGTGCTTATTCACTTGCATGCAGCTCTGTGCAAACCAACCTTCACCTTAGCTCAGAAAAGTGATGTATCTGCAAAACACTGTAAAGAACTCTCCTGTGTCCCTTCAGCTGAGCCTGCTGCTGGAGATGAGTAACAGAATTCAAAACCAGCTTTTGTGTATCCAATCATTAGAAAGAGGACTGGAAACCATTATTTGAATTTGTTCTTTTCCTGAAACAAAACAGAGCTTTCTGTCTCATTATATTTTAAAAACTAATTCCACAGGTCTTGTAAAATGTCTTTAGAATTTAAGCACTAATGACTGGGTGGCATAGAGAAGAACAGGTTGATTAAATGCACGATGAATGTCGAAATCCATATTTGTTACATATTTTGTTACACATTATATTTTGGGAGACATCCTGCAATTTGCCCATATTGTGTTTGAATGAATAGTCTTAAGATGTAGCATAAATTTTAGAAATATATAGTAGAAAGCTTTTGTCACTCAAATTCCCAGCACTTTTAGGCCACACTGCTATCTACTGGGACACTTGTTCAAACCATACTGAAGCCCTTAGAAATGGCAGGGAATAAAACTGTCATGGCAGCAAACTTGGCAACAAGTCCTGACAATGCCTGGATGGGTGAGAGCCTGGCCCCACTGAGGAACCACAGGTACATTGTGTGAAAAATCAAACCTTACATTTGTAGCCAACCAACAGCTAAAAAAAACAGCTTGAAGGCAATGGGAACAAATGCTTTGAAGGAAGGAGGTTTCTCCCTCTTCTCCCAACAGTGATAGGTGGCTGGAGCAGCACAAGGGCACAATCAGTGATAAAAGCTGTAAAACTTGTCTGAACTGAAAAACCAACACGCTCATGGTTTTCAAGTGAAATGAAATCATTTCAACAGCAGAGCCAGATTGGGTGTTTCCAGGAGGTAATTTTGTCTTTCTAGGAGGAAATGTTTTCTGCAAGCCCAAACTTGGTCAAGATACCTGTGGTGTGATTGTTTTGTAAAAATCATAGTTACCTGCAGAAGCAAATTCATTGTTATGAAAAGCTGGGCCTTTATTTCAATGTATCACCTAACGAGTGTTTTCCCAAGTGCTTTCAGAATAATTGTCTTCACTTTATAGACACAATCATAAAAGCTGGAACTGTTAAAAGTAGGATCCTTTGAAGAGGAGAATATTGATTGAAATGAAAGCTATAAATTCTGTAAAGTAAAAGTTGCTAGACATGCTTAAAAGCTCTTTAAATTGCAAACTTCATCTAACTTACAGACAGGGAGACCTTGTTCCCTTTCATTTAGGGTTGGGAAGCAGAATGGGCTTGAGCTGCAGAACTTGCACATACATTTTCAATTACTCTAGTGAGTAAACGCTAGTAGTACTAGACTGTCTATATCAAATCAGCTGCAAAACAAACAGCTGGATATAAAAGCAGCATTCTCTTGCCTAGATGATTATACCTGTTAACACAAAAACTCATCTGATGCATATGTGAAGAATTGCAGCAGCTGTCTTTTTGATGTTGAGTACGAAAGGGAATCCACCTCATTAAATGGCACATCAAAAGGATGAAAATGCAATCATTAATCTATGTTTTATGACATTCTCCTAACAATCTATTGCAGAAATCTATTTCACATCAAATAGCACAAAGGTCCTAAAAAATTCCTTGAGTGGTAGAAGGACTCTTCATACTTTACATTTTCTCTGTCTTAAATTTCCTGAGCCCTCCATTTTACACCTGAAGACAGCCAACTCATTCTCTTCTCACTGATGCAATTTTAAAGTCTGCACAACAGAGGCAAGGTCAGAGATGTAAAACATCAACACATACCCACCGTGCTCAAATCCTTCATCTTGGCAACACATTGCTGCATTTAATCTATTTGACTGTCTGAGCATACTGAGCTGTTGGTGCAGTGTGCATACCCAGCCCTAAATTAAAGAAGGCTAATTTCTTCTCTGACTCACCCAACTCCTCCTTCCAACGTACTGGGGAATGTCTCCATGCCCGGTGACACCACGCCCATGTCAGATTTAAATTGCATTAGATATTGTTTCTAATCAGTGAGGAAATCCATAGCTGGCAAGTAGGGCAGGGCTCCATCCTCACTGGCAAGAGAGAAATGGGCTGCAGATTTGGGTCAAGATCACCAGCCTCGAATTTAGCAAGAAGTGTGGGCAGTTTTCCTGACTAAACCTGTAGCACTCAGTTGAACATCTCTGCTGCTTGTGGAAAGTAAAAGGAATTATCTGAAGTTTGAAGGTATTTGGAAAAAAACTGCCAAAACAGGAAAAATTCCCCGCAGATAACAGCAACACAGGCAGGTAAAACTCTGAGTTAATACTGTGCTGGATCCCTCACCTGCTTTCCTTGCTCCATCTTTGTGTCAGGTCCAGATGAGACACTGGGGGACCTCATTCCCCATGCCAGCCTGTTGTGTCTGCCTACAGATATCCAAGCTCCATCCCAGTATCTCAGCATTGCAGTGCCTGGAGAACAACAGCTTATGTGGGGTTTGTTTTTAAATAAAGCCCCTACTCATTGTGGGGTTGTTCTTAAAAGTTCAAAAATAGGATTACATTTTCCTATGGTTCGATACACTGGAGCAAATAAAAAGTCCCTGAATATTTTATTGACAGGTTTTCTGGCAAAGACTTTCACTTAAACAGAAGCTGAAAACAAATATTGCAGGAAGTTCACAGAAGATTCCTCCTTCTCCAACCTGTAAGTGAGAATATTAACACTATGCTTCCACAGAATAATATTTATCCAATAACAATAATGTTATTTATGATATTAAAACCAATCAATATTGTTGGAAATAAACATGCAGATGCTCATTGGACTAGAGGAGATACTCTTCTGAAAATATTTTCCTTCTAGCTACTGAACGTAAATAAAAAAGAGGGGAAACCAGTCTTAAATACATGCTGCCATACAGGAATTAGGAGAATTTAAGGTTTCAGGTTGCAAGACTTGTCAAAGCAAATTTTTCCATTTAAAAATATTCCTGTATTACCTACTTACGGGGACATACATCATTCAGTCATGAAAGGAAAGTGATGTCATATGATTTAACAGGATAATTAGCTATTCATATATCCATTATCAAATTCCAAGAAGAATCATGCAATATTTCTGGGGCACCTGTCATGGTTGAAAACTTACAAAGAAAAATGTTAGTAATTCTGAATGAAGGATAAATTCAACATTTCCCTAGTCTTTACATGAGCTTTTGAAAAAGCAAAACACAGTTTTCTATGTAATATATGCTTTTGATAGCAGTCATGTACATATAGTTACTACAAATCCGAAGAGTACTCAGCAGAGAGGGATTGCAATGTTTGACAATCTGCTCTATGTCTGTAGATGGAAACCAAATGTACAGGTGAAAGGTCTGGTTAGAGGGCATCAAGGTCTTTCCAGGCCCACGTGGGCTCCTCCTGGTGAGCCTGGGGTTGTTTGGCTCTGAACTGTCCCCAAGAAACAGAGATTTCTTTCCCTCATCCTTTCAGGGTTTTCCTACCCAGCGGGTAACTACAATCTTGCCTTCTGTATTGAATTTGACACAAACCAGAGCCCTGCACTGTGTTTAAACCTGCAGCTGGCTACACACACCCACAGAGCAGTGGGGTGGCAGGAGGAATGTCTAGAAATGAGAGGAAAGACTTGCACCATCAAGGATCCAGAGGGCTTTTGTGATTAAAAATGGGCAAATATAAGGGAGGTTTTCAAAATGATGGACTTTTGCAGGAAATGAAATCCCATGGCAACAACTCAGGAGTACACATTGAGATGTATCTAGGGTTGGTTTCCTGGCCAAATGTACAACTATTTTTGGGACCTCAAAGTATTAAGTGTACTAATTGACTGTGGGGAAATAATACGAGTGAGTTTTTTTCCTTGCAAGGCTGGCAATGAGAGGTGACTTCCTGCCTGCTGTTTTTAATCTGGCAGGGCACAGGGAGAGGTGTCTGTCCCAGCACTGTCCTCAGGTGTGCTTCACACACAAATATCCCAGAAAGCTTTCTCTAGCAGTCAACAAGTCAGAAAAGCATCAGCATGTTGGGCTTTGCCTGGGCAATGGAGATGGGTTCAGGTCTTAGCAGTTTTGCACACAAGCCTCAGTGCTCTGTGAAACAGCCCCTCACTCCTCATGCAGACAGATGAGTCGAATTAAACCCTGACATAAGTACATGTCATGGCAATTTTGTTTATTTAACTCATGCTGAATTCATCCCACACAGCTTTAGTAGAGCAGCTGATGTTAAATCACGCGTGCAGGGTTGCAGTAGCACCTGTATAAACCCACTCAGTGCATCTGAACCGTTGCTCCCATCACTATCAAAGCAAAAGTGAGCTGCCAATCCCCAGGTGCCTGGAGCACTGTCCAACCCTTGCAGCTTGCTCAGCTGTGCTCCTGCTGCAACCCCTCCCACTACAGTTTATTTGCATTCAAAAGACATGCACACCAGATTATGCATTTTAACATGCTTTGACTCAAATAAGACCTGTTTTAAAGCCTTAAAGGGGTGAGAAGGAGGTTCTTTCCAGTGGCACTTCAGAGGCAGGGAAGGATAAATTTTAATATTCTGTGCCTAGGCTTCACAAAGGTGAGATTTTGTCTGCCATCACCATAAACTGCTCCCAGTCTTTCTCTCCCCCACGCAGTAAATAGCACAAACAGCAATATAGCTGTCAACAAACCAGCTGAACCAAAACAGAGCTTTTCTGAGTCACTTCTTAAATAATGGTAATTAAAGAGAAAAAAGTACTTCAAAGTTTGTAGTCAGACTTTTCGGCGTTCAGCTAGGAAAACATCTCTGAACATCTCCCTTTTCCCTCAGATTTTTCTCCCTTTATTCTGAAGGTCAAAGGTTTAATTTGTATGCTGGTCGCTCTCTTTCACTTTCCAGCATATCCCTAATTGAAATCTGACACATATACCCATTAGCTGAATTTATTCTTTTTCCATGCTTCATTAACAATGCTCTTTGCTATATTACGACGCTAATGCTCATCATAAAATGCTCTCCTATGCAGTGTGGCTCACAATGGATGGTGATTGATGGTATCACAGGTAACATGGAATCTAGAAGGTATAACTTCAGGTGCTGAAATTGCAAGCTTGTGGCAGGAATCTCAACAGCTAGGGGCAGATCCTGACTATGCAAGGTCTGTTAGAGGGTGTAAAATGTCAGCAACTTCTCTGATGCTGCAGCACAAGCCCAGCTACAGCAGAATCCATGCACACCTGTGTTCTCTGAACCCAAGTCTGCCACGATGAACTTCTGGCTGAACTTGATCATAATCTACATTATTCACCTGAAATGTCGAATATAATTTTCACTGCTAAATTGTCTACCTTTGGGTCTTGTAACTAGAGAATGAAACTCAAAACCATAAATGCAAATGAGCTTTTCATTTAAAACTGCAATTTCCTTTCTGATGTACTGTACCACTTGTCCATGAAGTTCTGTCTTTTTTGGAAAATGACATTTTTCTATGGTGTATAAGTTTCATTGGGTTGTCATGGAAACCGGTTTTCTCTTTTT
This sequence comes from Chaetops frenatus, assembly GCA_013400775.1. NCBI lineage: Eukaryota > Metazoa > Chordata > Aves > Passeriformes > Picathartidae > Chaetops > Chaetops frenatus. The sequence goes on from VZTR01007315.1 coordinate 363,194, forward strand.
CTTTCTTTCTTTCTTTTTCTCTCTGTCTCCAAGTCTTTCACCTTGAGAGTAAAATGGTTGTCATTTACAGTGCATAATTTTGCAGGCTAAACTTTCTATGATCACTCAGCTAGTGATGAAATACAATCCCTGATTTTGGGGACAGGGGAAAAGAGGAGAGCGCTCACATATTTCCAAAGGGGAAGAGTCAAATCCTTCAATGCCTTTTACCCCCACTTTAGAAGCAGGGGCAAAGGGTGCAGGTGCAAGATGCTGAGTGTGACCTGGAAATAGTTACTGGATATTCAGTCCAGCCAAAGGAACATAACGGAGGAAATGGGAGCTGGAGAGGCTCAGGTCCTGTTCTTTTGTTGAAATCTATAGAACTTTCCCTTTGCCTAGGACTGGTTTGCTTTAGTCCCCACACAGGGGTCATGTGTCACAAGCTGTATCCTGCAGGGAAAATATCCATAAGCCTGGGCACCAGCAGAAAGTGGATGCTCCTGCAGTGGCTGCTCTCAAGGGATCAGGAAGCAGTAGCACTGTGCCCAGCCATGACTCTGCCATGGCCACATGACGTAGTTGCCTAAGCAAGTCCAGAATAGGATGTGCCTTAAACTCAGGAGCCAAAGCCATTCTCAATCTGCCATCCACTTAGGTGGATTCCTCACCCAGATAATCTGAAGTGTGTGAAAGAAATATTTGTCTATATGGAAAGTGTCTTAGAGGAAACTGGAAGGCAGCAGCATGAGCAAAAGACCTGCTGCTTTTTATGGCCAGCCTGCAACAATAAAAAATCTGAGCTTTCAGTTAGAGGAGGCTGAGATGAGTTTGGGTACATTTTGGATAATCATCTGAATCTCTGAATGTTGCCAGCATTATCTGAGGTTTACCAACCACTCACTTTAACCCCTGCAAACCAATTAGCTAATGTGTTTTAATATTTGAGGAATGGTTAGTCAGGAGGAATCATTTTAGTAGCACATATTTAGCAGGGAGAAAAATGGATGCTAAAAAGCCCTTGAAAGCTAAAAGTAATAGAAAAAAATAGATTCATTGGGTATTTTCTTTTTCTTTTTTGCACTACCAATTTCACCCATGGGCATCCGTGCAACCTTATATTCTCTGTGTTAGAATATTCAGGCTAGTAGAGGATTTTTTTTCAGCTTTTACTGAATAGCACTGCTGTTTGATGCATATGTGAAAAGAAGGGGTTTGAAAAAGGCTTTGCAGGAGCGCTACTTTGCACTTTTACCTGAAGAAGCACGTGGTAGATTTTCCAGCTGTTTGCTACAGATGTTGTACATATGCTTAAAGGTCAGTGTTCTTTTGAGAGCATCCATAGCCCCACTCACATTTAGAAAACAAACAAACATCTTGTGCCAAGAAATTGCCATAAATAACCTTACAAAAATAAAACGTCTAATCAGCAGATGAGGAACGAAAATCATACCTCTGAAGGAAAACCTGACTAATATTTTGAGTGCTCTCTCAGATTTTGAATACTGGGACTGGTTCCATGGGAAAAGACCTCAGAGATGGCACATTAGGAGAAGGAGAAGCTGCACTGCCCCATGGTTCTTGCTTCCCCAGGCACCCTGTCACTGACAAAGTTACCTAAGCTTGTTGCCCTGCCAAGGCTGAATGCCTGGCCCCACACAGCCTGCTCCAAGAAAACAATCATCCCTGTAAGCTACCATGAAATGGGAAAAGAGTCACTCTCTCAGAAGAATAATGAGACTTTGAGGCATCAAATTTTAAGATTGCTATGGTGTTTGAGGGAGGTGGGGTGGGAGCAGGGTGGAGAGGAGAGGAAGAAAACAAATCAGATTGGGATCATTACTGAATTTCTGAGAAACCCAGAATGCAAAAGGTGTTTGATTCAGTGCTGTGGTTCCTTTAGGAGACAGGGCAGAGAAATACAGCATAGCCTGGCTCTAACATGCTGTCTGATCTGAGAATTACTATAGATCATTACAAATAGAGTTTCACTGTGGGATTTGTTTCAAATTATGAAATTTGTCTTCTAATTGATAGCAGTATCTTTCAAAACACATAATCATGAAAAATTGAATGGTAAGAATTTCACATTTTGATGTTTGAGTTAGCAACAAAGAGTTCTTCAGTTTGGCTTTCAAATGACCTCCAAGAAAATTGGTGAGGAAGCTTATAGTTTTTGTCATCCTAGATTAATTACTGAAAACTAAATTGCAACTCACAGGAATTTACCTTGGTGTATTTGGTCTTCATACTGTGGTGCAACCTGTATGAATTTCTATCATGAAAGCAAGAGCAGTTTTCCTTGAATCTCTGTGTCTGCCTGTGCTCTCTGCTCTGGTCACCTACAGCCCTGCTCAGGAACAGCTTGCACAAAAACAAAACTGAGCAAGTTATGGTACTTTCATAATATCCCCTTACCCACCTGGCAGTTTATGAGAGGTTTCATCAACGTATTTACTTCAGGTATTTATTCAAATACTAGGGGTACATTAGCAAGCTGTTGCAGTACTTAAAGGTAGCTATCAGCTGCATATAAAGGAAGTGCACATAATCACCATTTCTTTCTTTATGGTGCTTTATTACTAGACAGTAGCACAAATTGTCCTGAGTTCCATTGCAGAATACAAATTCTTCTCCATATCCTGGTGAGTTAGTCAGATACGTTTTATAATTCCAGTCTCTTGGTGCGCCCATTAAACATTTTCAGGAATGTTTTTCTTCCCTAATGAAGATATCTAGTTCTCTTTAACAGCTCCTGCTCTTTAGATTAAGTACATTAATTTTTCTTCCCAACTTTGTCCACAGATGCACAGACTTGTCTGACCATCATGTCTAGGTGATACTTATAGCCAGTGTTCTACAGGCTCAGGGTGACTTTGAGTTTGCCCCTTCATCTTTCCCTCTCTCACACAGAGACTAAGGTTGTCTAGGCTTCTTTTCAGCCATGACGTGTCACTCTACTGTATTTGCAATGCAACTTTCCTTCCTGAATGTGTTGGTGCAGAAAAATGAAGCCATCCTCTTAGTTAAGATTCCTCAAAACTAGTAGGATACCAATATAGGAACAAACTGTGTATTGCTCCAAGGGGGGCTAATTGACAAGAATTCTGCATTTGAACCCTGATTCTCCCTCAAACAAGACTGTGTTGCTTTGTTTTGTCTTTCAAAACAACAACAAACCACAAGCAAGCTGCTCTCCCCCAAATGAACAAGCAGCATTTGTGTATTAGTGGAGTTTTCTGCAGTCCCCTTTCACTGAGTTGAAGGATGAGGGCTTGAGGAGCAGTGGGTTCATCCTACCAGCCCAGAGAGATCCCTCACATTGCTGATTTGCCCCACCAGGGCTCCATCTTTTGATAAAAGTGAATGGAAAGCCGTTTCACACAATTACTCTGAGCTGAAAAAAAAGGGATCTTAGACTGGGAGTGAAGTGATAAAATGTCTGAGCCTTCTAGTAGTCATAAAGAAAAGCAGCTAAGCGCAGTCAGCCAAGAGCAGATAGTAAAAAGGACACTGAATGTCATGCAAATACCTGTATTTTTGCAATGTATCTCACATGGAGAAGCATTCTTTCAGCTTTTAAGACAAGATAATTTAGGGGAAAATGCTGTAAAATTTCCTATTAACTTCTGAGTTTAAAATATATACTCAAAGAAACAGGGAATTTTCACTGGACAGAGGAAATCTTCATTCCTAATCCTGGATTATCATTTCTCAGCAAAATTCAACAAAAAAGGAAATGTCACTGAGTTTGTGAGGACTGGTGGTCTAGAGCAGTACCTGCTACCAGCTCTTTGGTACCCTGAAGCAATCTGGAGCTTCAATCTGCCTGAAGGCAGGGTACTGGGGTAGTAGAGCTCTTTTTGTCTGCTGCATTGATCCTGAACTTGCATCAGGGGAAAGGAAACTGAGTAGGCCATTCCTTCAGGCTACCTGCAGATCACATAAATCAGTCTTGTTCACATGAAGCACAGTAAATATTGTGATAATTGCCAAAGTCACTGCACTGATTTCTGCTGTCCTTCCATACTGAGCTGTAACATCCCAAGATGAAAGAATAAATGAATGGAGATATTAGCTCTGCTCAAGCTATCAACCCCGTGTACACAGGGATTTAATTTTCAGTGAGAAGGCATTGGCCATTTGCAAAATTACCTTGATTTCTATTTAAAAAATGTACTCTAGTCTCACAGTTGTAATTCTTGGTGGCTTTGCCTTCAAAAGCACCTCTCTGTGGGCATGGTGAGTTAATAAACCATAAAACAAAGGTTTAATTACAGGACAAAAATCTCAGTTGGCTATGATTGGGAGGCTTATACACCTAATGTGTTCATTTTGGTGTTGTCCATGTACTATTGATCCTACAACTCCCTCCACCTTAATTCAGTTGTGTCTGCAGGGTTAGGTAGTGGTGCTCAGGCCCCTGGGTTTACCTTCACTCCCAATCAAGACCAAATCTGTTCCCAGTTTTGGTCTCTGTAAATTGCTGCTGGAGGCTTGCCTTCTTTTGTCAATACACAAATATTTGATCCCTACCAGTCTTACAGTAATCATGACTCTCTACATCTATAGAGGGGGAAAACAGGATATACCCATGACAATTCCATAAATAACAGTAAATGTTCATCGTCACTGAGTTTTAGGAATGCTTTTGGAAGTGTTTTGTTTACTGCATTCAAAAACATTTTGAATAAGGCAAGAAATGACTGTCCTGGCAAGAATATTTCCAAGCCTCAAAGCTATTGCTAAATACTCAGTGCAATGATAAAACCATGACTGAAATTATCATTATTTGACTACTTCTAGCTCCATTTTTAGGGTTACACAGTTTAGCAGAAGTGTTCTCCTTCTGCTAACAAACAAGGCATTTGCTTAGGGTGTAGGCAAGTGACCTTTGGGACTCATCTGAGGACAAAGCAAGGCACAAAAGCTAAGCCACAGCATCAGGGAGCTGACAAGCCAAGACTGTACGTGCTTAAACAAGTTTGACTCAGAAGAAAAATGTAAGCTCCTTCCCTGTGACTTGTACTGCACAGACAGCCCTGTGATTTTGTGGTGTGCCAGTGTACCCTCAGCTCCACCAGCAAAAGCAAACAGGTCAGCAGAACCAGTGGCAGCAAAGCAGAGTGCAGCCTCCTCAGCTGGAATTCCTCAGGTGGCAGCTGCAGATTGGATGAGCTTTAGGCACAGGGAAGACAGGCTCTCACCACAGTGTAAGGAAAAGTGGATCTGAGATAGTTCCCAACAAAATTCCAAGCAGCAACCTGCCAGTTTGCTGCATTTTACTGACATTCTTAACTATTACTTACAAAAGAAAACCACTTGCTCTACGTTTTTTTACTGCCCATAACCCATAGCCATGGGCAGTGAAACGTAAGGGCATAGTTATGGAGATATTTATTTGGTCTTCATCTCCAATGAAGCAAAAAATATTTGAATTTCATTTAACTCCTGCTTTTAATACTCAAAGGAAATGACATATGTAGTTTATAACAGGCAAGGAGAAACACAGTAGATTTTCTTGTATTGAAGCCATGACAATTGAGAAACCACAGGAAGGCACAGGAGTACAAATGTGGAGTGCTGACAGGAAAGCAGGAGATAATGTGAAGGTGCAAACTAGTACATGGAGGAAAAACAGACTGCTCAATAGCTAAAAACCAGCTAAGGTATGATAATTTGAGTGGGAAAAGAGACTTTGATGATCTCTTAATTAAAAAAATTAATTTTCTTCATGTGGCAAAAACTGATAAGGGGAAAAGGAAATTTTAGGAGTTCTATTCAAACTTGTGTTGCAACTTTCTTTATACATATATATAATCCTCCTAATCCTCTTCTTTTAACTGGTTATAGAGTAATTATGATAACTAAAGATCCATATCTCTGATAGCCTTGAGGAAAACAATCCTATTTAATTGGATCTATCTTTTATTAAGCAAATTGCCCAGCAGAAATGTTGATGCTTTCTGGATGGCCCCTCCTGCTAAAGGCAGAATATTAAATATTTTAGTGACTTTTGTTATGCTGAAAGAGTACTTGGTTGCTGTCAAATGGATCTCCGTGTAGGAGCAGAGTTCACTGAGGTTGATGGGCATACTGGCTGCCTGTCAGTCATGCTAAAATAAAAAAGGCCTTTTTGCTCCTGGAATGGCTGTGATAGGTTAAACAAAAGCAGCAAGTCACCAAGGCAGGAGACCTTTGCAGACAATGACTCGGATTTTGGAGGGTTGGGTGCCCCCAGTCACACGAGGGGAATAGGGTCCATTTTTCTTCTCTGAACTGGTTTCTGATGTAGAAGGCTAATAATCACACTTGTAAAAGGTGCAGCTGAGAGGTGCTTCTGTGTGCAGAACTGAGAACTGGCACACACCCCTTCAGGCTGAGGATGAGTGGGCTGCAGTAAAGCACCAGCCAGGCCCTGAAGGCTGGAGCTGCACTATTGATGCACTCCTGACAGAGACCATCTAAAATGCCTTGAAAGCAGGGAGACATAAAGGAAGGCTATGTCTGAAATAATAACAAAAAGAAATGTGAAATGTGGGAATAGTGAAAGTGTACAAGCAGAGAAAACAAGTGGGATCATCAGTAAAAGGAGACCAACCAGAATTTTCCATTAGAAGCTGTCCCATCAGGATACCCTTATACCCCCCAATGACAGAGCCCAGCTGCTTAATTATCTCTTATGATCTGGATGCAAACCATTTCTAATCCTTTCCTATTTGATGTGGCACTTTTATTTCTCATGTTTGAGCAGACAATACATCAAAATTTCTGTATTATCATTATTATTATCATCATCATCATGAAGACTTCAAATTCTTTGGCAATGAAACAGAAATATTTGCCACCACCGAGAAAGGCTCCCTTACCTTGCAGAATTAGTCCCTCAGTTAATTGCTAAGAGGCAGAAGGTTACAGATGTTAACTACTAATGTTTTCTCAGCCTGCTTAATCAGGAAAGGGTCATATTACAGCTGAAATAAGATGTCCTTCTCATTAAGGCAATAAATTTCAGACTCAGATTAAACTATTGATCCAGGCACAGATTTGTCACGAGGGGCAAATCAATTAAAATTTCTGTTACCCACCAGTAAATGAGATAATTATTTGTTCTCCAGACCTTTTTGTATTTGCCAATTAACCCATGTTTATTTAGCCTACAAGCTCTTGAGGAGAATGCCTGTGCTTAAGCTGAGCACATCTCTGAGGTTGGGGCCTTCGTGCCATTTGGGATTAAACCATAGTTAATGCTTTTAGAATGTGCCAGACGGCAGCAGAGTATTTGAGCAAAATGAATGTCCTCAGCTATTCCTCATTATATTTATAAGAGCCAAAGAACAGAAATCAGGCTAATTATGGGGAAAAGCAAATGAGAAATAAAGGTAATATTCTACTGATCACTCATGTCAGTGCTCTAGATTATAACTGCAACTATAACGGACAGTACATGAAAAGAAGAGAAACCAATTAATTTTTAATCTGTTTCCTGTTAAATTGTTAAACTATTTCATAAAAGCAGATTTCATTATTGAATTATACCAGGAAAAAGATAACGACAAGATAAAACAAATATACACTCTCTAATTGGAGTTCAATAATCTGACATCATCTGAATAACAAAAACATGGAAGGTTTTTTCAGAAGGATGTCACAAATCTACTGAGTTTCATACAGAAAGCAAAATCTTTCACTGCAGATCCAGGTTCTGTGTCAAAGATGAAAGAAGGTAAATTCTCCTAATCAAAGGTAAAAAATTGACCTAATTAATTTTATAATTAACCTTGATAATTGAAAGGAAAAAAGGGTCACCTTCACTAAGTTTGTTCAGTGTTTAGTTTCAGACTATAAGCAAACTCATTCCTGTTAATAAGGCTACTACTCCCAAATGTTGATGTAATAAAGTAGAAATTAATTAGCACATGCAAATGAAGACCACTTTTATTATAAAGTACCATAGTGCCTAATTTATTATTCCAAAACATACAGCTATTTTAATATTAATTTTTGAAGATTCTGTGTCTTAGTCACATACTAGAAGTAGGCTTCTATGAGAAAGCCTAAATAAAGAAGTTTCTAACAATAAGATTAGTGTTTACTTGGAATGTGTTTCATACAGAATTAGGGCTACATATTTTTATTTGCCAAAGCTGTAAATAATTGTTACTCAAAACACACTATATAATATACTTTGGCTTACCTGAAAGGTGGGGAGCAGCTTCTGCTTTTTTGTTTAACTGACTGGAATAGGAGAAACTGATACCTTACTCTTTTAAATCCTTCTTAAACCACAAAGTTGGTACCTTATTTACTGTATCGGTAAAATTATTTTCACACCACCTCAGTGTTACTCACCTGGGTAAAGTTCTCTCAGCCAGTAATACCCTGGGAGTTGGAAGTTAGGTTTTATTCTTCTATTGCATAATATTATTTTGACTTCCTACAATAATGAGTTTCACACAAAGACCTCAAAGTCTCTAAGCAACCTTTAATGTAGATAAATACAACTGTATCTATAAAGTAGAAGCTCAGAGGGATTTGCTCAACTCACAGGGAGAACTTGCCTGTGATCACATAAAATGTATTTTATCATTACGATGGCCAGCTGCAGCAGAGCACCTTTACAGGCTCTATAAACCAGGGAGGTTTTACTATTTCCTGAGACTGCACCTGAACATATTCTATATCTTTTTATTCCTTCACACCCTGCGTACCAATTACAATGCCCACACCAAATTCATTACACTTCCTTTAATTCTCCAGTACAAGGGATCACAGAGAAGAGCTGTATCAAATCTGGTAGTATTGTGTCAAAGACCTGTGCAATTTTCTTGGTTAGACCACTCAGGGAATTATCTTGGCTCCTGCTATAGAAATTTAGAATTATCCTCTAGCTTTTTCAAAAATGCTTTAAAATTATCTACCTACAGCCAACAGCTGGTTCCCAATGTGACTGCCAGTTTCAATGAAGAATCTCTTTAACAGCCTGCAGAACCCATTTCTGGTATCACTACATCCAGTTTTACTGAAGAAAATGCAATAATTTTAAGATATGTGTCTGTTCATCACTGAAGGCTCATAGAACAAGAAAAGGTAAAGTACAGTGCATTCTATCCCATGCACAACAGCAATATCTATCCCATGAAAAATCTGGAGGCCTGCTCCTTATTTCAACTTAGAGTGTATTTTAGCTCTTCCTCTGTAACCTTTGAAAGAAAAGAAACAAAAACTTACAATTTTCTGTAATAGTAAAATTATGCTGAGCAATGACTTAAAATAACATTGGAGAAATTATTTGATCCCACAAATTAATTAACAGTTGGAAATAACTGAAGAAGCAGAATTAATGAAAATAGGAAGCTGGTTCTTTTATTTATCACACAAGAGTGAGAAGTAAATGTTTTAACTCTATACAGAAGCATAATATGGTGATCTATAAAAAGACAAGGGAAACAGAAAGACAGAATGCAGTCTGTTCAAAAAACAGCTTTGTATGAAAGACTAACAATTGAATATTTGCAAACTTTTATATTTTTATTTTCTGAGATAGTATATAGGCGTCTCATCAACTTCCCCAAGATTTATTTTCAAATAAACTAAAATATTCCTGATGGAAAAACCAATTTTGGTGAAAAAAAATTTCCTAAGTGACTTGAAAACACCAGCAAAATATTGTACAACATCCAGCTTCTTGTAATCAAAAAGTGTCTGGTGATTTTTTAACCTCATCTGTTTTGTTATGCATTCATTTGAGGAAATTTCCATGAGTTTGAGAAATCCTTAAATTTTTTTTTTATTCTTTTATCAAAGCCTGTGTTTTTCCTAGTTTGAATCATAGATGTACTTAATTTTAAATCATACAGAAAGCCAAGAAAATTCAAGAATATTCTTCAAGAATAACAGCCAAAAATACAAACAAATACCAAAGCTTGGAGCCACTGATCAACCTACCCTTATATTTAGCTGCAGAGTTGAATACTGTGCTTTTTACATGTAGAGCATTAAAAGTACACTTACAGACTCCTGTAAAATTTTTGTAAAACATTGTTTAATCCAAGACTGGCTGTGAACCCCACTAAAGAGGAACAGCAGATTTGCTTTCAACAGCACAGGTGTATGGGAAAGGAAAGCTGGGATAGGTGCACTGTGTTATGAATGGGATTGCTCTTCTTTACCACAAACCCCAGCCATGAAGGAAAGGGTACAGATCTTCAATAATTCTGCAACTGGGGCTTGGACTTGCTGTGTTCCAGATGCCAGTGTCACTGCATGTGACTGGGAATGACTTGTGCAAGTCATTTGCATGTTAAAATCCTCTGCCAGACTTGTTGCTTCCTTTAGAACTAAATCTACAGGACTGCAATGTCAACACAATCCATGTGTTGACATTGAAATTATATAAAAGTACATTAATTTATTACTATCTCTTAACTACTTAACAAACATCGGCAGAAAATTTGCAAACATTTTGTTTTAATAAAAATAACTTGTTAAGTGTAGGAAAACTGGAGGATGCAACAGGAGATGAATGGGGGAACATGACAACTTTTGAAAATGTTTGCATCAAGAATACATTTTTAACTGAAGAAACATGAATCATATATAGGTGATGTATCTGCACAAATATTGATATATTTTTATCTGTATATCACAGGAATTGCCTTGAGGCAAAATTATATAAATCATCATTTATGGAAAGCCATAGAAGGAATTACTTCCTGTTATTTAAAATTCATCTCAAGAGCAAAGAAATGCCATAAGAAAATTGCCCAAGATTTTGTTTCCTGTACATATGCAAATATTCACTCATTTTTCTCCCTTTACTTGACATTTACTTTGTTCATGTCCATGATATGGCCCTTCCTTCTATGTTGGAGAGTGGGGACATGAAGCCCAACAAGTTAACAGTTTATGTTCCTAATCTGTAGTTCTTGCAGACTTTCCCATTTATGCTCAGTGTTTATATTTACATGGGAAGGAAATGGCCAGGCAGCCTCAGCACAGTACTAATAATCCTAAATCTTTCAAACCAATTGTTTTGCCTATTCTCTTCCTTTTGGACAAACAGAGGGAATGCAAGCTCTGGGTGTGAGTCTCCTGATGCAGACATTGGGTCTTTACTGCTAAACAGTCATGTCCCTAGCTGAGAACCATCCAGGAAAGTCCTGGAAAATGAAAATTCTCATCCTTAGAAGGTGGCCTAACACCCATGAGTGTGAGAGCACCTCAGCTTGTTATTATGTGCCCCAACATATCAGCTTTCACTCCAGCTTTTCACTCCTGCACTCCTCGGTGCAGGACTTGAAGGAAACCAACAGAATAACAAGGTATTGTAGGTCCAGGGAGTAAGAAGGAAATGCTGCCCCAAATCTATCTCATAGAATTTTGCACACACTCAAAAGCACCACACATCCCCCACAAACCCCTGCAAGTGGCTCACGATCCTCAGAACATGCTGGTTAGGAGGAGCAGACATTCCAGTACTTGATGAATTGGTATTTAAAGCACTGTTTTTAACATCTGCAAAGGTGTTTAGAACAAAATTTGAATTTCTGTTTTAAGATAAATGAAATTTTATGACACAGTAAAAGGCAGCAGTAGTGCCTTCAGAAGCACTACACGTGGATAAGTGTCCAGGACTTCAATGAGATTGCATGCTTGTGGAACTTGAAACAACTACAAAACTGTGATGGAAGTACAGTCTACACAGATAATGTGGGTTTGTCCTTCCCCTACCTGAATCTTGTATAAAAATGAGCTGATGGCAGAGCCATGGCAGTGGCTGCATTCCTCAGCAGACAGCTGCTAAAGGAAGGGGAGCATCTTTGTTTGCATCCAGACACACACACACTCCCCCCACATCCAACCCAGCACACAGCTCAGCACTGGGCAGCACAATCTGTCCCCAGCAGCACACTCCTGCAGGGCTTCAGGAGGGGCAGAAAATTCCCACTCTGCTTCCCTGGCCCCTTTTTCACTGTCTTTCACAGCACATGCAGGCAGGAGGCCCTGGTTAAAGCATGCTTTTAGTATATGGGTAAAAGAAAGTCCTTCCAAGAATTCTGATCATTGGCTCAGTGTTTAAAAGAAAATGGAGAGTAGCTGAAGGGAAATAGGAGATATATTGTGGATCAAAGCTGCTTCAGACAAAATTCACTGCAGGAGGCTGGAGGCTGTGCCAAAGCACCAGCAATGGAACAGGGAAATTTTTAGTGTAAGCTGTAGCACAATACTCTTAAAAAAAAATAAATAAATAAATAAATAAATAAATAAATAAATAAATAAATAAAACCTGAAAGTGAATAGGCAGAAATCAGATGTAAAAACCTGATTCACTAAGGGCACAGGCTCAGAAGCAGCACTTTGGTTTATATTCTCACCACTTGCTGCTCACAAGAAGCAGGGAACATACCAACAAAATAACTGATAACAGAGCTCATTAAAGGAATCCAGGAACTCTGTGTTTCAAAGGAATTGCTTTAGAAAAATGGAAGCACTGACCAAAAGGCTTACAGCTGTCAATGTGCCTTTTTCACTTGCAGGCTGGGCTCTCCAATGCCAGCAGATGAAAGGATATTCAGTTTGTGCTCTGAGCAGCATTTTCATTTCCCTGGGCCTTGTGGAGCTCCTGCACTTGACCAGAGTCACTTTGCAGCCACGCCTCCTCATCTTTTGGCATCTCGGACTCCTACAGGTCAGTGGATTATGGAATAATCTTTGAAGGACAGAGATGAGTTGTTGGTTTTCTGTCATGCAACAGCCTTTTTTCTAGACGATGACGATTACAGCATTACTTACATTCCCTTTAGGGTCTGTGGAATGGGACTTAAAAGGTGGTACTGAAGGCAAGGAGTAAAATGTGACTCAATAGCAGCTATTGCAACCATCCCATAGTATTTTGTATCAACACTTTACCAAAATTTCCTGGTGCTTTTGGCATGATAGAGCAATGAACTCCGTGGTGTTTCAGAGACCTTTTTAGGACAGTTGCCCAGGCAAGGTAGAGCCCCATTGTGTCAGTTTTGCATGGCCTGATTCTTGGTAGCAGGGTTAGGCTCAGAGGTGCTATTTTATCCTTTGTAAAGTTTTTTGTGTGATCATGTCAGAGTTACCTGGAAATACAGTTGTACATTACCAAAAAACATGCCATCACTCCTTCTTTTCCCCTTTGTTATAGAAAAGGAAACACATTAACATTCACAAAGAAGTCACACAGCTCTGAGCAGTGTTCCCCATCTCGTTACCAAAGTCAGTGTTTGTTAACCTAGAACTCAAAGGCTGATAAATGATCAATTGGAAACTAACTTTTTCTAGTAGAAGCTGGTGCCAAATGAAAGGCTTTTGAGTTTCCTTATCACGAGAATGAGAGCTCAATTCCTATTTTACTTGCAACCTTTATCATTACAAGATAACCTGAACTCTGTAGGACTTAAAATCCAAGTCCAAATCCTAAATATCACAGCTTCTGCCTGTCTCTGTTTCTTGTGAGTTTGAAGTCATTGGCGTTTGAGATAATTTTTCTTGGCAGAGCCAAAGTGAAATATCAGAGCTGGCCTTTGCAGGAGAGCAGAATAGATCTGACTCCAGCCAGTAGAGACTGGCAGAAGTGCTAAGGAGAGACCATCACAGCACACAGAGTCTGCTGGGACAGATAAAACAAACCCACTTGCATAAAAACGTGAGGAGGGAGGGAGGGAGAGGTAAGAAAAGGCTTAAAAACTAAGCAGAAGTATATTTATGCTTGTAGGAATAATGCTGGTGTGTGGAATGCACATATGAAAGCTCACAATACCATATTTAATCATTTTGTTAAAAGCTTTGTGGGGGTCAGCTCAGGTCACAGAGCAGAGATATTGTGAGCAAAGAACGGAGAAGAAAAGCTCATAGGAAAGGGAAACGAGAAAGTAAAGTGAAAAGAGGGCATTTAACTTTTTGGGGAGGAATTCTTAAAAGAGCTGGATAAGATAAGAACACTAATGCAACCTGACTTTTCATTTCTTATTAATGTGGAGCAAAAAGTGTAATGAGGATATGTGAGAGATTACAACAAACATATTGCAGGGGCACCTAGGAGAGAGAGAGAAAATCCCTGAATCACTTGCCAAGTAGATAAGGAAGCTTTGAAATAAAAATAGCAATGACTATCAGCTACAGATTCTTAGTACCTTTATTCCTCTACCAAAGAAAAGCCTGTCAAGTGAGGGCTGGTATTTCCAGTTTCATGTCTGATAACAGATCTCCCTCAAAACGAGACCTCAGGCACTGGGGCACAGCTCACTGTACAGGATTTTTCCAGCACTCCCAGCCTTCATTTTAATACCCTACACTTTAACAGCTGCAGAATAAAATAAAAGCCTATCAAATGGAAAGTTTAAAAAAGAAACTCTGGTCAAAAATTCTGGTTTTGGCAATCCAAAAGCAGCAATCCCTGCAATGATGTGCCCTGTGCTGGGCTGGCACTGCTTGGCAGGAGCAGAGGGCAGCGAGCAGAGCAGAACTGCTCTGTTTCTGACAGCCTGGGACACACAGGGCTTCATCCTAGCTCAGAGAGACAACCAGGGAAGACCGAGAGAGAAACTGCCAGCAGACAGAAGAGAAAAGCTTCTAGAGATTGTTTCAGTAGCAGCAATCCCCCCTGGACTGTCCCAAGGGCATTAATCTGACTTCCAGCCTCCCACATATTTGGCTGTGGCAGCCGATCCCCTCCAAGAGTCTCCATGGCTGACCAAGAGGAGGTAGCACAGGGCTGTCTCCAGCAGCTGTGTGGTGTCTCTGACCTCTCTGTCAGCCCACACTGCAGAATTCCACTTTCCCCCTTGTGCTGCCATGTCAAAATGAGAGGGAATCACATGTGGAACTGCTCCTGCAGCCACCTTACCCTGGCAAAAGTCATCAAGAAATTTCTGCTCTGTCCAACACGACAGTGCTGAGCCTTGAGATCATGAGTAATATGGTATTAACATTTCCATGATGCATTTTCAGAACTTTCACTTTAATAAAACAACATATTCCCCAGAGCACAAGACAACAATTTTCAGGCCAAATAGAATTAATGAGGCTGAGTAATGTTTGCATCTTTCAATATTCTTAATCCTGTAAGCAGATATGTTTATGTTCAGCAAGCTGAATGCTACAGAAAACATCCATTTTTATCAGATCACTTCAGCTGAGCTTGAGTTAAAGACTAAAAAATGTTGCGCTTTGCTTATTATAACTAATATTCCAGCTGGAAAAGAACTTTATTTTTGTGTTCCCGATTTCTTCATTTTTGTGCACTTTTAAACACATATACATGTGCCAGCACATTTCACAGGCCTTTTGATGTTTTATTATCTCTGTATGTGGGCGGTTTGTTTCTAGCTATAGTTTGAAGTGCAAATTTCCCTCTCAGTTTTCCTATGTGAAGGTTAAAAATACAGTCATGAAATATCTGCCACATGTTTTCTTTCCTGGGTTTCCAAAGCAGAAATCTAAAACAAGGTACTTCTCTTCAAATATTTGCATTATTCAAAAAAAAAAAAAAAAAATACCCCAACAAATAAATAAACAATGAGCTGTTAAATAAACATAAAGTGAATCAAGGCGCACTGTCCCCAGATATTTCTCCATATCCCTGAAGAATTAACTGTAATGCCTGCCCTGATAAAAATCTCTTGGGAGCAACAAGCATGGCAGCAAAAGTAATCGCAATGGGTTGGAGATTAACTCAGCATCTGCTGTTTGCAGCCCACTGTGTGCTTCTGGGGCTTTGCATCTTATTGTGACTCATATGGAAATGAGGAGATGGATCCCAAACAGAGCTTTGCTTTTGAAATCAGACATAAAATCATCTATTTCTTAAATGAGCATTTCCCTCTGACATACTGAAAATGAATATGGAAGTGTTAGCTATGAATTATATTTCATTCTTTATTCAGTGTTTTTGCAAAGCAGGACAGCATTCTCCCAAATCTGTTGGTCCATTGGTCAATGGAAGCAGCAAAACACTGTAACATGGCTCCTGGGAATTTTGCTGTCTAGGGGATTTTTTAAATCATATCAGCTGTGTTGTGCATGCCAGTGAAGAGAGGAGGAGCAGGCTGAATATTTTGTTCTCCATGTCTGAAAAACAGGAGTGTTTTCTATGGAAATTCATGTTAAAAAGTAATCCCAGCACCCTCAAGCTTTAAGTGCTGTCACAAAGATTAGAAAGGGCCAAAGGGAGCTTGCTGACTTTTGAAATTAACAATTTTTTAAAGGAGGAAAATTTGCATAAGGGTCTTTCCAGGAAGCAGGTCTGAGCAGGGTGGTGCTGCCCCTGGGCCAGCTGGGCTGGGCCAGCTCAGAGCAGCCTGGCAAAGAGTGCTGCTGGTGCAGAGCAGCAGAGAGTGGTCACTTCTGCCTGGCAAAGGGCAGCAGGGACAAAATTGGGGTTTGCTCAGTCAGATTTTCTCCCTGTAACAATTTAAAGACACTTTGTGCCACAGATGGCCCTTTATCACTGCAGGAGCCTTGTGAAGGAGTTGAGCCTCTCATTGAAACCTTCCGACATTGAGAGAAAACAACTAAAAGGTAGATTTTTATCCTCAATTTCTTTAACTTCAAGACTATCGAGGTGATGCTTTTTAAGTTTCATGAGAACAGACAGAAGTGTGATTTTGAGGTTGTGGATGCTCCGGCTGGTGGTGCCAGCAGAGCAGAGCTGAGCAGTAGCTGCAGAGGTGTGCTTGGGAGTGACTGACCCCTCACTATGGATATCCTGTCCCTTCCCAGGAGGTGCCTCTTCTGCTGCTGCCAAGCAGAAGCAAAACAGGTGCAATACTGACAAAGATAAGGTGGTGTTTTTTAAATCCATGCTGGCCAATGGTGATAGGATTCTTAATCCACTAAATGCTACAATGACAGAAGTGAATTCAATCTGAAAATTGGTCTTTCCTCTACACCTCTGGGTTCCTTTTGCTTTGTTAATATTCTTAACACTTTCCCCACAGACAGCCTTTCTTTTCCTTCTTTTCCAGTTTTGTGGCTGCTTTTCCTGTGCTTAGCTGTGACTTTCAATATCCTTTAGCCACTGTTCCATAGCTAATTTATTGATACCTTCTTTCTCTCTACCTTCTCTACCCTTTCTTTCAGCATGATGTGAACTGTGCATTTTCCAGCTAGGCTGAACTGTAAGAGTGTATCTTTCCATTTGTGGGAGATATGAAATATTAAAACAAGCATTTCCCTGCTTCACTCTCAGTAAGAGCTTAAAGGAGCTATTACAGGGATTATTTTTCCTCTACTTACTGGAAAACAAAGATAAAAATGTAGCTTTCAAGTAGGTCATTTAATCTTGGAACATTTAATTGTGAGGTTGCCAGCCATGATTTGATTTCTCATCTTCTATTATTCCAAGGTTACAAACCTTCCAATTCATTTATATTTATAAACAATGTTCCCACTATATTACATGCATGGATTATTAGGAACACCTCCCAGTAGAGTACTGTCAACTTTTTGTACATAATTAATTAGAAGCCTCAAAGCTACCTTTTATCAAACTTTCACAGAGGTTTAGCATATCAGAAATCTCAAAATGAAAGAATTCTGTTTAGACCATAGGGCTATCCACCTTACCCAAGTAAGGAAATACTTTATATTTCATGGGATAAAAAAAAAAAAAAAATTAAAAATAATTAAAGCCAAAGTGGAAATCACCTAGGGAAGAATGTGGTTGCAGTGATAACAGAATTATATTTCACAGTAAAGGGAGCCAAACCCTGGCTCCAATTAACAGTCCAGTTTTGATAAAATTAGTCAAAAGAGAAAAATGCCTGACCAAAATGATGATCCTACCTGCAAAAGAATTGAGATGGGAGTAGGAACTGACCCCTAACACTTAAACTGCTTATAAATCATCCACAAAGTGGGAAAAGACAGGAAATGCAGAGCTCTGACTATTTGCATGGCTTCTGATTTTTACAGTAGCTCCTCAAAAGCAAATTGAGCCTTCAGCTTCAAATTAACTTGCAAAACTTTGGCTGGGAGGCCAGGTCAGTCTCACACAGGCCCTGTGCACATGGGAGCCCACTCATTATCGTCCCAGTTTTGTACTTGCCACATGCAGCATGTGTGAGTAGGTCTGGGATAGCTCTGCAGCACCAGGGGTGAGCTGGCTGGGAAGAGAAACACTCATTTTTCTTTGCATGCCCATTTCCTTGCCATCCTAACATGTTCTGGATCAGTAACTGTGAGCCCTCTGCAAGGGGAAGGGCCATGGTGAACATGATCTATAGGCAGCAAACATCCCTTTGATTCAGACCGTCACTGGCATGTAAAAATCAAATGCAAATTTCTCAAATTTCTCAAGAGCATGTTCTAATGTTTAGCGTTTTACTGGGAATTTTGGGGCAGGGCTTGTTGCCTGTAAGAGCAATCATTACTTTGCATAAATTTGCTATGAAAGTTTAAATGTTTGTGGAACTTAAAGACTTATTCCTCTTCTTTCCCTTACCACAAATTTTCCTGGCACTAAGGGGGCAGTGCAATGTGAGCAGGAGATACTGCTCATGATTTCACAAGCTCGTGGTCAGGGCCTTTCACAGAGCTGGATTATCTGGAATAAAACCAATGGTTCCATTCCTGCCACTCACTCTGATGGCCAGGAGATAACATGAGCTCTGTATGTGAGACAAGCAAACCTCTGAGCCACACTGCCACCCCTCATAATTTTTAACAGCAGATTGGAAGTGTTTCACATCATCAACAACTCTGTGTTTTTCCAATGCTATATAAAGCAGCTTGGCAGCAAGGCTAAGAGCTGAGTTTTCCTTCTCCTTGTAGGTCACGGCTGGAGCATCAGCATTTTAACTGAACAGACAGTTTCTCTCTAGAGAAAGTCATATATTTAGTGTCCCAAATGGTAGGTTAGGTGTCAGATTTAATTTGAAACCTGAGATGTTGCAATTCCAAAGAATCTGTTGGCAAAGTATTTGTGTTTTAACAAGAGGACATTGGTTTAATTGAGTTCTCTCATTCTTATTGGTATTAATTATATTTAATGAGTAATGATTTACCTAAAAAAAAAATAAAATAAAAAAGTCAAAGACTAGCAGGCTGCAGAGAAAATTCCCTGTGGTACTAAAAGACAGTAAAAGTCAAAGATCCTGTCAATAGAATCTTTATTCTTATCTGTCCTCTTAACACTGCCCAGGGTACCATTACACTGGCTCCTCCCAGAGACTGAAACTGGAATTTTGATTTTATAAAATAGGAGTGCAAATAACACACCTTGCAGCATTCAGAATGAGTAATTTACTACATGAACTTTGAACGCAGTGATGCATTTGATATTGCAGTTATCCTAAACTGTCCCTGCATCTCTTCTACACAAAAAAGCCAAAATCCACATGGCTATTCTAACAGAAATATCTTGGCCAGCTTAGAAGCTTATCCTTGCTTTACTTCAGTGAATCAGCTCACCATATTTTATGCATTCCCAGTACACCTTTCTACATCCAGGGTCCTCATCCTGGGCTTCATTTATATTCAGTGGAGATCAGCAAATGAGTCTAGAACACAGGCTAAAATCCTTTAACTGTTACTGATCTATAGCCTTCCATCAAAGCAGTGAAAATTTTCTATCTGTGTAAGTAGCAGAAGTAACTAGACAAGGTTTGGACATCGCCAACTTCCTTAACAATTTCCATAAAACATTGAGATTGTCTGAACTGCAGTAAAAAAAGCACTGACTGCCACTTCAAGACTTCTAGTTGAAAGCAGAGGACATTGCTGTCTTTCTTTGTCCTGTGTAATGACTTGCAGAAATTCTGTAAACCCATTTTCTTAAAGAAAAAAAAAATCATTGCCATTAGTGTCTTTTGGGACATCTCCTATAAATAGTTAAAATTGCCCTGCTTTACTCAGTTTAATTATTTATTAGGAGAATAATTACTTTAGATGTCAGTTCCATTATCATGGAAGTTGTAAATGATCCTGAAACTGAAACAAATACTGCCTTCTTGAGATCAGTAACCTTAGCATTACAGATACTATTTTTCATTGCAGAATCCATATGGAATATGAATGAATCATATTAGAAGAGCTAACAAAACTTACAGATAACAAGAGGTAAAGGATTTGCCATTGCAGATGCTTGTCTGTGCCTGTCGAAGTCTTGTAGAAAATAATATATCCCTCAGCAGCAGTGGAATAGGCAAAAGAGAGAGCATTAATTGGAACTCAGTATAAAATGTGAATATATTATGATATAACATTTTTATTGATGCTAGAGTCAATGAGTTTGAATTCATTTCTTTCCATCAAAACCTAATCCTTTCCTACATATGTGTGCAAAATACATGCCTACCAAAACCAACATTGAAAATGTTCTTATTCATAAAAGAAAGGTAAATTTATTTATTCAATTTATTATGTACTCAATTGATTTCCTAAGAGTTTGCACACATCTGCCCAATTCTGTGAAACATCCACCTTGCCCACCTCCCAGAAGGACTCCAGAGTTTTCACTAAACATATTGTAGATGTTAAGGACTTTCACAACATTCATCTCCTGTCACTGAACGGGAGAAAACGTGGGCTGGGTCAGCCCAAGGATCTGTCCAAGGCAGCAGCTGATCTCCAGCAGTAGCTGACAGCAGATGGCCAGGGGAGAAAATTAAGACCATGGCACGAAATCTGATGCTTCCCCTCACAGCCCCTCAGCTGCCAGTCATCCACAGCCCAGGGACTGCTGGAGCTGGGTGGGCTGTCTTTGCTCAGTCACATCCACTGGACATCCCACAACGTGTGGAGCCTTCCCCTGGAGCCAGGCAAACATTCAGCTTTCAGCTCTTTCAGCCCAAGACATTCCATGTAGACCCATCCTGTCCAGCCTCTCTGCAGAGGAGCTGGCAGTAATTGTATTCTGTCCAGGCAGATTTTCCAGTTGGGCCTGTTTACCCATTACTACCTTCATTTCTAATTCTGTGCCTCTCTTCCTTGTCACATCCTTTTCCACACAGGGCATATTTGCACTCACAAATTTATTGTGAGTGCAAATTTATTGTTATTGTGTTGTCTGTTTTTGTACTTTGGTGCTTATGAACTCAGAGAGACTCTTCATTCCTGCAATACTAATTCAGAATGCTTGAATTGAGAGTGTCCAGGTTGCACCACATAAAATTGGTTTGTTCCACAGGCTAAAAGCAGGTATTTCCCCTTACCCAGAAAATCAACATTGTCACCATCTCAGTATTATTCCTCAAAAGATCCTTCTATAACACAGAGAGTAAGAAGGATACTTTTAGGTGCAGATTGAAGGGGTTTATTTTGTTACTCAGCAAAGAGCCTACTATCTGCCCTCACTTATGTAAAGTGCACGTCCACACCTACCCTGTATCTTTAGCTCACTTTGGCAGATTAGAACATTTAAGGCCAGGTTTTGTGCTATTTCTGTCAGATGCCAACTTTCTAATTTCTGAACATAAAAAGTGTTGTTTTTTCAACTGTCTTTCAAGACTTACTATATCGGATTTGAAACTTCTCTACTCATTTACTATATGCCATTTTTCTTTGATTGCAACCACAATACCATCTGTGCTGAGATTTGTTGCATGAGGCTTTAGCTTTGGTTATCAACTATTTCTATAAAACATCACTTAAAATCAATTAGTCACTTTGGACATACAGCTAAACTAAACAAACAGTTACATCTATCTTCCTATGTTTTTTGGGTTTTTCTTCCCTTTAGCTTTATGGTATTTTGAGAAGCACCAGATTTGCTTGATGAATGGTTGTCTATTTAATGATAAAAGATAAAAATCCTGTAAAAGCAGTTGGGGAAAAAAATATACAGGGGAAAAATATATCACTTTGCTCATCATCATCATCCTGAATGAAGGAAAATATCCTGAAGCTTGGACTAGTGACTAAGACTGAGCTCTGCAGCTGTCTGTGAGGGTGGTGTCAGCCACGGGACAATGACTGATGGAGATCCCATCCCCTTCAGCAAGCTGGTCTGGGAGGCAGCCCCAGATCCCAGCCAGGAGAAACTCCTGGTGCAGGGGTGGGAACACAAATTTATGGACACAGCTGAGCCAAGGGGGAGAACTGGGAAGGTAGCTCAGGGTCTGCATTTGTATTCAGGCAGGACTACAAATTACAGAAGCCAAAGACAAGCCTTTTTTTTCTTAAATCAAGTTAGAGATTATCTTTTCTCTCTGCTGCCAACATAAATGTTCCAAAAATCATAAATCAGGACCTCAAGCATGACAAGTCTGACTTCAAAAAGCAGGAACTCAAAAGTATTGGATATCTTTGACCCTGAACACCATCACAATAAGTTTTCTAAGGCCCTCAGGAACATCAGCATTACATGTCTGGACTCCTATAGCTGCAACAGCTACAGACTTCATTGGAATTCATTTGGGGTCTTTTCCTCACTCATTTTGTTGGGTATCACCACAAAGTGGGCCTTTAATATCACACAGTGTCTTGACACCAGACTCCCAGGGACTCCAGTGACATTACACAGCCACTCTAGGGTCTGTGGGCTTCTTTGACCTTCACTGGGCTGCAAAATTAGCCAAGGAACACTCCTCCCTCTGCTCCTGCCAAAAACACCTCCATGAACTCCCTGTTAGTATTTACTCTGGGTTGGACATTGCCTATTGTGAAAGGTGAGAGTTCCACCTGCATGCTCACAATCAGATTAATCTCATTTAATTGTGGATAGCTACTAGAAAGGAAGCTCCAACCTGCCAAGCCCTGGCCAATGTGTAGAGCAGACATTGTGATTGCAGGAGAAGTGGTCTGGTTGAAAAAGTGACCTGACAAAAAATTACCAGATCGTTTACAACACTGGCTCAGTGAGGTGGCTCCCTGTACAATCCTTCAGCTATTAATGCCAGCACAAAGGAGAGCTCAGGGACACAGAGCCATCCCTTTGGTCTGCACTTAAACACAGTTAAATTGCAGTAATGGAAACAAACATAAATTCCCTGAGGTCATTTGACAGTCCTGCAAGTCTTTCTGCCATGCTTAGAACTCCAGCTGTTTTTAAAGAGACTGCAAATATGGCATGGGGAAATATGGGTATTATACATTTTTCTTTCATGTTTTTTCAGTTAGATATTCAGATTACAAACCCTTCAGGGCAGAGCTCACCCATCTTCCTGCCTCTTCAGAAACAGCCTTATTTGGCTTTTCAAATAAACATGTTGGTTTTTATAAAACAGAGGTAGAGGATGCTGTTGCTGTCATTTCTGGCAGAGGTCCAAATAAAGTTTGCTCCTCTTATAATGAATATTCTTAAACGAATAATTGCATTTTGCACAAATGAGAGCCAGAAATGGCCCTTTTTAACCCATGGACAATTATACACAATGAATCCAAAACCACACCTATTAGCAATCATAAAGGATCCTTCCTGACTAAATCAGCTTAATCTCACTGTCCCTTGACAGAAAATTTGTGTAGCCTGCAGGTCACCTGCATGCTACTTTTTATTCTTTCTCCCTGAATATGTGCAGTTTAGACCACTGATATGAACTTTACATGATTGCAGATTTTGGGGCATATTACTAAAAAAAGAAGGATTTGGGAAGTAAAAGAGCAAGCCTTGCTGTTAGAGTACAGCAGTTTACATTCACCTGTTAATTCTCAATAATCACAAGGAGTTGCCTTGAGAAGGCAGAGTCCCAGACAAAGCACACTCTGTGGGCCTGCTTTTACTAAATGCCAGGAAAACAAAGATGTAATCTTAAACAACTCAGTGCATGTAATGAAACAGAATCCAACCTTAAAGGGGTTTGGGGTTGTTTTTTTTCCTGAAATCTGATAGAAGTTGTTGAGAAAGAGTTTTAGTGAGAAAGCCTCAATCTGGGGCTTTCCCAGGACATTGTTTTAAGCCACCAGGTATGAATGAAAGGAAATTATTGCCTCAACTGGGACCTCCTTGGTCACTCCAAAGTGCCCCAGGCAGGGCCAGAGCAGGTGGGCTCAGAGGGTGCTCAGAGGATGCTCACAGCCCATGTGCACCATGGGCTGTCCACAGGTACATCAGGTTCACCTTTCTTTTAGGCATTTACCTGCATTTGTACTTCAGGACCAAAGCAAATCAGCAGAGGTCTCTGGGTGTCAGTGAAATGATAACAACGTAATCACCAAGGCTGTGTTAGTTACTTTTTGCTAAATATCTTATATAAATGAAGATTAAAATTTCTTCTAGACCCTCAAAGCTTAGGTCTTCATTTCAGAAAAACACAAAATCATATTTTGAAAAATAATTCAGTAATTCAAGATTAATTCAATGGTTAGAAGTAGCTTAGTAAATATTTTTTTTGAGAAATCACTCCAAGTGGCATCTACTGACAAAAGCAGCACAGGTCAATGTAACCACATCTTTAATTTGCTGCTACTACTGAGCAGGTTGGCTGGGCTCTGTGCTTTTCTTTTACAGTAGCTGTGATTACACTTTCCTCCATAGAGTCTGCATCGACAGCATGGAGCACATTTATCTCAAATATGGAGAGAAATAACAGTAACAGGATCTCCTGCTTGTGTGTGAGAGAGTGAATGAGAACATAACAAATTCACCTAAGCCATTATCTCCCTGAACAAAGTCAGAATTTCAGCTGCAGTGACCTTGTGCTCACAAAGATCACAAATTGCAAGACAGAAGATGTGGAAAGAAAAGGGCTTTAGCTAGACAGTTGTGCTTTGTTACAATGCATCCTACAGTTGTTATATATCCAAAACTTCAATATCTCTTAAGACAGAAATGAGGCTTCTCCTCATGTTGTTCAATAGTTTACAAAATAGAACTGACAAAAAGTCACACTGTTGTTCAATAGCAGTAAGGGAAATATCTCTTCATTTAAAGACCTAGAAACCAGGAATAAAATCAAGAAAGTGACAAAAATACAGACATTAGAATCTTGCCCAGATGCATTTGGAACAGCCCTGCACAGCATACAAGAAAAATTTTTTCAAGGAAGTTACAGCTGAAGTCAAACAGGATGTAGTAATATTGACAGGAATGTTATGGTAAACATGATTGTAAGAAAAATAAGGATTCTAACACAAGTCAAGAAATATGGTTTCTGAACTAATAGAAATGTTTCTATATAACAAATTAGTAATACCTCCTCTTTTTTTTTTTTTTTTTTTTTTTTTTTTTTTTTTTTTTTTTTTTTTTTTTTTTTTTTTTTTTTTTTCCCCCCAAGATCTACGTAACATCCANCACTATAAAACAAGTTATAACCTGTCTGGACTGAGCTGTGTGACTCCCAGAAGAGGTTCCTGTCTTGTAAGGATTCCTAAGCTCCAAAATACATCATGATGACACTTTGGTCCTTTCCAGGCTGTAAAGGCACAGATGTCTCCTCATAATTTTGAAACTCACAGCTCAGACCTCCAGCTCATGAAATACTACATAGTCATCAACTCTACCAGAATTAAAAATATACAGCTCTACTCTGAACACCAGAGTCTGGATCTCTGCTGCTCTTCACATCTAACTTTTCCTGCCACCTTATTAAGGACTGTGTGAGTATATAATGTCATTTAGAAGAGCTTTCCTGCTCATAAAGCTATGGCATCTCTTGAGGAGTTAATATTTGTTCTGAGGATCAACTGGCACTATAACTGAAATTAAAGATGACTTTTTCATCTAAAAAATCCTTTCTAAGCCTCATTGACTTAGTGCCCCATACACAATCTAGAGTTTGGAGCAAAAACAGAGGGCACAGAGCTGTGGTGCTGCTGACAGAAAAAGACTGTTATTGGAGGGTTTTATCCGATTTGATCCTAGTCCCAACATATCTCAATTTCACACCATGTTTTAATCAAAGTAAGCTTTTATGAATATCCACTACTACTTACTCTAATGGATCCTAGCACTGAGAAACTCTCATGCTAGGAAGTGGGATCTAGCTATTAAAATAATTCTCATTAAGGAACATAAAATTCAGAGAAACATATTTCAAGGCACACTGAGTTAAAAGAACTGGGGCACAGTAGCAGTGCATAGGTATTTATTAACTTCCCTTAGGTAACAACAGTCACTTTCATAAACAGGTTACAAAAAATTTCATTTCTCAGAACCAGATGAGGCAGGTGTACAGGCTGTGTGTGATTTGGCCACTTAAGCATCAGAAGTGCCATGAACAGTGTAAAAAGTGACACCAAAGTGGGAAGGCATCAGTCATCTTTGGGCTGTGCCCTGCCCCTCCCAGAAACAATGCTTTGAGGTTGGCTATTTTGAATGGTAAATTTTCCCAAAGCCTCCAGATCCCAATGCTATGTTTCATTTCTCTGAGGACATTAGACTGAGGGGAAATCCAAAACACAGCACTACTTACTAAATGTGCCTTTATGAAACTTCATGTTTCAAAGAATTAATAAACAATTCCAGAAGCTCTATTATAGGATGAGAACAGCATCTCAGAAAGTCTTTTTCCTTTGCAAGACTAATCAATACAATATTTTAGGTATGCTACCCAGACCACGATCCCATATTATCCTGAAAGAAAAGAAGCATGAGAGGCAGAATGGTGTTTTCATTACACTTTAACTATTTCAAATAGTTTAACATCTTTTTTTTTTTTTTTTTTTTTTTNAATTAGATAGTGCAGGAATCATTACTACGAACCTAGCCAACACTACAGGTTTTTTCAGGAATTATTTCTCAGAAAAGGATCAAAATCCCAGACCCATTAAATTAGGAGGAAATTCATTGTGTGAAAGCAAGGAGGGCTGGATTTGTCTGGCCCATACAATACTGCAAACATGACCACAAGCATTGAGTGCCTGTCTTGGGATCAAAAAGATACTGAGCTGACAAAAGCCATCCATTTCCCCATGAAAGCAAATACCACAAAGGCTGTTCCACTCCAAGATTCACTGTTGAATGTTTTAATTCAGGTGGGCTCTGGCTCTCTGTTGTCACTCCTTCCCACATGTGCTTAATTTGACATACAGAGCCAGAGATTAGTTCCACTAAAGTCCTGTGATTTGCTTAGCAGAAGGATCAAAAAACTCCCACTGGCTTCAAGTGTGAAAGATCAGAGATTGAAGGATCAAACTTTATGGCAAGTAGGGTCAAGCAGCAAGTTCCCAATCCACAATATGAGCACTGGTTTTTTATTATATAACACTGCTCTGCTGTGAAGGACTCTTTCCAGCATGACAGTTCCTCGTTTTTTCTGAATGGCTGTTATCAGATCACAGCTTTACACTGAAGCTGTTTATAAATGTTCCTTATGACATTGCCTTTATTTTTTTTATCAAGCCATTTTTCCACCATGAAACAGGACATTTATTGTTCATATATAAGAGGCAATGAACCTGCAAAAGCAGCATTCATAAAACCTGGAAACCTCCTCAACAAGCAAAATGATAACTGTGATGGACATTCATAAATCACTCCATATCGTTCATCATAATTCCTGAAGTTTCATTAATTCCTAGAGGAAGATATAAATCTAATGTGCATCTTAAGGAGACAGCAGGCTGGCTTTCTCTCCAGGCATAAAATAAATATGATGCTCTCCTCCTTACTGAGGAGGTGAAGGTTTTGCATATGTGCACAGCAGGAAATGGATGTCATTCAAAACGTGAGGATATCCTGGGCAGCCCTACAGGCATCACTTTTGTTTTCAGAATGTGTAAATGCTCCATCTTAATCCTGCCCCCACTGAACTCAGTGGACCCTTTTCCCTATGAAGCTCAGGCAGAACTATATGTATAAAACTTTTAATTTTGAACTATATGTATAAACCTTTAATTTTGAACAGTCAGGTTAAGAGTGTAGATTTGATTTCCAGAAATGAGGGGCCACCAGTGCCTGTGCCAGTGCTGCAGGTGTCCTCTTGGAAGGGTCCTGGGCAGCTACATAGGGTCTGGCTAACCTGTAACAACAGCTTGGAGGATCACAGAGACAACACACATCTAGCAGAATCCATAAAAAAGAACAGCAATATAATCTTTTCTTTTAGAGCAGGCAAGCTGATATAAACAGAAAAAAGGAAGCCTTTACAGTGAAGCCTGGTGCTATGCAAATTGCTGCCTGCAAATGCTAAAGCAAGTTTGACATCCTGTGGCCAAAGCCAGCATGGGAATAACTCAGCCATTCAAACCCTGGCCCTGCTCACTCAGGAGATTGTCCTGCTCCTGAGGGCATATATTTTTGTTTGAGGTGGGTATGACAGTCTTGTGAGTATCCTGGAGGAAAGAATATAAATGTGCACACTAAACATTTCTGGCAGGGCATGACTATGGGCTGAAAGAGAGCAGTATCACTTGAAAGCCCACAGGACATCAGAGGGTAAACACAGGATGGGCCTCAGAAAGTCTTTGTTGCCCCTCTGTTTGAGGTTATCCCCTGCCCTAAAAGAGGGATATGAATATAAATGGGGGACCAGAGACTGGAGAAAAAAAAAACATAAAAGAGAAGAAAATAGAGCATGGAAAGACTAGTTTCTCCTAAGAGAAATGGGTGCAGGCTGAAATGTAAATATCTCTGAAAAGATAATTTAGTCATAATCATAAGGTCTGTTTAAAAGTCTGCTGCTTCTTTTTCCAGCCCACATTTTCCAAAAGAAAGAAAAGCTGTCTTTAAAATATCTGTGATAATTGTTATGAAACAATCACATGTAGCAATCTTGGCTTATTGATGCACATCCAACACACCACATCAATCTCTGTAAACCTTTCCAAAGGTTTGTGCCTGTAGTTTGGAAGAACTGATTGTACAGCAAAGATAACAAGGCAATTTGTTAGAACTTCATTTGTAACAAATTATTTCTGTGGAAAGAGCAAAGGATAACAAAAGAATAACTCTAGATTTATGGAAGTGAGGCGAGACCCAGAATTCCAGCTGCACAACACCTTGGGTTGTCATGTCTGCAAAATTTCTAGAAGATTGGCTTTGAACTTTCAAGATCGTTGGCATGCTTTTACACAGAATAGATTTATTGATAGATTTATTAAGAGAGAATGAGTATTTATTTACTCTTGTTTTCTTTTCCAGAGCAAACAAAATTCATAAAAGTTATCCAACATATAGTATATGCTCAACCATGACAAGATTTTCAGGTTATAAAAACAGCCTTTGAATCAGGCTACAAAATGGTTATGTAGGTGAAATAACCCATTTACACACAATCTTATTCAAAGTATTCGTCCACTGTGAACAGCTTTCTAGTGTCTTTGCTAGGGGCAGATTTAAACCTCTTACCATTTCTGAATGGTAGTGAGTTCAAATTTACAAAGCAAATACTTTTCTTTTTCACTAACCATTATTTCAACCTAAAATACTGTATTTTACTCTACCTTAGAATATGCAGAAGAAGGCTAACAATGAGAGACAAATTCCAGTACTGAGGACACAAAGCAATGAAGCATTTTGAGGACTGAACTACTTTATCATGTAAGTAGGTCTTCTGGGATTTTTGCTTGTTTGTTGTGTTTTTTCTAGTTGATTTCAGAATATTGTGGTTTTGTTCATCTTATTGCTCTCTACAACTACTTTAAGGTGGGTCTCAGTCTCCTCTCTCAGGACTAGCAACAGGACAAGAGGAAATGGCCTCCAGCTCTGCTAGAGAAGGTTCAGGCTGGACATTAGGAAGAATTTCTTTGCCAAAAATGTGGTCAGGCACTAGAATAGGCTGCACAGGGAGGTGATGGAGTCACCATCCCTGGAAGTGTTCAAGGAACAACTCAATGTAGCCCTTGGTGCTGTGGTTCAGTTGACAAGCTGGTGTTTGGTCAAAGGTTGGACAGGATGATCTTGCAGGTCTTTTCAACCCTAATGGATTCTGGTGTTGAACCCAAAGCAAATTCCTAAGTGGAAGTTTTAACTGTCAGAATAAAAGGTTATTAAGGATAAGAAAAAGCTTACCCAGCTCTATTCCAGCTCAGCATAAAATAAATAGGCTTTTACTCTTCATAAGGTAGAGAGAAGAACAGCACAACTCTTTGTGTTTAGTTTACTCATTGAAACAATACATTAAATATGGAATTCATCTACACCAAAACACGTAATATATGTTAGTTAGAGACAGAGAGACACTCCAGCAGTAACAACACTCTTGTGAAAACAGTCTGCCTCTTTGTAAGGTTTTTCACTTATTTAATTATTTTAATCATTTTTCATTGTTTCATATTAGAAAATTATTATGTTCACATCTTTACCATTTTCCCTACAGTGGAAAATATGGATTAGGGCAGTTGGTGGAGGCAGGTGAGTCTTGCCCTACCCAGCAAGGTTCAGTCATTGCTGCTCCAGCCTGTGCAATGATCAGTTATTATACCCTCAGTAGTTAAAGTACGGCTTCAGCTGTGCAGTTGAATAATCAGACCACTGTCAGAGCCTGGGTCTCTTTAGCAGGTGTGCAAACACACAGGCACACACTCCTCACTTTGCAAAGGTAGTGGTGGCAATTACAATCAGAGAGAGGATTGCTGTGCCACTCCAAATTTGTGGGCTCTTATACATCAATACTTGCACTAGGAAACAATAGATTATTCTGCAGGATGCTGAATGTTCCTGTTGATTGAAACTATTTAAGGATGTCAGATCAAGGCTTTTCTCTTTGCTGTACCACACCTGTTCAATTTCTCTTTCATTGTTACCACAACTGCAACAAAAATAAGCACATCATGTACAAAAGGCCCTGCTACCGCTTTCAAAGATGAGAATTTGGTTTGCAAACTACCTTGATTTTTGGAGTAAAAATCTCAAGGGTACTTATATATAACTTTCAAACAGCACCTTAGAACCACCTAGGACAGCTGAACAGCAACTTAGAACGGTAATTTTGATGGCATTGTAGGCAAAATTTTAGGTCAAGTGAGATCCTTAAGAAGCAGCCTGGCATCAAATACACATTGTTCAAATATGTGACCATAAAAACCACATTTTCTAAAAGGACATAATCCTATTGCATGCCATTGGCATTTCTGCTTTCATGGCATTGACATTCCCTCTGAAGAGTTACCCCAGCCATCCATGCTGAGCATGTCTCTGCCAGACTCTGGCTTTACCTCTGCCATGGAGCACAGGCACTGGCAGCTGCCTTTCTCATTCCACACCTTTCCTCAGGACAAAAGGTGTCTGAGCAGCAGCTGTTGGACAACCCAGCCAGCAAAACTAGGTGTGAGGGAAGTGGGGGGGACCAAGGGAGTCCATTTTGGAGGGCAACCCCCTTGCAGCTCTAGTGGTTATGGTGTAAGTATCTTCTGTAGGAGTACAAAGATTTTTTAAGGCATAATCCAGCCAGTGCCCATTTTGAGAGTCCTGGCTTTATCTATGCATGGAGCACACTGTGCAAATGGATGTTTAGCTTAGAGAGTATTTCTGCTCCCTGGCTGGGTGACTGAAGTTTTATAACTAGATTGGTGATCACATGCAGTATAAATAACAAATACCTCTCCAGATGCATACTGAGGCCTGCATGCATTTATGCAATCAAAACACAGCACAGAGGGAAAAAAAATCAATCAAAGCTTAGGAACAATGAAAAACCTGGGCTACAAATAAACAGAGCCATTGCTGTCCTAATGGATATTTTGCAGGAGGTGGAATCTTTCTATTATATCATATCCAAAATACAGCAGGAATTGTTTGATGTGCTGACATCTGGCTGTAACAGCATGACCTCTAATACCATGCTGGACATAACCTCAGTGCAGGCTCAGAAGAAATTAGGAACATGACTTTGCTGGAGAAAATAGGAATAATATTCATTGGCTTATAGAATGGGAGTGAAGGGTGATTTAAATGCAGATTCAAAATATCAGCAGTGAAATCTTGGTGTATTTAGAGTTGGCCTATTTAGCTATTTAACTGACAGCTGGTGATTAATGTAGATATAAAACTTTGAAATGCCTTTCTCTCGGAATACAAAGTTGATAGTGGTTTATGTTTCAATTTTTTGGTTGCTTTCTGAAATGAATTTCTAGAAGCTGAAGCCCATGAATGGGAATGCTGAAAAACAGCAGTTTTCAAAGCTTTCAGAATAGCCATGATGATAAGTTGTTTCAGGCTTTAATTGAATTGATAGTAATAGTGAAGAACAATTGTTTTGATTTGTTATTCACCATATTTTGGACAACTTCTGTAACCAAATGACAGATTCAAGTGCATTTTTAAAAGTTAATTACCTGTTATCCCCATGGTGCTGCATTTTATACTTTTTTTTTCCCAGCACCTAGTACAGTTTTCTAATTGAATCACTGGGTCTCTTATTCAATTCACTATTTTTAATTATTGACACATAAAAAAATAAAATGTGATGCTTCAGCAATAAATTAGCATCTCATTAGAGGGAAATAATCTGACCGTATTCACTGATGTTGTTAGCTGATGACTTACTAACATGACTTCAATCTGCACAATTATGGCTGTTGAAATAACCAGTCCAGGTTTTCCAGCAGTTTGCAGGCAAGTCCAACAACAAACAAAGAAAAGTGACTAAACAGTCCAAGGTGAGAACGGGTCTCTTTTCAGGATCCAGTCCAATACTCATTTAGGTGTGAGAGCACTTCACTTGCAGTTCATCAGGGCCTTACTAAGAGGTTTAAAGGAGAGAGAAGCCATCCTTGGTCACTGAAAGAACTTCCAGTGATGGACAATAAGGACGATGGCATTGTTTACATTTGTGATAAGTTACAGGATAAACTGATAATAAAGCAAAAGCACTAGGCTGGAGATGTGTTGACTTGAGTGCAACTTTTTGAACCTTTCCCAGAAAGGTTAGCTTTAGGGGGTTTTAATCTCCCCACTGATAAATATGTAGAGCCAGGTACCTGACTAGCCTGCCTTATGCATGCACACAACTTTTAGGGCAGTCTATGCAGACAGAGATTCTGCATAGCATTTAAAATACTGACCATCTACTTTTCTAGAGAAATTAAGGGGATAGAAGGAAATTAGGAGATGGGCAGAGGGGCTCTGACCTCAGTGGAGCAAACACAGCAGTAGAGCCCAGCTAAGCTGGAGTAAAATGGGCAAATAGGCCAAGGTCTTTCAGTGTTGCAGGTATTAAAAACAAAAGCTCCTGCTGCTGCTGGGTACCAGCAGTGAGGGCTTACACACAACACTCTGCACAGGGTCAAGGCCTTTTTCTGCTTGCTGAGATAAAACCCTTGAAAAGCATTTCCTGTGTGTGATAACACAATCCAAGATCCTGTGCTCTCTCATATTACAGCCAAACTCTCAGAAAGATGATACATCAGAGCAATATATATGGGGACTTCCAACTTCCACTGAAAATGAGACCTCATGAAACATGCAGGTCTTTGCTGTGTGTTTTGTTCCTCCTGCCGTCTATTCCCTCTCCTGTGAAACTGCTGTTTGTGGTGATGTGGAATGCAGAGATTTCCTGATTAGCATAGAGCCACTCCACCTTGGCAGAGTGTCATGCATGGCATCTGAGAGCTGTGCCAGGACATTCCCCTGATCTGCCAGGACTCTGATGCAGCTGCACTCTTGGCAGGTCAGCACTTTTACAGCCACTGTGAGATGGAAGTTTTGGTCTGCTGGTTCCAACTCAAATGTTAATGTTTTCTGCCCACGCTTTTCAATCATAAACAATTATCTGTGGAAAAACAAATTAAGTATGAGATTTCTCTCACCCTTCTACAGTGTTTAGAAATTCCTTCTGCATTGTCTTTTGGTTTCCTGCTCCATCTTCTGCTCTTCCAACTGCTGCTTGGCAACACAGATCGCTGTGCAAAATATGAGCTCGTGAAGATTGCTCACTTCAATAAAATTTTAACCAGAGGCAAGCATGTAAAGTAATTGAAATGCAATGTTTCAATAGCATAATTGTGGGTTTGGTTTGATTTTCTTATTGTGAGTGAAAGATTCTGTCTTATTAAGACAACATGGCTTCTGCCCAAGTGGACCAAGTCAGGCATGTGCAAGAACTTGGAAAATGAAAACCTTTTTGGTCTGGGCACTGTTGTGACCTCTCCATTGCAAAAGGACACAATTCATTGTTTGCCTGGCACAGTAGCTCCTAAATCCCATCCACTCCTCTGCATGGTGTGGCATGAACTAATTCACACTGTTAACACCAAGCATAGGGGTGTATAGGGCTTTAGTTACTAGCTAAAAATCTGGACACATGAACAGGCCCCTGCAATACTCCTGGCAATTTACTCCTTCTCTGATACAAGGTTTTCCCCTTTGTATGACCAGGGTTTTTTTTTTTTTCTAAGAAATCAGTTTTTCATTTCATCTAATGAATTACTTTCCAGAAAAAAAATGGTTTTCCACCTCTTTTCATTATATAATTTGCCTTTCAGATAGAGCTGGCATTAAAAAATAACCAGGCTTCATATGGGATAAAATAGCTGAGTAGTTTTTTCTTAGATTTTTACACTTTTTCTCCACATATTCTCACATATTCAAGTCATTCCTCTTTTTTTTATTTTTTTTTTACAGACTTTATTTTCCACATTCTCAAATTACCTTATGTCTTCTTTCTGATGTTTTTATATTGTTGCCCTGGGCTCCACAATGCAGTGTATGCTATCTGGACCCCAATAGGCGAACTGTACTCTCCAGGTTAGTTGGAGTTATGAGAGGGTTTCTAGCAGAGTCTCTCTCCCTCTCTCACCTCTCTCTCTCTTTTTATTAATCTTTGATAACCCTCTTTTTGATCTGCACACTACACCCCTCTAATTTACAGATGCTTTTAAACCTCAGGCATGGGATTACTTCATTTGATTCATGGAAGACCACAAGCAGTTCAAATTAACCTTTTGCTTCCTTGGGAGAAAAAAAAAATTTACTTTGGGGATTTGGTTCACCTGTTGAGAAAGAAGCTGTCTCTTCTTATTTACTGAGATTGCCTCAGTACCACAGAGATGACTCATGCATACCCTGAAGGGTTTAGGTGGCACCATAAATTCACTGCTGGACACCATGGACCCTGTCCAGAGCAAACTGAGGTCAAAGAAATCATTCCTGTTGACTCCAGTGCCAAATTTACATTACACTGAGTGCACTTTGTTCCCAGGGGAATTAATGGAAGATGGTGTTTTGTGCATCAAAGAATCATCTAAAGGTGACACCATATTGGTTTGTCTACTGACAAACAACAGCATAAAGTGACATCATCACACCAGTGACAATTGATTCCTCTGACTTTTCCGTATCTGTTTGCCATCATTTTTTCAAAAAGATGTCCAGAAAGAGATGAGATCTGTGTTTAAAGCATGTGTTTAACCCTGCTTTTCTACCAGCCCACTGAGCAGGCACAAAATTTACTGCAGTAAAATGAGGAAAAGGATAATTCCCTAATGGAAAAAGGCATAGAGACCTCTTGAAAGGAAAACTTACACCCAGGATGGCAGGAAAAGGTTTACAGGATTGATCTTCTGTATCTCGCTCACTTCTAAGAGGGCAAGGGACTCCTTTGTTGGGGCCTGCAGAAAAGAGCTAAGGAAAGCATTCACACAAATATCACTGAAAAGCTGAAAGAATTTCCCCGTGAGCAAAACCAATATGATGACTCCATTTCCTGATACATATATCAGAATTGATATCCGTTCGCAAGCTCTCAAGCACTGGATGTGGTTGCTGTGTTTGAGAAACAGCTAAATCAGAGGGGTTTTGTCCATCTCTGTCTATCACACCACAGTGCTGACAAAATAAATCAAGGAAAGGGGTGAAAGAAGAGCAAACACAAAATTTTGTTTCTGCTTTTCTAAGCATTTTACAACAAGAACATAGCAATTAGAAAATTAACCCAGAAACTGGGTTAGTATTAGCCTAACACTACTTTCTTTCTTCACAAGCTTCTCCTCTGTTCCCCTTAGCATTCAGAGACAAATCTGATTCTTTAAATCTGGTCCAGAGCCCTGGCCTAATTGCTTGACTGCAAACTATTTTACATAGCTGGATTCTTTTGTTCAGATACTATCCCCATGCATACCATTTTAGAAGCCTGCAAAAAAAGCCACGGACCTAGGAGGGCAACAGCACTTTGTGAGGGTTTAATACAATGCCACATTGTGTGCACCCAGCAGGGCAGATCAGGGTTGTAGCAGATGCTCTTTTTTTTTTTTGCAGCTTTTCCACTCAGACCATCCATTTACTGCCTCCAATAGGATAGGTTGCCACTACATTTAAAAAAAAAATCTGAAAGCATGAGAAAAGTCAGGATGAATGTTGTCTTTTCATCTTCACAGAAGCTGCTTCCTGGCATTAAATTTGAGTGCTATCCCCTGCATGGCTTATCCTACTTCCTTGCTGTAGCCTACCTTCCTCTGCCTCTTAATGAATCAGGACTCAATAAATCCTGGCTCGCTGCATTGTACTTGTTCACTTGTAGCTAATAATACACAGGGAATACCTTCACCTGGGGCTTACTGTGCCAAGTCACAGTGCAGATCAGTAGTTCATCCAAGACTAGATAAGATATTCAGGTTATCTCATTTGAGCACCATTTTCTTGCTCTTGATCCCCCAGTGTGTGGGTGTTTTGCACCAGGAGGTGCTGCTCTGTTAAGACTGCAGTAAGAAAACCTCTCAGGCTTTGTGGAGGACAAGTGAATGCCATTTATTAGAGCTGGCATTACAAGCAGAGATTAGCACAGAAAATCTTCTCCTTCTAGACAGTAGGAATCATGAGCAGTTTAACACCCACACCATGTCCATAAAAGAGATTCTACCCTTTGTCATTCAACTTCTTGTGTGACTTTCCTCCATGAAAACCATTCTATTCATCCCTTCCACTGTCAAACAGCAGGGCTGCTCACATGGCAACTCCTTGCTGCACTCGTGGATAAAATCAAGGCCATGAAGATGAGTGGTGGAATGGAGCAGGACCTGCCACAGACTCCTGCTTGCTGAGTTGGGCGTGTTTGTCCTGCAGCTGAGAGGTTTGTGCAGCACAGCACAGCACAGGCCTGAAGGTCACAGTGTGTGTGCAGCACAGCAGAGCACAGCCAGACTGGGATGGCTTTGGCTCCTTCACATTTGGAGCTGCCTGGGACACAGATCCAAGCCTCTTCCTCCCTTCCTTCCTTCTGCTTTCCTTCTCTGTGTAAGACAAACGTCCTCATGAATCAGTCTTCTCAAGTTTGTCAGGAAATTACTCAAATTGCCAAAGGGACTGAAGAAACAGCAGTAACTAGTTTTGGTGTTTAGTAACACCAAAAGCCGCACCTGGACCTGCACTAGCAGCAAAATGTGCAAGATTTATAGACATTACTGAGCCAATGCAGAAAACACAGCTGAAGTCATCAGCCTAGGGTGAAGCAAACTCACTGTGCTGTGGCAGTGGTGGAAGATTTTGCTTCAAGGTCATATGATCCCAGAGGTTCCAGAGTTTTAATGAAGAAAATGTCTGTTACATACTTGTACAGTCCTAATTTTATGCTGCCCTTCTTTATCTCCCTACCAGCCTAGTGAGAATAACTAGTGTGTCGAGTCCTATGAATGGATTATACACAGCCTTAAACTGCCAAACACTTGACTGCAATGAAAAGCATAAAATTTCAGCATGGTGCAGAATGGATGTAGCAAAAAAAAAAAAAAAGGAAAAGGAGAGGAAAGAATGAGGTATCAGGATGGCTCATTCTCTTCTGCATAATTTGAGTGACTGCAGAAGAAGACAATTAGTCCTACTGTCACCCTTGCTACCTACATTAGCTCTTTAGGTTTAATGTGCATCCCAGCTAGCAAAACCAAGCTCAAGGCCAGTGCAGTTAAAGAAGAGGAGCAGAGTTGAGATGGCCTCAATATTCACAGTCAGATACATTAAAGAAGATGGAGGGGTGTTCATTTGTTCCCAGCAAAGGTATAACCCACCAGATGGCTGGTATAAAAGTGCTTAGTTGTGGCTGACCTCCCTCACAAAATACTACACAGATATGGTTTATGGGGTAGCTGTGGCTCAACCTTGTGAGCCATGACTGCATTCATTTTTGATGAACAACTGCTGTCTTTTCAAAAATTCTTTCAGGAAATGGAAGAACACTGTCTCTCTTACAATCAGAGAGCAGACAGTAGTGTCAGTCACGTGAAGTCTTACAGTAAATAGACAAGAAAACAGGAAAGAATAACATGACTATTGCCATGTGAAACACAGAAAATTTCTCTTTTTCAGAATTGTGCAACATTACTAGAAAAATCAAGGCCAGGATTAAATAAAGTCTCAAAATCTCTGGTAATTCAATATTATCATTTTTTTAGAACAGTATGACATTACATAGAGGTGTCCCAGCAGGAGAGACAAAGCAGCAAGACAAGCTGCTAGTTAGCAGAACTGCCTGTATCATCCACTTAAATGACATTTAGCAAAGAAAAGTCAAATTGCCTCTGTTTGACTTCATTGGCAGTATGCTTCAGTGCAAACACAAGCACAAGCTGAACAAGAAATGGACTCTGTTGCAGTATTTACAGCTCTTAGCACAAGCTGCTTTGCATGAGCACTTATTAATTGCCTGCAAAATCAGGGGAATATGTTCTGTATGTGTCAGCTCAGCATATATTGTACATAATTGCACATTTGAGCCACACGGTTGTTTATGTCACTTTGTAATCACACTAATAATTACCAAACAACCAAGTAATTCAATGAACAGTAAATGTAACATTTAATTACTTTATTAATTTCCACATCACGTGGAAAAAAGAAAATAACCGGCTCAATCTATAATTTCACTGTGCTCACAAACCCTATCTTTATGCAGATATATGGGAGAAATTATCAAAACACAACACAGGAGGTGCACAAACATAACTCAGCGGTTGCTTGATGTTTTTCATGTTGGCATCTCTCCTGCATGGAGCTTTGAAAATTTATCCTGTAATGTCAGGCAACTTCAAGGCATCCTGAACTTCGAAAATTAAAAGAAAAAAAAAATTCTGTACTGGGATACAAATTCCACCTTCTGTCAGGAACTTACTGATTAAAAAACTCTTTATAGGTTAAGCCAACCATTACATTTTTATGTTGCTATATATTTCACAACATAAAAAATAAAATATTTTCTCCATAAAACCTTTCAAAACCGTAAATACTAGCACACTCCACAGCTCCAGACAAAGTTGCAATTTATTATTTATCTGTTTTTATATTCTGCTATGGTATCTTTTCCTTTTATAAGCCTGGCAAGTTTCCCACAGAAGTTTCTTTGTCAGCAGTTATTTTAAACTATAGCCCTTCATACTCCATGCTACTCTTATGTTGAACCAGTCCTCCCAGACAAAGTAGTTTTTAGCAGCAACATGTCTTGGTTTGGGGAGACGCAACAAACTCTGCAGTTAATGAGCATTAGGCTTTTTAAAATTCAAGTGCATCATTCTGAACCTGAATTCATGCTGAGCATGATTTTTTCACGAGTGTTTCTGCATTCACATTGCCTGTGGTAAACATGCACAAGACAAAGCTCAAGTTTTCAGGGGTGCATTTTGCCAGACAGTTGCATCCACTCTCAGAGGAGAGCACGAAACCCTGAGCTCAAGGTTCTCTACCTTAAAAATGTAATCTTTTACTGAGATTGCTATTTAATAACAGGGAAAATGAGAAGGGGTTAGCACCTCTTAAACTACAGCCTAGACCTAGTGTGCAAATGAGATATCCCACATCAGAGTTGAGGCCCACCTGTGCCCACACCAGAAAAATTACTGCAAATCCGCCTAGGAGCTATCTCCTCTCAAAATAAATTTTTAGTTTATCTGTTCATTTATAAAAATAGTTTGTACTTGGTTTATATCTTTTCTAAGCTTTCAGAAATTCATTGACAATTGACCAGCTGGATACTTTACAATAGATGGAATAAGAAAGTAGTGAAATAGAATTAATATAAAAATGGCTTTAATGTAAAATGCTTTGCTTTGTCCTTGATGCTTAATACTCATATCTTTCAGCTCATCTACTTTATTTATTGTACTTTCACCTTATCCTTCACATTTACTCTGACACACAGAAGTTCTTAGTTCAGAGATTATAGTACAATGCAAAGGGTTATGAACATAAAAAATGCATTAGAGAAAAATGTAAATGCTCAGATTTTTCTTGATATTTAATACTCCTATCTCTCAATTCACCCACTGTATTTATTAGACTTCCATCTTATCCCTCACCGTTGCTTTGACAGTAAAAACTTCTTGTTCATCAAGACATATGACTTTGTGCTGAGTACTGAATAGCACCCATGCTGCAGTTGCTAGACTTACCATGGGGCTTGGAGCTGGACAAACTGCTTCTGAGAGAAGAATTTGAAGATTTTGTGCTGTTACCATTCATCTGACTTTAGTTTTTAAGAGCTGATTTTCAAAGTTCTTTGATAATGTATGTAAATTTACTTTACTGCTGATCTAAAACCAAAGCTGAAACAAAAATCCCACTAATTTCCTGAAAAAGAGAACAAGAATGGTCTCTAGACAGTTAATGATAAATACTGGTACTCCTATGAAAAAGAAAAAATAATGAAAAGATAATAATTTGGCTAAGAAAGGGTGTTGAAATATTGATAGAAATCTAACTTACATAATACAAAGACAAATGCAAAGGATTAAAATACCATATAATTTTGAAACCATTACAATATGCCTGAGTGATTCTTTATTAGGGAGCCTCAAAAAAGCATGTAATTTCATCTTCTACAAAAGCTGTAATCTCTCTGCTGGGTGTGTTAAAAATGGCATTTCAACCTCCCCTGTGAAAGTCTTTGATTTTGTGAGTTTCTGTCAGGCTGGTCTCATTACTTTAATGTATTTTGTGTATATTGTAATAACATAAATGTTTTAATGCATTTCTTCTCAGATCAATCTGGACAGTTATCTTTAAATCACTCTTGTGTAACGATAGGTAAAGAAGTTATAATTGGATCAAGGGGAACTATTGGCAATGAAGAAGCATTTAAACTTTATTTCGTTCATTTCCCTGTAGAAGAACTTGCAGTAATAGACTTCTGAAAACTACTCCGAGTTATATTTTTTAGTTCTTGACTTTTAGAAAACACTTACATGAGATAAATGAATTTGGAAATGAGCATGAAGTGCAAGCTATAATGCATATCTCCCTCACAAATCACTTGCAAACCATTTTTATAAAATGCAATTAGCCATGTACAATGATGGCAAGAGACATGCTTTTGAACAACTGGAAGCCATCATACTCAACCTGTCAAGAAACAGCCTCCAGAGAGCATGGAGCTGCAGAAGAGAAACCTCATTGCTCTTTAAAAAGTGAGGCTGATTTCCTAGAATTATTACAATGAGGAATTTTGTTTGACAGGTGGTATTGCCACCCTTTGTACAAAGTTTCTAACTCAGTATCATGGAATTGAATCTAGTCAGAAAGATAAAACTCCATGAGGTCTTGGGGAGCCTGCAATTCTTTGTCACCAAAGTCTGAGGTAGCTCAAATATGTCCCTGAGTACCAGAGCAGTGTTGGGAGCATGACCTGGGTCTTGAAATCAACCCACTCAGCAGAATGACCATACCAGCAGCAAACCATTAGCACTACTTGGAAGCAAATATTGTCATTTTAAGGATTTCTCCAATTAATGTATACTGTTTTATATACAGGTGTCATGGGTTGAAAAGTAATTTTTCCCTGCAAGGAACTTGACGGTTTCCTTCAGGCCTGAGAGAACCAATTAGCTGGCTAGTTCTAAGATGGACACTCTGTTTAGCCACTTGAGATGCTGAGTACACCTGTGTGATTCACATTTAAGAAAGGCGAAGCCTGGGAATTCTCTCTCTTGCTTCTGGCTTCTGAACAGGTAGCAAGGGGCCCGTGTGGCCCGGTGCAGCCAGCTGGGCCGGGGCCAGGCCCAGGCCCACTCGGTCAGGCCCTGCCTGTTCCGCAGGGCTGGGCCAGGAAAGGCCCGCTCGACCGGGCCAGATGCAGCTGAGATCCTGCCCCAGCTGAATCCCGGCCTGGCTGCTCAGATCCTGCCCCAGCTGAACCCTGGCCTGGCTGCTCAGATCCTGCCCCAGCTGAATCCTGGCCTGGCTGCTCAGATCCTACCATCCCTGCCTCCCCTCTCCCCGGGAAAAGCCTGCAGCAACTTCAGCAGCTGCCCAGCAGAGATGATGTGGTGAACAGCAGGGCCTAGCAGAGATCACAACTCTCCCAGTGCACAGATGAAACTTACAGACATCAATCCTCTATAGAGTAAGAGAAAGGGTGAGGACACATGAAGAAACCAACACAGAGACCCCAAGGTAAGTGAAGAAGGAGCTGAAGCCCAGAGGGAGGGGAAAGAGGAGATGCTTTAAGCTGAAATTGTTTTGTAAGGCCATGGTGGTGGACCATGATATTTTAGACTATTCCTTGTAACTCATGAATGCAGTTGGGAGGATGCAGTGTTCTAACTGCAGCCTGAGCAAAGGCACCTGTGCTGAAGCAAGCAGATGTTGAAGTAGCTGTGGTCTAATGAGAAACTTGAGCAGAGAGAGATGAGGAACCTTGCCACAGAGATGAAAGAGAGGAGATCCCTTCCCCCAGGGATAGAAGAGAATTTTTCCTCCAAGAGATAGGAGTAGAGAACCCTTGCCCCAGGGATAGGAGAAACCTTGCTTCCAGAAGACCCTTTGCTTTTCTACTAGAATGGCTCATCCTTAAAATAGTACCCCAGTAGACAGAGAGGAGCCCCCGAAAGCAGTTGCAGGAAGCACTGTGTGTCAAGGGAAGGGACTTTCCACATTGCAAACAGATTTCCCTTCCAGGCAGCTGATTCACTGTGATATGAAACCATGAGAGAACTGTTTTCTTGTGGAAAAGTCTCCGTAGCATGGCAGGAGAGATTTCTCTCCCTAAGTGAACTGAAGAAAGACTATTTTGGAGGTGGTAAACTGACTAAAAGTCTCAGGTTTTGTCTCTTTAAGCTATTGGTGGGAAAGAGACAATGAGGTGAGGGAGGAGAAGTGTCTGAAGGTTTATTCTGGTTCTTATTATTTTTCCTTTTAGTTCTCTTAATAAGACTGTCTTTATATCTTTTAAGGTTTTGAGCCTGCTTTGCATTCCTCCTAATCCTTATCTCACAGCAGAAAATTAGTAAATAAGTTTAGTGAGTGCACTGGTGTTAAGCCAGAGTGCTCAACCCACTACATTAAATTGGTGTCATGTGAGGATGGTGAATCTAACCACTAGAAAAGGTGATGACAACCTGACAATATTTAACCTCCTATCTTGAGCATATAATTGAGGGAATAATAATTAGTTACTGAATATAAGAAGGATATCTTGAAGTGCCATTATAACTACTCACATGCTATTTTACTGCCATGTGAAAACTCTACTTCAGTAAGCCTACCATCATTCTAATGGACTAAATAGCTTATTCATTAGAGAAAAATAAAAGCTTGAAGCTTTTAGAGTTCAGTTGGGCATAGTTTACTGATAGTAGCAAAAAGAAAAAATAGAAAAAGGTCAGATTTTCAACTTAAGCAGAGCCATCAGGCAATTACATAGTGGTACATCAAACAATAACACCACCATTGTCTCTAGAAACAGAAAGGTTTACAACTTTGTGTATATTAGCTAACACCCTTAAATTGGGTTGAAGATGTGTGAAAACAGAGTTATGGGTTTGACCCTTGGTCATTGCAGAATGCCCCTATTCCAATGGCTGCTACTTTCAATGCTGTAATGAACTATTATCCAAATTGAATACTCAAATCCAAATTTAGACCACTGAATGCTTGATGTTCATCCACACCAAGTTCCTTTTTGTGGTTTTTTCCAATCATTTATGTAACCCCATGAGTGCTCCCTGAAAGGTTCTTGGACAAATACGGATCAATAACCATAAAAAGGATTT
Organism: Chaetops frenatus; assembly: GCA_013400775.1. Lineage (NCBI taxonomy): Eukaryota > Metazoa > Chordata > Aves > Passeriformes > Picathartidae > Chaetops > Chaetops frenatus. The sequence continues at coordinate 406,928 of VZTR01007315.1, forward strand.
TAAAAGAGATAACCTAACACTAGCACTGTCTCAGAGCTGGCAGAGAAAGCCAACACACAGCAAGGCCAGTGTTCAACCTGATCTCCCCTCAGTAATTAAACACTTCAGCTGGGAGCCTCATGCCTGTGTCCTCTGGCTCAGTAGGGACAAGTTTAGCCTTTGGCTTAACCTCTGGCTAAAACCAATCTGAAACAGCAGACATGTCATCTGCCTGAGTACTGTCATTTAATTTCACAGATTCATGTTTCCTATCCTTAGGGATGTGCTGTATAATTTACAGGAAGTATCACTTGCTGAATCTCTGACTTTAAGATTTTCCTGATGTTGCCAAAAAAGTCTTTGCCTGGAGGCTGGCAAGAGGTTATCAAATAAGAGGTCTTTTGGATCCACTATTTAGCTCTCATGATTTGGCCATTTGCACCGTTTATTAGGACAAGGAACTGGGTTTTCCTTCACTTGAAAATTGGTTTATCCAAGCCAAAATTTGTACTATGGGCTCAAACAGACTCATGTCCAGTTCTGTTGGGGTAAATGTACCGATCTTAATTGGGAAAGATCATTAGGAGATACTTGTGGAGCCTAAGAAAATGAAAATCATCAGAAACCATAATTCAATATCAATGAGGCAAAATCAAGTGAAAATTTTACTCTGTTTGAGGCCTTTATTGTTGTTGTAAAATAAAGGGTATCAAGCTTGCAATGGCAAGCCTCAGTCTCAGCTGAAGGGGCCCGGTGTTTAAACTGCCAGGATGGTCTAGGAGATGCACAAGTACAGGCAGATGCACAAGGGATTAAGTACCTTTAATACACAATTTCAGCACCAGAGCTGGTCAGCAGAAAATTATTTTAAAGACTAGGTAAAAGATTTTCCAATAAAATGTTAAAAAGAGGGCAAAAGAGAAGGAGGCTAAAATACACAGCCTGCTTCTTATCTCTTTAAGACAAGAGTGCCTGGTTAAAATTGTAGAGATTTTCTGGGTCCGATTTGCAAAGGTGTCTGGTCAGCTGTGATGCAGGAAGCAGCTCTGTGTGAGGTGCTCAGAGCTGGGTGAGAGTGATGGACTCATTCACATCTCCTGGAGTCAGCACCTGATCTGTTGGGGGCCTTGCTAAAGCACCTTTTCCAAATTACCACATATTTATTCATCTGGCCACTTTTGGACCCTGAACTGCCTAAAACTTTTTAAATGGAAACCAGCTCCTAAAATATGGACCATCCTTGAGTTTTGTTTTCCTACTGCTGAACAAAAAGTACTGATGAATTTGCCTGTGTAGTGTGGCCACTGCAGCCATAGGTTCTCTGCCCAAAATCAAGCTGGTCAAGATGCTTTTTCTGCTTGTTGTATCTTACACTTAGCCAAGATTATGACTCCTTTATATATGTGCTTTTATTTGTACAGCTGCTGGCATAGCAGGGATTCTGGAGACACTGCTGGTTTGTTGGTACATTTTCATGTACATTGTACCAATTTCATGTTCATGTACCAATTCACAGGGGAAAAGATAATGGTTTTGGAGTTACATCACTTCTCTCTTCCATTTCTAATATGAATTGAAGGAAATTCATTGGAGACAAACTGGGCTCAGAGCAATAAGTTATGGATCAGCAGAGCCAAGAGCTTAAAAACAACAGATCAAACTGGGGAGAGTAGCCCATATAGAAGATTTTATTTTCTTTTCTCAGCTAGAGCATTTCCTGGATCTCCCTGGGTGGCAGAGATGCTGGAGGTGAAGAGGAAGAGAAGACTTTAGCAGATCACTTAAACTGTCCATGAAACTGTGGTCTTAACTTTTGCTGAGTGTTTAAAAAGGCAAAGATGTGATTGAATATGGAAGGAAGAAACAATGGAGATTTTTGTGTACACTTCCACAAGAAAGGGGATATTTGTATAGGTGAGATAATTTCTTTTTTATGTTTACATCAATCAATCAAAAGAGCACCCTGGATTCTATCAGCCTCCTAGAGGCAAAACATTTCTCCTTTTGCCATGGATTAAACTTTACACACCTAGGGAATTTTTTCATTCTGCTATATTTCACAAACTGTTAAAGAGTAAGCACACATTTCTATCTTACAGAATAAAGATTGCAATTACCAGAAATTTTAAGAGTCTTACTTGACCTTTAAAAACTGCATGCCTAACAGACATACTTATGACTGCAGACACACCAAAAATTCTACATTTTGCAGGTATTTATGAAAACTGAAATCACACTAAAAATCCTTTCTTTCTGCTCTAAACTGAGGCAAGGCATAAGTATGTGTGTGAGCACTGCACAGATACTAAAACTTTGCCTGGTTTCTTTTCAAGTGTCAATGTATCCTGTTACTAAAACATAAACAGCTAAGACTATCATCAGTATGTAAGGCAGCTGTTAGTGCTAGTTAAAAGAAAAAGGTGGGAGCTTGGACATAGATCTTTCCAATTTCCTTAAGCCAAAAACCCTTCCTGTGGGGGGAAAAGATACCCTATGTCAATTCCCTGAGCATGAACTCATTCAGTCCATGCTATCCTTTTTTTCATATGAATAAATCACTAACACTGCCTCCTGGGACTAAGTTGTTTGGTAAGGTCCAATTTTTGGCAAACTGCAACATTCAAAGAGCAGAACTCTGGGGCACAGAACTGCACAGAGCTGTGTGTATTTTCATTCTTGTCTTCTTGGGAATACAGGAGAATCTTTCTTCATACTTTAAAATGCTGACATTGCCATAAATCCAGGATGAAAATTGCAGCACAAAAGGGAGATATTTCATAAAGCTATAAGTGATTGAAAACAGGGAATTACATTGCTAACTACTTTTCAATGTTAATTATAGAAGCTGCTACCAGGCATATTCTATATATACCAACCCTCTTTTCTAGAAGTAACAAGAGCACTTTCTGTGATCCTGTTATCATACTGAAACAGGAATTCTCATCATTTTGCATTGTTAACTGTATTTTGATACAGAAATTCGTCTCATGTATGGAGCATTAACAATTCACCAGACCAGAAGAGGCTTTTTCTCTTCATGACTGCATAAGATATCTGAAGTAGTGTAAATATAGCAGTTTTATTTGTTTGACCACCTCTTAATAGCCAGAACTGGAACTAGTCATCTTTCTTGTATTAGTCATCTTTTCACTTACCCACAACAGACCAAAGTCTGAGAATCTGCACACATTTAAACTAACATTTTTCTGACTTTGGGGCCATTTCTTGAGTCTAATTTCATATTTTGATATAAAGAGGAAGCTGAATTCTTCATAAGCACAAGGACCCAGCAGCAGAACAAGAATACCAGCACACAGAAGTGGTACCTGTGTTGGTGTCAGACCACAGGCAGAGCTCTGAATTAACCATCAAGAGTGAATTTTCCTCTTTTCCTCTGCAGCCTGGGGCAGTGGGTTCAAGTAGGATCTGTACTTTCACTCAGGATGCACTGCTATGATCACATCAGGGTGTGAGGGCAGCCCATGGCCTTCACAATATAACATTTTTTCATAATTCTAGGAACCAAAATGGCCATTTCATTCCATGAATGTCACAGATCAGGAAAATAATTTTTTGTATGCACTTGTTATGTATTTCCAAGTATTTTGAGTATAAACATGGAAGAGTAATTTAGTAAAACGAAATTTTGATTGTATACTGGTAAGTACAATTTAAAAAATATGAAGAAGAAATATTAAGCTTCCAGCAGGACTTCATTCTCTAATCTTTGGCAAGGCAGTCTGAGGTAAGTTACTTAACAGCTATCTTATTTAGACTCTTAATGAAAGCTCTGTAGGCTGCCTGTTGGGTATATTCTCCTTTTTCCTTCATACAATCCATTTCTTCCTTCATACAATCCATTCAGTGTGATCTATGTTGGCTGTAAATATCTTAATATCTTGCTGCCAATGGAAAAACTTACATAAGGGTAATTGATCTAAAAACTGATAACCATTTCAACCTGAAGACATGTGCTTTTCCTTCCTCCTATCATAAAAATCTTATATTATCTTTCCTTAACAACAGTAAGTGCAGAGGCTCCCACTGAGTTGGAGAACCCTATTTGAAAAAGTCATAATTAAATACGTGAGCCCTTCTCACACTGCACTCTAAAAATGTCAAGAGATATTTCTGATCAGTCCATAATTGGTCTTTCACATATTTCCAATGTCAAACATTTATAACTAGCATAAAGCTCTTTTGTAGACTATTTTTGCCAGAATTAATATCACAGTTTTGAAGCACTATACCAGAAAAACAAGATCTGGTTTTTACTGTGTATTCTAATCTTACATAGCACAGAGGGGAAAAAATCAGTCTACATTACTGTGATTTAATGCAAAGATATTGACACATATACAAAAAGTAAAAGTCAGCATGAATTATGTTCTTAAGCCTCTTTATAGCTTTTTAAAGTTTTATTCTCAACATGTAACTGTTTTACTGGGAAAATGTTAATAGCCATATGCTCTGAGAAACCTGCAGCTCTGCGATGTTGGACACAATCTCCCTGATTGGTATCAAAAATCTGACTACAGATCAAAGCATGCGCATACACTTTCAGTTTAAATATCAGTTAAAAACAAGGTTAATTGCTGTATCAGGCTTCTCATGAGGTGGGAGGCTAAATCAGAACTGAACCAATATTGTTTCATGAAGCGTTCACTTTTTAAGGGATTTATTAGAATGTTGTTCTCAGGTCATATATGAGAAGTTTTCTCTTTCTGTTTTCTGTTTCTCTGGTTAGACTTCCATAGCAGGTGATGATTTCTCAGCTCCAAAATTCACTTCTTTGACAAAGCAATGACTATTTATTTTCTTCACAGATGTAATTAAATGGGACCTAAAGTTATTAGAAATCCCAAAATGTGGGGAAATTTTAAAATTTCAAAATTTTGAAATGCCAGTGAAGGAATACACATGCTGCATCATGGACAATTTTCACGTTATCTCCTTCTCCCCTTTTGAACCACTATGCTTTTATATAAAGAATTTTGTGCTTTCCATTTCTAAAGAGAGATAATAGGGATGTACCTGATAGTATTTTTCAAGGAATTTTACTTTTTGAGCATTTCCATATACTCATAAAACTATAAAGATGGTAGATAGATCATCTGTATACTACCAGAATAATCTCCAAAACCTATTTTAAATCAGTGTCTGTTCTGATTTCTCCCTAATCAGATTTTTTTTTTTTCTTTAACTTTAGGCTGTAGATCCATGAAGAAAAACATTAGCAATTGTTCCCTGGGGTTAATACAGTGCTTCAAAGAAGGAGACTTTAATTCCCATAAGTAGAGGGATGATTTAAAGAAATGCTATAAATGATGAGCTGAAAAGAAAGAAGCATTTAACAGTGCAGGTTTCATTGTTCTGGCACCAAGAAATTGTGCTGTGCAGTCTGGAGCTCCATCTCCTGGTGCTTTTCAAAGAATTAAAATAATTTCCAAGTGTCCCCTGATCTAAACACAGGCACCTCAGTGCCCCCCAGCCATATTGCAGGGGTAATTGCAAGGTCCCTCACCCACAGCAAATCCAGGTTTAGGTTTGTAACCCCTGTGGTCAGGCAAACACTGTTTTGAAAATGCTTTTCCAGGTTACTCTGGACTCACTGGAGCATTTCACCAGCTCCTTCACTATGGGCCGTGCTTAAATAGAATTATCCTGCATCAGTGAAAATCTTTGTGCACTTTGTGCACATCGCCTCTCTCACTGGTTTTGGGGAGGTGGAGACTACAACTGTGCAGAAGCACTGTGCAAAACAATAAAAATTAAGCACTAATGTATTTCTTTAGTTCTTTATTTGTNATATATATATATATGTATGTGTATATGTATATATACATATCAATCTATATTCTAAAAACCAGCTTTACCAAAGTTGTCAAAACACGATTACTATTTTATAAAATACCATGTGGCATGGGGAAATACCATACTGGTAGCTGAGCCAAATATGCAATAAACAAGTGAATGTAATACAGGAAGGAATAGATGGGTCAAGGTTAGGATGTCAGTTGGAAAAAATGTCACAATGAGAGGTTAAGTTAATGAATTTTGTCTATGAATCAGCCACAAAAGCATCTGTAATAGGAAAAACACATCAAACAGTTCATTTCAGGAATATTTCTGAATTTAAAAATTGACATTATTATGAGTATTGCTTATTTTATTAGAAACTTCTTCTGTCATCTGGCTGGTAAATGTACCCATTCTTGTTATACTTGTATTAATTTTTCTTCATTAATAGATTCAGAAATGAATATCTCATCATTTCTTAAGAAGGATCATTATATAAGTCACTTAGGATGTTTTTGCTTCTATTAAAGTATTTACAAGTAAATAAGCTATTTTATTCAGCCAACCAAAAATACCGTAACTAAAATACATTACTACTGCTGTAAGGCAGCTGGATCATTAATTTAATATAATGGCTTCATTTTAGATACAGGCTTTTTATCAGCAAGCCTAGTCAATCCAATAGAAAAGTTCACAACTCATCTATTTTTGTTTTATTTCTTCATAATTTGCAGGCTTACAGGACCACACGGAAAGGTAAATCTGTCCAAGAGAAGATTCCTATGAGAGAAACAGAACATACAATGTGGGATGGAGGTTTCTTTGGGAATGAGTGGTGGCTGTAAGCTGCATTTAGTTCAAGTACCTGTCACTTGTGCAATGCTGACCAAGTGCACATTTCCCTCCCCCTTTCATTTGCTATCAGAAATAATTGAATCCAAGTCCTGTTTTGTTATCCCAGTGCAAAAAGATACTAACATGATCAATTTGAGCCAGTTTACCCCAGATTTATCCCACTGCGAGAGCAGACATTAACTTGTAAATTGGTACAGCTGTACCCAGCTGCTCAGTAAAGTAAGGTGCACCCATTTCTCTTTCAGAAGCTACCCTTAAATTTCATTGACTTAATAACACATATGTTAAATATAAAGAGGAAAGAATAAATATGAAGGGGAATATGAAGGGAAAATAATAAAACCATGAACAAATATTATTAAATTTTTTAGAGTGGGAGTAGCGTACACTTGTATCTACTCTGAAGTTTAATCACATGTAGTCTTGATCTTAAACAGACAGATAAGAATTGATTTGAGACTATGAACTGCCTTTCTTGTGAATCATTATACAGCAAATTCCAGTAATATATGTCCATCTTCCCACAGGGAGCAGAAAATACCAGAAATCACTGGCATTATGTATGTGGCAATTCTCTTAGAAACTATCATTGCTAGTCAGATTATTGCAGATTCTTATTACAAGGCACATGCCTGATCAATAGCAAGCTTTTATTAGCTCCCTTACCAACCTTTCAACATATTAGACATGACTGATATTGTAACTTAAAACTTGTCAGAAGCAATGCAGAAAATATTCAAAGCATGGGTTTGAGTGGGAAAGTTCACATAACTGTGCTTTTCTGTTCTTTTTTTTTGCAGCAGTCTGATAATACTTCAATGAACTCTGGACTTAAGCACAGGCTCTGAAAACACACTAAAACATAATAATTCTTGAGGGTGAGCTTGCAATTCCACCCAAATATTTCTCCAGACATTTGTCTCTGTGACTTTGCATGGACCACATTCAACCCAAGTATTCACAGCTGCAGGTGACAGAGCAGGATGGTTGATCTCCACCAGGTTAGTTACACAACCAGTAATGATTTTCTCATGTGATGGTATAATTACAATTTATGATCATTTTTATAAATTCATTATTGTACAGCCTGTATTGTTTTGCCTGTTGGTGCAGCTATGAGAGAAATGCAAGAGGTTTCAGATTTCCAGCTGAGATTTCCTACAGCAATGCATTCAGCTGGACCTGAAGGTAATTAGGCCTGTATGTTAAAAATGAGAGCAGAGGGCTGGCCCTCTGTTCTTCCTGAAGGAGGTTCTGCTGGTGCAGGTAGTGCTGTGAGTACCTGGTTCCCAGCAAAGATGTGCTGATTCTTACAGATCCACAGAGATAATCACAATCACTGCCTTTTGAAATAACCTTGTGCTTCCAAATACTAGAGCCAAAGGCCCTGTAGGTGTTTATGATTCTGGAACCTTTTTACAATGCAAATACAACACCAAACTGAGCAGTCCTGAATGAGAAAAACACTTTGCTGAACTTTCTCTAGGAGGGACAAAAAGACTTCTCATAGTACAGGATCTCCTAAGTGCATTCCTTATCCTCCTAACATTTACTTTCCATGTCAATGAAGATTTCCAGCTTCACATCACGAGCAATTTCAATAGCATGTTCTCATTTTCTGTCACATAATTGACAAAAATTTTGACTGATATCTGATGCCAGGTCAACCTTGTCACTAATAAATCCTCTGCAACCTCATTATTCCCACTGTCTATGATTTACCATTTGCTTCCTGTTAGCCATAATCTTACCTTCCTTACTATCCTTGTGATGTTCTTCAGCTTAAACCACACAATCTCATGAGACGGATCAGTTTCATTGGTAGAACATAGAGAATACGTCTGTCATTCCCCCTAAACCCACAGATCAGTTCTTCTCACCAAAAAAAAAGCAGTGGATGTTTTGCCACTACTGCCCTTGGTGAATCAATGGTGTACTCCATGAATTATATTTCTGTGATTTTAATTAGTCATTCACTGACACTGCTTTAAAGCTATATGATATTGAGTAAGAAAGACACAACTCATGTATCAGTATATCCACTGATGCTAAACAACCTCTGAGCTTTCCTTCTTTTAGATTCAAACTTCCAATGTCAGACTTGGGCAGAATCTAGAATTTCCACTAACTATGCAGTTCACCTGCAGACTTAACAAAACAAGTTTGTGTTGTGGGTTTTCTTCTTGTTCTTGTTAAATTGGCCTTTTGAAGACTAAGGGCTTGTGAGCTTTGCATGTTAAAGGCTAAACTCTTGTTATAGTGAAACTGATTTTTTTAAGGCTTGAGGGAGTTTGAAGGTAAATTGAAAAGGAGTGCCATGGAGTCCTTGTGCAAGTCATTCACCTTGTAGAGCTCTAGGCTGAGAGAACTCAAATGCCACTCTACTTAACAAGCTCAAAACCAACTCATTTAAATAACAAGCACAAACTCCACTTGGGATCCACACTGAGGCATTTGTGGATTGTGCATCCTGAACTCCCAAACAACATTATTTGAAGAAAAAAAGGGAGTAATTCCTTTTTTATAGTGGTAATTCAGGGATCAAGTCTCATAAGCATTTGAACATTTCAAGGACTATTGCCATACTAAATTGTTCTTAACTACAAGTATTAAACTTTAAAAGGAACAGAACACTGTTTTCAAATTCAAATTATTAGCTTCATGTCTCCCAAGGATAATAAATCTATGCATATTCTTTTCACTTTAGCAGAAAGTACAATATTTGTGCTTTAAAGCTGCAAAGTTAATTCTTGCTAACAAGTGATAGAGAAGATGTCTTGATGGCTCAGAAATGACACAAAAGAACAAAACTTAAGGCTCTTATATCCAAAATATTTTGGAGAATGTAACAGTCAAATTTCATGGAAGAAAAATGCAGCTCGAACCACTAAATAAAATGATATCACATCTGGCCAGTGAAGTCCTTAGGTTCAGGTCTTTGCTCACTGGAATGCCCCACCAAGTACTGCTATATGTTTGCTCTATCATCATAACTTTCTCAGATCTTTTTAAATGCCATAGTTTTACCTCAGTGGAGGTGTTTGCAGCTGGTTTGGACTCTTCTTCATATTTAAAAAGTTTGTCATTACTAAAAACCAATACATTTTCAGCAATATGAAAGATTATTTGCTTATGTTCACAGAACTTTGCATTTTTAACAAAATTGCTTATCCATGAGACCATTTAACCTCCTGTTAAAAATTCAGGAATTTCACCTGATCACCATCAATTTAGAATATTTTTAGTTCACAAAAAAGGCAAGATGATAAGTTTTTCTTCTTTAAATGAAGAAAAATACATACTTCAGAAATGTATGCCATGGACTCTAAGATGTCAAATTTTACAAAAATCTCTCTTTTGAGTCAGCTGATTCCATAATTTTGTTGGTTCTAACAGAATTTTTATTGATTGAAAAGTGATTTTTAAATCCTTTTCTAGATCTGATTGGTATTCTTACTCAAAAACTAGGCCATACTCAAGAAACAAAAAGTAAACAAGATCTCCAGAGATATCTTAGTTCCTCTGACGATTTTTAGTAGTTATGTTAAATTGAAATTTCATTAAGGTAGAACTAGGCACCTCCTTTTTACCTGCTGTAAAATGATGAATGGTGCAAGAAATATATGCAGATGTAATGCAAGTATGTGACTTAAGGCAAAAGCAATAGGTAAGAACTGAAACGTCTGTTTGCAAACTCAGCTTCAGCACAGTCTAATTTCTCCTTCTTAATTTTTCAAGCTAGTTTTGAGACAAGTCCTACAATTCATATACTGTTAAAGCTCCCATTCAGGCAATGGGAATTTTGCCCACTTCCAGGAGTGCAAGCTGCAGCACTTGGCCCTATGAATTTAATATAGTTGTAATGACTCATTATTGAATATTTAGTTTAATAACAACTGCTTATTAAGTGTATTAATCTCAGCTGATGAAAGCAAAATTGTTTAGTGAAAAGCTGGTTTTCGTTACATTAGTGTGCAATTATTTAACTGAAAGTTTCAAAGAGACACATCTAATTACAGTGCTGCTTTAAAAGTATTTAAGCATCAGTTATTAAAATATCATTTGAAATATGCTTATGGACCTCCTGTAGTGTTGTTAAAAAGCAAAGTTCTGGTTTCTGATTATTACTTACAATAGGTTTCCTTTCAATACTTACCAATTTCTTACAAAATCTGCTTAATGTACAGGATTGAAAGGTTTCCTGTAAAAAAAACAAGAATATGCAAGAATTTCTGTGTGTGCAGAATGTATATATCTATGCTCAGGCTGAGATTACTGACTGGAAATCAAAATTAGTGATGCACATTTACAAATTAAGAATCCCTTTGCTGAATTGGCATTTATGGGGAAAGCATCTATTAGTACTAAAAGAGGACTGCCAGTCAGATCTTTGTAATTAAATAAAGACATTTATCTGCAGCAAAACTAATTGTGCTTGCCATTTAGCATCTTCAAATATTTGTTCTCAAACTACACATATTTGCCTATAAGAAAATACCAAAATTATCCTGATTGTTTATTGGTGTTTTAGTCCCGTTTTTTGGGTTTTTTAGGGATGCATGTTCCTCTATCACATGTTTCCAGCAGTTTATGGATGACAGATAAGGAGTTCATATCTCTCCTCAGGACTCCCTGCCAAGCTCTGTACACCTGACAAGTATGAAAAGAACAGAGAAGGCATCTTTGGTGAGTAATGTAGCATGTCAAAAGTCTACTAAAATTCTGGTTGGTCAAAGATATGTAATGTATTCAGATAAAATGAGGCAGAGCCCTGTACAGGCACACGGATGAGAAGGTCCAGGTACTTTTCCAGCAACTTCATCCTGCAAAGAAAGGGTGATGTGATAGAGGTGCTCATCTGCTGAACCTGCTGAGCAGGGACAGTGGACTCTGACAGTTCCCAGCCTCTGAAAAAACTCTCTGCCTTATGGCTTAGACACATAATAACTGTCCTTGCTGAGTTATTGAAGTCCAGCTTTTCAGTCTTTCACACATGCAAGACATGAACCGTGCCATGCTCTTCCTTCCTTCCTCCCTTCCTTCCTTTCTTCCTTTCCTAGACCACTTAGTGTTGTTCTTTCTGACTCACACAGTAACTCTGTCACAGGTTTCTTCTGTGCCTGCTGTTTCTTATTTCTCCTGGGGAGATCTCTCTCCTCCTTGTTCAGGGCTCAGGTTGTGTCCCTGTGTGCCTCCAAGGTCAGAACATACCCTGGTTGTTCCAAATACTGAGGGAAAAGTTGCAGACCAGGAAGGAGTGCACAAGAGCTGCAGGGTGGCTGCAGTGCTTTCAGTTAGAGTTAATTAGCCATAAACCTCCCAGGACTGCTCAGCCCGGGGACAGGCTATTGGCTTGTTCTTTAAGATCTCTTGTCATGCTGTCAGCTTGGTGTAAGTAATGACTCAACTGCAAAAGCTCTGAGATTGTTGTCTCTGTCACAAGCTGTCTCCTTGATTCACTTTGCTCAGACCTCCATTTTTTCATCCATTTGTTTTTCCCTACTGGAGCAGGAGTGCATTTTGGGCCGTGTTTGTATTGCTGCACCAGAATCAGGGCATCAGGCTCTGCCAAGTATCACAGTTCATTAGTGGGGCTGTGGGTGGCCCCTTTTAAAGAGAAAAGCAATGATGTGTTACAGCTCTCATTCTTTACTTTACCTGGACCACCACAGCTACAGCAAGCCCCACCCTCAAGTGACAGGTACAATGCTCAGCTATGCACACATGGCATTTTGGACTTAGCTTCCCCAGCTAGAATAGCCACAATACAAACACACAAAGGATTAAATACCACATGTGAAAATTTCAGGGTTAATTTTTCCAGTCAAATAATAGCAGAGCAGAAGTACAGGTCCTTTTCTGTGCAGTAGAGTTAATACAAAAGTGATGACCAGTGCAAGAAGCTCTTACCTTCATCGTGGCCCGATGGCCTTGGTGGCCTTAACACAGAGATTCTGGATCCATCACTGGTCACCAAGGCTAAAAGAAAAAAAAAAAAAATAGAAATAAATAAATTAAATCTACCAGGTCCAAGACTTTATAGTATCAATTTAAAAGAAAACTACCTTAACTTGTGATCTAATTGTAGATTTTCAGGATTTACAAACCTATTATTGTATCACTAGACCAGGTGAAGGCTTCTTTAAATAAAAAAATAAGAAATAGGGGAAAAAAACCATTCAGAACTAAGTTATTAGTAATATCATTATAGCACTTGCTTTCCCAGTAAATAATTATTATCCTTCTGCTCAAGGCTGTCAGGGGAAGAGCAGTTGGTGTTAAGGCAGCTCCATGGCAGGTGTGTTTGGGAGCCAGCTGTCAGACTAGAACCACAGTTGCATTCTATTTTCTTCCTCCTAAACATATCTAGATACACAAATAGTCTACTTCAAAAATTACCAGATGCTAGTTTGTAAGAGGTGTGTCAAACATAGCCTGTAGCATAGTGAAAATTCAGAATTGCAGGTGTGTGTATTCCACACTTCCTTTGCCAGAGTGGCCTTTCTGATTCCTTGCCTTTTGTCTCCTGGTTCTGCCTTTGGTACAAAAGGTCTCAGAGAAGGGAATGGAAAGAGACTTTCAGTCTCCCATAAAAATCCTCACCGAATAACAGTGCTGGTGCCTCTTTAGACCCCTACAGCAGGATGGAAGGGGCTCCTCGAGGTGATGATGGGCAACAGCAGGAGGAGTGCTGGTCCCTGCTGTGAGCCCTAAGGGGGCCTAGCACAGCTATCAGAGTCTCTGCATGGGAACCCAGCAGGGGAATGGCAACAGCTCTTCAACCCTCCACAGGACATTAGGGATGAGTACTAAAAAATACTAGAAAATCACACAGGAGTACTTAAATATTACTTGATCATTAACATAGTAATTACATCGGTGCTGTTCCTGCCTGATGCCATAATTTAAGAGGTTTCAGCATTTTCATTATAATCAGTAGCAGTTATTTCCTGTGGTTCATTGCCCATAAAATGTTAACCATAGGGGAAAGAAAAGGAGACAGAGACTTTGCCATGACAGCAATTAACATCCACTGTGGTGCTTGTGCCTCCCTGAGCTACAAATCACTCTGGTGGGTGTTTCGTCAGGCTTCAGGGGGCCACACAAGGCACATTTGTTCCTAAAACTTTTAATAAAGGCTTTTAACTAAGATTTTTAATGGAACCTGTTTGGAAGAAGTAGGACACTTTTCAAGTAGCCCTATGTCGATTTTTGTTTCTCTTTTTACCAATATTTTAAAGACAAATTTTGGTATTTACAGGGATATGTGGAACATGCAGCAGTGCTTCTACAAAAATGTAGACTCAGCTGTGCAGAATGCATTTCTTAAGAGGCTATAATTTCTGACATAAGCATATAGAAAGTGAACTATCAAGCTCTGCTGCCATCAAAACCAAACTTCAAAAAAGTTATCACATATGAATTTATGTAACAAGTTCTCACACATTTTGTAAATGGGAATGTAAATGATGGTTCCTATATACCGACCAGATTGCCTGATTAATTAATGCATTACAAGGGAAAAAAGTTTTATGTTTAAAGCAGGACTGGGTGACTACCTCCGTGCATTAGATTTTAGGGTTTTGATCTGATCTGGGCAAAGAATTACATTCAATCAACTTGAACTGTTTGTATTGATCTGCATAGAAGATTGGGGGGGGAAAGATATATTGTCTCACTATAAGCTTTTTCCTGGTTTTATTTGCTTTACAAGAGAGCAATATTTTTCCGAGCACAGATAGAGTGCAATGGCTCTGTAAAACTGCCCAGGAGGCTTCAGCAGCACCATTAGAAGTGCCTTGTCTCTGCTCAGAAGCTGCTGAGAAATACTTTTGAGGAAATGGGGTCCCCTGGAATATTATTCCTACAGCTGCCATGATGAACAAGTACTTGAAATTCACTTGAAATAATTCTGGGACGTGATGACTAACATAGGAGTGTAGTGAATTTCTCCCCTAAAACATTCCTTGCCATATGTATGACTGCTTTAGAAATTAAACATCTTGGGAAATTGCTTGAGATGAGAGAATTAACATTAGGATTATAATTGCTGGGTGTTCATTACATGACACACCAGGGGTTTTTTTTTCCCTTTTTCTGCCCGTTTTTATTTTCAGCCTTTCTTGCTTTCTGAGCTCCAGTTTTCCAGGGCCATATTGTGGTTGCCTTGAATTCATCTGTTAAGTGAAATTACCCTCCAATCACTGAAAGGAGCTGTTGGACTCAACACTGATAGAGGGTGCAGCACACAAGGAGATAATTTGGGAAGGAACTGTGACTTAGACTACAGTTCCTCCTGTTTTCCCTTCACTTGCATAAGCTAGAGAAGAGGTGGGGTGCAAAGTGTGTTCTCTCACCCATTCTCAGGATGCAGCTGGCTGCCTTAGCAGATTGGGTTGCTTTGCCCTGCTTTGAAGAAAGTTTCAGTGGCTAGAAAAGTTCTTGTTAGCAAGAAAGGACAGGCCAAGCATGGAACTGATTCTGTCACACTCTCCACAGACAGCCCAAGCAGTAAGAATTCACAGCCCATTTATACAACACCTTTTGCACAAGAGCAGAGGTGAACCTTCCCGAGAATATGTAGGAATCTCCCCTCCAATTAATCCATGCCATCGAGCTGCTGTGACTGAGAAGGCTGTTTGTTCCCAACTGTGTAACTTTGCCACATTTTGTACCACCTGCAATGACATTTCATTACTGTGGAGTGACAGCAGCAGAACCGCCATGCAGCTATCAGCAGGAAAGGAAATTAGTGATGTTATGATTAACAAAATAGCTTTGACTTAGCCAACGCTGGGAACACAGCCTCCAAAGGAATCAGATACTGCAAGTATCAGGAATGAACTGTCAGCACCACCCTGTGGTTCCCTTGCTCTGTTTCCTCCTTGTGTGGGTCAAAAGGGACTGGATGTGGCCAGGCAGATTCAAAAGGAAGAGCTTTGTTTCTCTCTGGATTTTGGCCTCTCCTGTTTCATATGGCTGACAGTAAAACCTTACCCTTCTTCCCTTGTGACATGAAAGAAATCCAAGAAGATATTCAGAAAAGACCAGAGGTTTTGTGGGACTTGAGGCAATAATGAGTATGTTCATAACACCAAGGTTGTGGGTTTGATCTCTAAATGGGCTTTCACTTAAGAGTTGGACTCAAAGTTCCTTGTGGGTCCCTTTCAACCCAGAATATTCTGGGATTCTTTAACATCCTTCTCTGCAGCCAAAATTCCACCCAGTCTTCTTCATGTCTGAAGCTCTGTAAACTGTTCCCCCAGGGCACTGCAGTCTGATGGCAAGCTTAAGGAAATACAACTGAAATCTAATCATCATTCTGTCACAGCTTTTACAGGTTTGCTCATTCTTGTAATCTCTGATTCAGATAATTAACTGAAAAATGGGTGTAAGTGTAGAAGAAAACCTCTCCTGTGAAATTCAACATACACAAGTCCTGTCAGAATGGTTTGGTTGTGCAAAGCAGTACATAAATGCTATCCTTATTTTAGCAGAGTCTTCATTAATTTGTCAAATTAAGTAAAAAATTATACTAGTTGCATATCCTTATGGTGTAATTTTCTCTGATACAGCGACTACTGATGGAATTTCAGTTAAATTAATGGACTCAAATGAAAACAATAAATGCAGTTCAAGGAGATATTTATGAGTCATCAACAGATGTGAGGCTATCTGTGCCTCCCCCTATACAGATGATTAGTTAAAACAATCAACAAAATACTGAGCTTCCATACCAAATGTTTTTGTTAATAAAGAGGAAAAGTCCATATATATAGGTCACTAAAGTAAATTCAAATGTTCTTTCATATTCTTCTTTCATTAACAAGCCTTTCAAGGATATGACTTCTATCTGTATGACATTCTGTTGAACTTGGCTGCATTTCCCAACCTTTTCAGAAAATCTAAAAGTGACATTTACATAACTAATAACTGGGAATTAACATCCCCTAAATGAGTGACCCTTTCCTTTTGACGGAGTTGTGTAATGAAACCGAAATAATATATTTGTTCAAAATACATACTAAATTTTAGGATGCATGTCCACCTGTAGTACAGGGTGTTGTTAGCACCTTCACTCTGGTTGACTGGAACATGAAAAGGAGAACACTGCAGGTGAACTCCAACAAAACATCTCCAGCAAACACTCACAAATGATCAGACAATCACAGCCATGGCAAATTGCATCATTGGACCAGCCAGCTCAGCAAACTGTCCTGAAAAAAAACACGTGGCACCAGCAAGTATTAAACAGTGAACAACTGGGATCCCAGAGCATCCTATTCCTCACCATAAAGAACAGGGGGATCTGTACCAAGTCATTTTTATAAAAGTTCAGGTTTCTAGAATTGCTTCCTTCACACACTTTAAATTACTTCTATTTTGTTGGAGCACAAACAAATTTCTTTGAGTTCAAAAATTTGTTTGAGTTAGATAATTTTCGAGGCAGTGTTGCGGGGTTTTTTCCCACAAGGAAAGAATGAGAATAAATCTGTGTAGGAGTCTGTCGAACTGAGTGATTGGTTTAATATTGCTGAGATTTTATTGTAATATTAATGATGTGTTAAGGTGCCCAAGGTCCTGGATAAGCATAATTTATTATTTTTAATCTAAATAAGTAAATAAATATAGGAGTCATAGGAGA
Organism: Chaetops frenatus; assembly: GCA_013400775.1. Taxonomy (NCBI): domain Eukaryota; kingdom Metazoa; phylum Chordata; class Aves; order Passeriformes; family Picathartidae; genus Chaetops; species Chaetops frenatus. The sequence continues at coordinate 424,206 of VZTR01007315.1, forward strand.
AGCTTCTCCCTTAATCTTATCTGTATTGTGACATAACCACAGTCACAATAAAACTCAAATATTTTATATTTTCTTCCCATTTAGGAATCTACATGTATCAAAACTCTGATTTCACTCAAACACTAAGGAAAACATCAAGATGATGAAATTTACCATCAAAGTATGTGTTGCCACTGTACTAGTTTAATATGAGAGTAAAGAAGGGATTCAGGACACCATATGGAAATGCAACTACCACTTTCCCTTGATTACAAGATACTGACTGATATTTCAGTCTTGTTTGTACAGGAAACCAATTATATATATCAAAGCCAGTAATGTCCTTCTTATGTTGTTTACACATTTCAAGCACTACATTGCTTCCTTCAAACTACTGCATATCAGCTTGTAAAGTGTAGTAAAAAGAAATAATTAGCAGTTAGTCTAGAAAAATACATCTCAAAAAATAAATCCAGCTCAAGATTTAAATGTTCCCATGTTTTCTAACCTTAAATTTGAGTAGAGAAAATTACTGTTTTTTCATTGCTAGAAGGTTTTTTTTCATGTGGGTAGAAAACATGTGGCTGTTCAATGCCATTTTACACATTTAGAAAACCCTCATGGGCGTTTTGAGTGCAGTTGTCAATAAGTAACTGGTAATGCAGATGCTGAGCATGACCCTTTCTCTGTTTGTCAGAAGCACGGGATTTGGGGATGTAATCTGATCCCTCATTAAGACAGAAGAACACATAGCAACAATTAGATCAGAAGTAGTTTTACAATTAATTTCATCATACTGGGTGTTTATACTTATAAAACTGTATTTGTTATGTGTAGGGAAATAGCTTTTGCACACCCACCTCTAAGGTTTACTCAATTTAATGCCACATCAAAACCAGCCATTCAAATCTGAGGGAAAAAAATGAACATAAATATTTAAAAAGACAAAATACTCTAGTCCATATTGCTGTATTCTATACACAGCTTTTTCATTAAGTTCATTCCAGTGTCTCAGTTTCTCCTTCAAGGAAAATTCTGGTAGAACCGGAGAGAGTTCTGGCCACCAATAGGGCAAAAAACTGAACAGATGTGAGTCACATACAGAGTCTTTTGTCACTGAAATTGGTCAGTTCAGTTGAATTGATTCAAGAATGCCAATAGAAATTTCAGCAGATCAAGTTGTCCTCTGTTTGGGCAGCGAAAACCATCACCTGTATAAATTGGTCACATTCCTGAGTTTAAGGAAGGTCTTTACCTTTCACATTGGTCTCATTTGTTTTTCTCTCATTCTTCTCACCTTTGGAGAAATTGTTTACTGTATTTCCCATTCCACAGAGCTACACAATGGATAAAGAACGAGGTACTATACGAGTATGCAGGGCTATAGAGTCCTAAGCTTACATTTATACATTTCCTCACTGTATGATTCATCTTACTACAAAAACATTCTTTTAAAATGTTCTTTTTCTCTATTCCCCCTCTTCTTTCCCTTTGTGTATTCCTTGTGCTTGGGAATGGTGTCACATTCTTGCCCTGTACACACAATGCTGTGTCTACAGTGAGATCAGGCTTCCAATTATACCCAAAACTTACATTTTCAGTAATTACTTCACACATCTATGTATGTGGTTATCTAGCTAGCTGAAACCCAATTCTGATTGGAATTATTTTTCTTTCTCTGGCCTTAATGGAAAGATGCAAGGAAGCAGCTTTAGACTGACTTTCAGAAATGAGTCCGTCTTATCAGGAATGAGTGTTCTGCTGAATTTTGCCAACAAGGCTGCTGGAGTTTGAAGGATATGAGATGCTACAAAGCAGCCAGATGGCACATGTCAAGGGAAAAGGTGGTGGGGGGCTCTTCTGGTCTGGTGTGATTTTTAGCAGGTATGTACTATTTTGAATGGAGGGGATACATTTGCATTGATTCTCTCTGGAGCTGAAAACAAAAACAAACAACCAAAATGTCAGTCAAGAACTAATCCATTCCTCTGGGGAAGCTTGGCTATAATCTTGAACTAGTTTATTTTAGAGCTGCTTATGCCCAAATCCCAGTAAGGAGGATGGTGCCCTTTGATGAGTGCTACACACTGGATGGGAGCCCCAGTTTCAGTTTTGGGGTTTGGTGTTGCAAAAGCCCCCTCTCCCTTACCAGACTTGAATGACTCGAGTATTGCCACACTCCAGGGACAGGGTAAAATCTGAATCTTTTGAATCTTCACCCGCCACTAGACCAAACACTTTAGTGGAGCTACATTGACTTCAGTAGCTGCAGGTATTTGCACTTTCAGAGAGAGGAGAATATTTCCTTCACAGAAAACAAGAAGAGTTCATGGAGCACTCCTGAATTAAACTGCAAGTCCAGCCCAAGCTCAGTGCTGCTGAAGCAGGGTAAGGAACACCAGGGTCTGTAAAGCAGATGGGCTTTCCTCCCAGCTGGCTGGCACCTGCTCCAGGGAATGCTCAGCAGGCAGAAAAGCAGCTGAGGCACAATTCCCTTCAGCTTGTGCTCAGGGCCATTCTGTATCCTCAAGAGGCAAACAATACTGGCAGTGCATGTCCATGTGTAGTTCAGAGTCCCTCCATTCCTTTAGATAAATGGAGATTTAAAGGAATGACCTATTCCTCCACATAATTAGGCCAAGCATACCATATGCTCTGCTTTCCAGAAATATGCCAGTGGGTTTTCCTAAATCAAAAACAGAAACGTGTGCAATGTCACGGTGGTAACTTCCACTGTTATCCATCCATCTGAGACTCCCAGATCCATCTTGTATTTAGTGAGAAAAAGCAAAGAACCAATGCATCACTTCGTCATCCTCTACTCACTTAATTTTCTTTTAAATTTCATTTTCAAGCCTTTCTGCACTGCCTAGAAGTATGTGTCAACAGACCAGAATTAAAAAGGTGACAAACTGTGAAGAATTAAAACTTCTAATTTAACAGATGAGTAACTGCAAATAACAAAATCTCAGACAAACACAATTTTAATGAAAGGTGACATGCTGGAGACAGGAAGTTTTTCCCCTCTCTCTTCATCATGTAACAAACTAGTTTAGGAAGCCATACAATAATGCTGTGAATGCAATAACAAATTCATATCCTGTGCTGTTGGTTTTGTTTGCTTGTTTGCTTTCTGAAACCATATATGACGCTTCTTTCATAATAGTATATTTTCTTCACACTAAACGTGCCAACATTTGTTCATGTCTGGACTCGCTCTCATTCTTACTAGGATCAGGTACAGCTCTTGCTCTTCACATCCTCAGTGGAGCTTTACATTTCAGGTGCTGAGGGGTGGGGGAGGGCTGGCACTGCAGCAGCCTTTCTGGAGTTTTCTAGCACCTTGTGATGTAGAAAACTGACTGAGTACATGCTGGCCACTTGCTTTCAATGAAATTTTCCAGTGTGATAAACATCAGTAGGAAAAGTGAACATGGACACAGATGAATGGACTGAGCAAGAACACTCCTTTACTGCTTTTAGTGGGGTTACATCCAGGCCAATCATTAACACGAGTGAGTTCCCTGAAGTCAAGCCAAATCCATAACCAATATAAAGTAACAAACCTCTGTAGATGTTATTGAGTAGCTACACTGATTTATGTCAGTTTGGGATTTTGGCCCAGTCAAATGTATTCTATCTATTTAATAGATGACTGCAGTACTCTTTGAGTACACCCAGCAGTGGTTTAAAAAGCCAGCAGAGTGTTAAAAACTCCTTAAATATCACTGCCTCCCTTACTCAAAGGGTATAATTTAGATCAATGGGTTTTATAGGCAGTTAGCCTACTGTTGGTGAGCATCAATTGGCTGCCTCTCTGAGGATCACACTGAAATAAGTTTTCAGATGTATGCAGTTAACCTCAAGTAAGCACAAAGAAAAGCTGAATAACTTCAAATTACTTCTTAACAAAATATGTGCTTGGTCCACAGCAGGTGATCACCACTTGTAGTCTTAGGAAGGCCCTAACTTAGCATGCACTCTCATATTTAAGGTCAGTGAAATAGCTCTTTTTGTCCTACTGTGCTTGAAAGAATAAAAAATATAAAGGATTTTCCTAAATCGTTATTGTTGTTGTTGTTATTATGTGAACCAAACAACAAAAAAATTTATCCAGATTCTATGAATGAGATTTCCAATCCAGTGCCTGGGAGTCTTCCTCCAACTGTTCAAAACACGTACAGTATAAATTCCCCTAGATAGCAGAGAATCCTAATTTTTACTTTTTCTCTACTCATGTACTTGAAAATAACTCTCTCCTTTATTTGCATACTCGTGGCAGGTGCCACAGTAAATCAGCCAGTGGGAATCTCTCTTATGCACCTCTGCCTTACTGGGTATTAATGAGGTTTTCCATTTAACTTCCATTAGGGAATGATTTCAAGACTTCAGCATATGGGACTTGCTGTTTAAACTGTTTACAAGTGACACTTTGGCTCTGGAAATGTAAAGTATATATGACAATGGGGGCTGTTTTCCCATGTAGCCCATCTGTGATTAACTGTTGTGTATTTTATGCAATCATCTGAATTTAAAGCAAAAGCTACAATTTTTCCCTCTTGAGACATAAAATATGTTGCTGCATGAACCAGCTGTACCTTTTTAGACTGCAGCTAAATTTCATCATAAGTTAGTCTGTTTTATGCATGTTTGGGGGAAAAGGACTTTAACAGTTAACAACATCGTAGAATAAATAATGGAACTGGGGGGTTGTTAGCCTAGATTATACCTAACAATTGAAAGGCCAGGAAGTATTAACAAGCTAATACTGGAAAATATTAGAAGAAAATGCTTAGGAGTGTCTAATGTAGAAAAAGTAAAATTATCATTTACAATTTCACATTAACTTCAAATGACAGTCATTCTTTTTCCATTACAGTTGAATTAAACACAAATATTTCTCACAGCACCAAGGGACAGTGGTCTGGACTGTCACCTCATTGTGCTGACTTGGTACAAACACAAATCAGAGATGCTTTTTCTAATAGTTACATAAAAGAGAATTAATGATTTGGAGGAGAACATGAGAATACCATGATAATATTTTAATCAGCAAGATAGGCAGCTGTCTCTGCACCCAGGGAATATTAATGTCAGGACCTTTCCTTAAGAAATTAACTATGACACTGGTTCTGTCAGGAAGAAAAAAAGGATATATATATCCCACTTGTTGCAGCTTCCTTCTGTTGCACAATACATTAAATAATAAACCTGAGTATTAATTCAACTGGGACAAGATATAATGTAGAAATTATGTATAAATTAGTGCATTCATTTAAATTAAGCAAAACAAAAAGAAAAGACAGTATGATGCAGAACCATCTGTACTGTGCCATATGTCAGGTAGAAGGACAAATAAAAATCAAGATCATTAATAATCTTTCTGGGAATAGTTAAATATTTTCAACAAATTAGAATACAGAGACCAATACATTTTTTAAACAGGAACATACTGTTGCCATTATTTATGTGTGAGATACAGGCTTAATGTGGAATATGTCACCTAATTAACTTAAATAATATTACAGTATTTTATGAAACCTTTCCTATTATTTAGAAAATTTCTAAGCCTGGGTACAAGCTATCCAAGTTCTTAACTCTCTTAACTTTGACCTAAAGGGGAAATAGGAGGCCAAGTACAATTTAGGATCTGGAATCCTTGCACGTGATGTTCCTCAACTCAAAAATGCTGAAGATAAAGGGAGAAGGGAGGTTGTGAGTCATGCAAACCATGAGGACTGCTCTTTGTGGGTTCTGAGGACTCACAGAAAATTTGGAAGCAAATAGGATCTTGCTGTACAAAACCTTCCCAAAAATCAGGTCTGTTCACTATAGGTACAAATAGAAAGTGCCCTCACTTTGATAAAGTAATCCTCAGAGAAGGAACCTGAGCAAGGCAGTACGGCTGCATGTCTGCACCTTTCCTGAAAAGAGCTGTGGGAAGAAACCATGAAAAATAGTTTACAAGCATCTGCAGAAGGTAAGATAGAATCACCAGTGAAACCTTTTCCAACCCAGGCCATTGCCTGCCTCAACAAGGCCCTAAAAAGCAGTGTATAATATTCTGTGAGGAAAAACCTAGTTTGAAATGTTCTGCATTAAGGTGAGGTTTTCATTGATTACTTCCTAACTGATAGATCTTAATGCAAGAGAGACTTTCCCCACAACTTTTTCCCAACAACATCATTATTATTCCTTTCTAAAGGAACTGTTTCTGCTTTGCTAATGCACATCCAGCATTACTAGTTTCTAGCATCTCTTCTTGGCTCCTAAATAAACCATGTTTCTGTCTTCTAATTTTCATCTTAAGTAAATCCCTCCAATTATAATAATGACTCTATGGCTCCTCTTTGGACTTCACTCGATTTGTCCAGACATTTATCTCCAATGAAGATATTCCTACATCTAAAAGGTCACAGAAAAGAACCCTATTTTTTGCTCCATGGCATAATGACTCTGCATGCTTCCCTATCTTTGCACTGCTAAGCTACGAAATCATGTCCAATTTCTGATCTGTTATCTCCCTGAACATTGGTAGTGCTGTGCTCCCCTAGATCTCTCCCTCCTACTGAATTTCTCTTCTGTTAATTTCCTCCAGATATACTTTAATTTTCAATGACTCTAAGGCTTCTGAGGCTTGTCTGTTATTTTTGGTCTGCACTTTAAGCTCTTTTTAATTTGGTTTGGGTCTCTGGTATTTGCAACTCGTCATGAGTTAATGTCATCTATGGATTTCATTAATTTTATCTTTCTAGCATTAACTTTATTTTCCATTCTTTTTAAAAGTATAAAAAAAGAACACAAGTATCCCCTAAAATTAAATTAAACACAAGAAACAGTCCTGTGGCAGCCTGTACATCACTACTTTATCATTCAGTGATTCATCCTTCTTCAGGATTCTAATGTATTTTGCATGTCCACACACAAAGCAATTGCTGTGGGTGCACATTTTCAGATCCATGAAGAATTGATGTAATTCATATTACACCCATCATGCTTTCCCCAATGCCTAATGCTGTAATATGTTTGCAAGGACAGCACTAGAGTTGGAGTAGCAATCCTCTGTGAACCCAAATCACTTCTTGTTTGTCTCTAGATCATCAGGGGCTTTAATCACTACCCTATAGAAGTTCACTGTGAATGCCTAATTCACTGTGACTATTGACATTCAGAGCTAGTGGGAGATCAGGACCAGAGTCAGGTGCTCTGAAGAGAAAGAGAGCAGGAAGTTCAGCCACAGAAAAATGGGTATGGGGTGCTGAGGAAATCATAGCATCAATCCTGCAAACAGCTACACCTATGACAGGGAGGAGCAGCAAAAACTCCACTGCATCTAAAAGCTGAGGTTGTCAGGCATTTGGAACATCACCACCTGATGAAATTTTCTGAAGGACAAATTGTTTTCTTCCCAGTAGATTTTCAGAGCAGTCTTAGAACTTCCTTTCCCTGTCTTTTTAGCCAGGTAGAGATGGCCACAAAAATTTGTGGTTAAAACCAGCTGACGAAACATAAGCCCACAAGGAAGTTTTGGGCTCTGGGACATCAAATGTTGCACTAGCATCCATTTCCCTTCTCCTTCAGAAATGAGAGCCAACAGGAGATACAAATACAGGGCCTGACCAGGGAAGGGTAAGTACTGGTCAGCACGGTGAGTTCAGCAGCCCAGACTGAGGGTCCAACTCTCAGCCTTGCAGCCGGGAGCTGATTCCCATGTGCAGGTGTTTACTGGGGACTCTCAGTTCTTCCCACCCACATGGATCCTGCTGGGAGAGAGGAGCTGTTGTCCTTGGCAAGAGCTGGGGGACAAGATCTCAGTTTCTGAAATGAGAGTCAGGAAGAGCTGTGGAAGTGAAGTCTTCCTGCTTATTACATTCCTGGATATTTCATGAAGTCCCGGGAATAGAGATATTTTAGAATTGAAAGTGTCAGTATCAAATATTTCCTCCATCTATGTAGTTTCTCCCTTGTTTATTTTATCTAGCTTGGAAAAACAATTTTGTGTTCTCCCTCTGAGTGTATATACGTGTGTATATGTGTGTATATATAAAAAATGCACATATTTATAAAATACATATATACTACTTCCCTTAGTTTCAAAATGTCATTCCCTGTGGCCTTACCTCTATTACACACATCATTCATTAGATTATGAAAACCATTAATGTCAGGCAGGAGAACCAAAGGAATTCACTAAGGGAGCACCATTAGCATATCAAGTAGCTATTTCTCAGCTAAATATTCCTGACAGCCCTCATTACATATGATGGATGGGCTTTATAAGAGGTAGTATTTCCAGAAGAAAATAAAATCTCAGCATTCTACCACATGTGGCCCCAATAACTAGATATCATTTTTTGACTGTCTGTTTGCACTTCTTTCCTTTTTTTTCTTTCAGAATGAAAGAGTTGTAAAACTCACAAATAGATTAAGTGCATAATTCAAAATTCATTAAAAATTGTGAGCCTAATTTAGCCTAGTTTCTGAATTCTGCACGTGCTTTAGTCATGGGATATCAAACACTGTGTGTCATCCTAACTGCATTGCCAGCAGCCTGTCAGAAATAAAAAGAGATATAACTGAAAAAACAAGTAAGGCTGGCTTTTAAAAGACCATGTAATGCCAAAACTTTATGAGTTCAAACCCAACATTTTCTGAGGTAAGAAATGCAATTTTAAAGGAAAAAATTTCCTCTAGCAACGTCGTCAGGAAACAACGAATAGTTCTTGCGGCACCTCATGAAAATGGGCCCAAGGAGCTGTAAACAAGCACAGGGGGCACACTCGTGGCACCTGGTAACAGCCTCGTGTGGGAATGCAGACCCCAGCAGTTCCTTAAAATAGGACAGGAAACAGCTTCACATTTGCTGCTGTGCATGCCTCTGTAAGGGTCAGTAGTGGAGCCCATGTATCAACAACAGATCTGACCCTTACACCTCTTGTGGTTCTTTCATGTGCATGATCTAAATTTTTTTGTTTTCTTCAAATACTGCAATACAATTTTTCTAGCATGATTTATTATCAATACTGCTAAAATTTCATGGGTCTCTGACCCTCTAAATCTGAAGTGATTTGACTTCAATGAGGCAGAGTACTCCTTTGCAAACCAAATTATAAAACAGCAGGGTATTAATTTTATTGTTATTCAGAAATGAGCTTTATTGCAGAATCAGGAAATTGTCTGGACACCTACTGCACAATGATCCCCAGTGCCACATGCTGATGAGGCTGGAGGATGTTTTCAGCCAGTTTCTTTTCCCAAATTTCATTTCTACCTGTTAACTTGTTAACTTTCACTTGTTAATCTGTTGACCTGTTTCAGTTTGGGTTTTTTTCCCACTGTTATTTAGAGGCAGAGTTTCATCAGTAAGGGAAAGAGGTTCATTAAACAAGTCATTCCTCAGAAAATTGTGTAAAATCATTCAAATAACTTTTTTTTAACTCCCCTAGAAGCCTTCTTCCTTCCAGGTCCCTTCCAACTCAGCATACTCTGTGATTCTGTATAATTCTTTAGCATTTGAATGCACAAGTTCTGAGGTGCTAATAACACTCTTGTGGCACTTCCAACCAATCCAGGAAAGAGCCAGGAGATTTTAAATATCTCAGCATTTTAAGAACAACTTTTATCAGGTTTTTTGGTGTTCAAATTCTATGAAGTATACTTTTTTTTTTAATGTGTGATGCTTCAGAAATTCAGAGTGCTCATCTTTTGGAAGTGAGTGCTCTAAAGCAAATGAAATTTGCCACACAAATATTAATGAGCCCAAAATAAATTCTCACCTTTGACAACCCTGTCTGATACAATTATAAGCAATTATAAAACTATTGAAAAGCAGTTAGCTGGAATTTTCAATGCTGTAGCACAGGACTCCTGGCCAAGATCTGTATTGAGATATCTTAGTTTTTAATGGGGCTGTAATGAAATATGATGACAGTAATACTTGCTGCCTATGAAAGCACTAAAATGCTTACCATTACCTTTCTCACACAATTAATTTCAACATGATATTAATACAATAGTGGTATTTATTATGCAAAAATAAAACAGTAAGGGCATATTTTCAAGACATCCTCTGAATATTTTTCTTCAGACTACTTCACATTTATTCTAGTATCAATAGTTACATTTAAATGAAAATGAGCAGAATTTCAATGCAGTAAAATCAACCCTGCCATGTGTAATTTCTGAAATATTAGTTTAAATATTCCAGTTCTCATCAGCCACTGTGAGAAATAAATCACAGCACACTTCACAGATGATGTGAACTGTCAAGTAAGAGTAAATGTATTCATTGCTTTAACTTTAACAATTATCTCACTGTCCTAATATATTAATTCTCATAACTCTGACTGCCCAGACAATTGTTTCAGCAGAAGTTTACATACAAAGATATGATGTATCTTGATAATTTAGAGTTGAAACTTAATCCAGTAAGGCTAAAACCTTAGTGTTCCCTAGCTAGATATCACTTCAGAAGTCATTCCACTGAGTTGTTGGAGTCAACAAGTCTGGGAAGAAGGTGCTTAAGATGCACCAAAACAGCCACTGGTCTAGTTCTTCCACTGGATGGATTTTCAAGTGCTCTTCTTTGTGGTATTCCATTCATTTCCCTATCTGCAAAAGAGGGACATTAATGCTGGCTTCTTTTGTAAAATGTTGTCAGGTTTACATCCAAGAAAAATATTAAAGTCAAATCCAGAAATAGTTATAGATTAGTAGATAGATTCACTTATTTAACTCTTGAAGAGCAGAATAATAGCAGTGGTTCTGCATTACTTAAAAAAAAAAAAAAAAAAAAAGAGAGAGAGAGAGAGAGAGATCAGACTTTTTCTACTCTGTATAAGTTCCTGTGCATCTTTCCACAATGAGTGACTGATGATTCAGCTTCTGGACCTCAGTCTTGACAAATGCCATTCACACTGCATCATCATTCACAAGAATATTAGAAAATACTTGGACAGTTTCAATATACAGACATTTCTGCAACACATCTCTAGACTGTAGACAGAGAAATGTACAATAATGCTGAGTTAGACCCGGGAGTATACAGTGGTTTACAGAATATTTTCGGTGTGGTTTATAAACATTTTCATGTTGCATTGTATTGTTTTAAAATTAACACTTGAATAAGAAGCAATAAGTGGGGGTCCTAGATTTCACATGGTGTAAGTCAGCAAGCAGAGCACTTTATTTCCACTGCCACCTTGGGCTACTTCTGTCCCTGAGCAGTCTGCACAGCCTGCAGCAGTGGATATGAGCAGGAGTGCACAGCCTCAGCAGGGTGCTCCCTTTTGCCTCTCTTGCAGACAGGCTGGAAGCTGGGCAGTGCTTGCAGGTCCCCTGGCCCCCACTCTGTGCAGCCCCCTGTTCTGGCAGCCCGTGGGCTCTGCAGACACACAGCAGCCACCTCGGGAATGTTGGATGGCAGCGCTGCCAGAGGCACCTACATAACTTTTACACGGATTTACAGCTGCACAGCGAACAGAAACAAGAGCAGCTCAGACATACTTGGCATGTTTGCACATTAAAGCTGCAGGAGCCTGTAACAGATGAGCAGACTGCCTTCAAGCCTGCCCTGCTCATTGTGGTGCTTGCTGAGAAGATCTCCAAGAGATGCTGTTGCCCATTCTCTCTGACTCTGACCCCCCCAGCCATTTAATCCCGGGTGAATCCTTTCCCAGTAGCAGGACTGACTACTTTGTACTCCCAGAGACACACAGCTACAGCAGACCTCAGGTCAACGGGCCAATGCCAACCAGCATTCCATTCCCACAGTGTGTGCTGCAGGAAAAAGGACAAGAAGCAGATATTAAATGCCTTATTCTTATCTTCATCTGCATTTAGGAAAACAAGTAGTGCAGCTCCAGAACATGTCTTTTTCTTCTGACATAATATGGGGCATTGCCTGGGCCAGAATTGTTCCCAGCTTATTCCAATGTCTCTTTTGCAGGTGAGAGTGTACCTGGCAATATCAGGCTCTGACTTCTTGACATGGTATCTGCTTTGTGGGAGGATATGTCAAAAGTGGAGGTCTAAGTTTCTGCTGTGAATTCTCCCCTGTTGAGAAAATGGCTAACAGTTTTCTGTGCAACATTTCTGCGTTGCTTTTTCTCTCTCAAGTTTATAAAAAACATGTATTAGAGCCCTCAGAAGTGCAGTTTTTTAGGAGATTCCTATTTCTTTGTGAAGTTTTTCACACTGGCCGTTAGTCAGGAGGAAGAGGAAAGAGCAACATAGGAGTACTTATTGTGGAATGGGACACAGAACTATAAAGAGGAATAAAGTAAAGGAGATAAGAGTTAAACGTGAAGGAATGAGGGAATGAAAGACAGTGACAAATCCTGGTGGGGATTCATAAGGAAAAGTTGAAAACTTGTATAGGAGAGGACTGTAGAGAAAAATACTATAAACCATGGCAGGGGGTAGGGAGTGGCCAGGGAAAAAATAGAAGAAGTATATGAGAAGGGATAACTAAAATAGTAATAAAGGTTTCTTCAAGGCTGGGGTCTGTAAATGAGGAAAAGGAAGATGCTTAGAGAGTGATTGTGCATAGACTAAAGGATGGTCTGGGAAGCAGGGATAGGGTGCTGCCTTCAGCAAATACACAGCACTCTAATCCTGAGCCTGAAATAAAGCCTCAGGCCAGATGATGGAGAGAAGCTGCTGCAGGTACCCTTAATGTATGATCTCCCTTTGACTGCAGAGGATGACAATGCACCAAGAGCTGACCCCCTGTACAGCACCTGAGACTGCAGTTGTAGAAATCTGGTAGCTCTGCCTCACCAATTGAACACTGAGATTATTTCAGACTTTCTTTACCAACGATTTTTTTTGGCAGTTATCCTTATATTCCTAAACCCTTAATTTTCCTGATTACCATAAATTTCCCATAGCACCTTCCATAACAACCCAGGCTAAACAGAAGCACCAGCATGTGTAAATTAGGGAAGAGAAATAGAACTGGAATCATATCACATAATCATATCCTCCTCCCTACAGAGAGCCAAAAGGAAAATTCATCTTTTGTTGTGTGCATCTGGGAATTTTAATAATATGGTAAAAATAAAAAACACTTTTACATAAGTTCATCTCTTAATTGATTAAGTAATACAGCAATACCATGTTGCACAGGGAAACACTGTTTTTAAAAACAAAAGCCAAAGCTAACAGTATTTAAAACAGCAGTTTTCAAACACTACCAAAATCCTCTAATTCACTATGATGTTTCTCTAGCTACAGAGGGTTTTTTCCACTAAATATATGGGGTCTTTTCCAGTTCTTCCTCCCTTTCCCTAACTCTCTCCTCTCCCAAATGGGAGTGGAAAGATATGAAAACTGAGTAGAAAAAGAATAACTGTCATCATGTAGAGATGTGCTCTTATCAGAGCTGATGTGAAGAAATGAACTGTCATTTTCATCCTAAAAAGAAGTAGGGAGTATAGGCACACAATTCTTAGAAGGTTCCTGCCTCAAATTTGCAAATAGTATTCAGCTGCCCATATCATAACACTGAGAATAACTGAATTTAATTGTCAGGAGAGTTTGCCTTGTTTCTTCCCCCTTTAGCCCTTCCTCCCTAGTAACCATGAATCTACCATTATCATGACTTGCACGTAAGTCTGAAGATGAATTTAAAAGCTTGGCATGATGCCCAAGCACATCCATTCCACCAAAACACATATTTCAGATTTAGGATTCTGCCTGGGAGAGAAATAGGTGTCTATCAATGGCTGTGAATTTGAGCAAGAGTAGCTGACTAAAGACTCAGGTGAAGAAGTGCAGAGAAATATCTTGTGGATCACAATGATTAATTTCTCTGTGTTTATAGACTTCCAATACATTAAAATTATTTGCTCCCTGAATGTGCAAATAAAGACTGGTCACTTTTTGCCTTTGTAAGAAAGGGCTTGAATAAAAAAAAAAAAAAANGTACTAATTCAGAAATACTGGACAAGTAAATGGGCCTCCTTTTTTTCCCAAGTAATACTTCCATGCAAGGATATATGTTGGTGCAGTTTGCCCTTTGCAAGTGCTATATTTTTCTTTACATGCAATTATCCTCTTCCACACACACTTCAGTGAGTTATGGCAAGCATAAAGCCTGCAGGTTGCATGACACACCATGCTCCTACTGCTCTGAAACAGCAACAAACCTACTGGGCCACTTTTTAGATCTGCTAAACTCCTTGAAGTCTAGTTTTATCTGTTTCTTTACTGTGCACCAAAGATGTCTTACATGACAAACAGAACGTCCAAGTTTTTCTCATCCTACCAGCCAAAGTCACATGAAATTCAACAAGCTAAAATGAGAAATAAACTGCTTTTTTAGCAGTCCAGGGCAGTTATGACTTGGATAAATAAGCAAGGAATCTTATCCTCTCTCCTGTAAAAGCATTCAACCAGAAATGAGGTATTTACAAGTCAGGTGGGTCAAATTCTATGTCCTCTCCAGGGAAAAGATATTACTCTAAATCATCTTTTGGTTCTAAATAAAACATAAAATAGATTTAAAAATACAAGTTTATAAAATTTCTGTTATCGATGTACAAGTGGTAAACATGTCATCTATAGTGTCTTAGAGTGAATTTTAAATTATTCAACATGATGAAAAGCAAAGTAAACTGCAGGTTGATTTCCTGTGTGTTTCATGACTGTTTGCTGTCATGGTTTTCTTTTGAAATGCAGTTCTGACTAAAGACATGCTTCATTCAATTACACATCACAGTTTTCTTGAAAGCATGAGATACTTCCTTGTTGTACAGCATGTGAGAGCTGAACTGTGCCCCTTTCTTTGCAGTTGATTCAGAGTGTGTTTCCCAACATCTAAAGCTGGAAGTAAAAACACTACAATGTGTCTACTTAAACAACAAAATGAATGCCAAATTGTTAAGGCTCAGCCTAGATCAAATCATTAATTTTATTTTGTTTGGTCCTCAGAACTGGGGAGGAAGTAGCACACCTTAATCTATTAATTTGTATGAAATATTGTGCCTGACGAAATCTTTTGAAAACAGGAAATATTCAAATGTTTGCTGCAGGAAGACGTGGCAGATACCATAGAGGTGCTTGCCACAAGAGATGTATGAATCTTTAATTTGTCCCACAGTGGCTGGATTTTCTGTGGAGGAGATCCAGAGAAGATCCCCAAACTAATTAAGCAGACATCCAACATTATTAAGCTTTGTCTTGTGAGGCACAGAGAAGAACAGTCTGATTTTAGCACTGCACAGCAGCTGGGAGAGAGAACAGCTCTGTCTCAAACCCTCCCCTGCTCAGCAATGTCTGACAGACTCTGGGGCTGTCTAATGGCTTAAATGGGTCGATTGGGCTCCCTTTAGAGAATGACCCCCATCAGATAAATATCCTGGAGGGATAAGATTCTCACAGTGTGCTCTCGTATGTTCTGTCAGGGTTGAGTCTGGTCCATATTACAAAATCAATTTCATAACTACTGTCATGCTGACAGCCTGAGGAAAGACAAGGAACTAGAAAAAATGAGGTGGAATCATCTTATGGTGATTCCTGTAGGTCACGAGAGAAGTGGCAGGGGAAAATTTTCTTTCCACCTAACCTGTTCACGTGCAGATTTATCAATTCACTCTCCACAGCCAATGCATTTTAATTAAGGAAGTTATGAGAGGGTGGGAGGGGGAACACAAACTGGAAATAGAGAAAGGAAGAAGACTCTTCTTTGGTGTGGAAAAAGGGCAAAATTTACCTACACAGAGGTTATGTAGCTGCACAGAAACAGGAGTGTGAAAAATGACAAGGGAAAGTCATTGTGTGGTGGAACAGGCCAGTAACAGTCATTGTTGGTTTAGAGCCTAGCTTCAATTTGTATAAAACTCCCTTTAATAAGACTGCCTTATTAAGATAACCCAGTAAAAGTCAAAAACTTTAAATTAATAGAAATAATTTTATTACATTTTGTTAGCTCTTTCCATTAACAATGTTGACTTTTAATTACTTTGTTAATTAGACATTAACAGAAACATAAAACAGTTAGCAACAGAGTGACCAGTTCAAGCTCAGAAGGTTTATGGACCTGACAGCTAAAAGTAAAACCAGTTCCCAGAGGTACCTTCTCAGGCTGGGTTGGGAAAACACACTTTATGATGTCTGTGGAGAGGAAGTTTAAAAAATGATCTTGTGGGTTGCATTCCCATCTTCATCTAAATTTGAATATTCAAATGCATCTCTCTTTTGTGTTGGACTAGCAGCCGCAGATACAGAGCTGTTACATAAACTCATCCTATGCGGTTTTCTAAATTGATTTTTGATGAAAACTGAATATCACAACTGGTTTGTGAACTGTTCCCTGTCAGCATCAGAGACTTTTCCAATTTCAGGAGAAGGCACTGTGCTTCCCTCAGCAGTATGGCCAGTGGTGTGGAACTTCCCTCAGAAATGCTCTTGGAAGTTCATATAACAATCTGAGAACTGTTTTAGGTAAAGAGCAGCAACCCATCTGCCCACCTTTCTAATTGGTCTTTTTCGTGTTCTCCATATCTTGCCCAATGCAGTACTGAAAATAAATGGAATTTTCCTGCTGTTGCTGCAGCTGTACTTTCTTCCGAGGAATCTTGTCTTCAGCACCCAACCAACAGATCCAGTTTAGCAAAGTCTATTAAAGAAAACCTTTCAGCCTCTCTAGACAGGCACGAACTACATCAGAAACACAGCTTTTAGGACATAGGGCACTGTGACATTTGCTTCACCAACATGTTTTGTGCTTTTCCTTTCAATATAGGATATAGATATTTGAAGTTCACTTATGCATAGACATAAATCTGAAGTAGCAGGCAGTTATTCCTCGCCTTAATGTGCAAATGAAGCCTAACAGACTTCTCTTTAATTACTGATGATCTTCAAGTCAAGAAGCACCTAAAGAACTGTATCTGAATTTGGCCTGCAGGAATTCTGCTAAGTGTCTCACAGTTTAATCTTTTTTGGGCATAACTACTCCTAAATGCATTAACTACTTATTTATTCCATACATGTTCTGTCAAATCTCACTTTTAAAGTTAAGAGAATTATGTACTTCTTTCTACAAAGGCCAACTCTTTTGAATTAGGTTGTGAAATTGTCCAGAGTATTGTTTTTGAGCTTGATCAAGAAGTTTTTCATTGTTTTCATCAACTCACTTCTGCAATCTTTTTTGTTTGGCATCATAAGGCATTTTTATAGCTTTCAGGACCATTTTTATACTTCTAACTCTTTCTCATATTTTTAAAAATTTATGAATCTGAAGTTTTGATCACAACTGAGAAGCTGAGTCACCGATGCGATATGAGACCAATCTTTCCCAAATTATTAAGTCATGTTTTGCTTTTCTTTTTCCATATATGCCAGAATGTCACTCAGAGGAATATGCTAAGTTATTCTGTAGACCAAGACATCCTGCCTACTACTTTTTGATACCTGGACAAGCAGATCAGGTATCTGGTTGTTCCTATGACTATCCAGGCTGATAAGTTTTCACAGTGAAGGGAAAAGGACCTGTTCTTTAATTTATGTTCATGTAATTTGAGTGAAAGTACCATGAATGAAATACATCTGAAATGGATATTACTATTTTTTTTTAATTAAAAATCATGAGGGAAGGAGACTGAAGAACTTAGTCACCATCCATTTATTGAGTCTTGAGACTTTATTGAGTCTTAAGTGCTCCAGAAAAACAAGACATGTTGTACTGTTGTTTTCTGCCTCCTGATTTGTTAACTTGAGTTAATTTTATTTGCTCTTGAGTAAATTTTCCACAGCTGTCTCTTTTTACACTTGATTTTCCTGTTTGATACAGTCCCATCACAGGCAGTCTCAGCACACATGCTGCTCAGCTGCTGTGTGTGTCCTTCAGTCCTCTTTAATTGGTGCACAGTTTGCACTCCTTACAGGGATTCCACAAGGACAAAATTTGTGCAGGCAAAATGCCAGAGCAATCTTCACTGGAAAGGCAGATGTTCCATTTCATCGGTGGGATGGCTGGCATGGTCCTACCAAGGGAGAACAGCAGAGATTTGTGCCTATTTCTTGAATCAGGCACTGAGTTAGTTCACCACTAAGTTAACTGCCTCAGATTTTTGAAGTGAATTGTTTTTTTCACCATTCATTTGGAAATAATTTGAAAGCAAAACAAGAAAAGCACATCAAAATAATTGCAGTGCTGAGTAAAAAAAACCCATCCACTCAGTCTTTGAACACCTTATAAATTGCTTTGCAGTTGAGACATTCTTGAAAGACACATACAGCAAAATGTTGTCATCTGAATTTTTTTAAAAAGTATTATGATTGTGCTTGTTAATTGTGTTTGTTTACTTATGACTAATTTATTTAGGACAGTTGAGAAAGCTAAGGCATTTGAAATGATTTTCCATTTGTTTGACTATTAAAGTACCTCTGTGAAATGTATGTTTACTTAAAGTATCTCCAGCTACCCATTTACAATGCATTTGTTAAATTAGTTAAGAGACTTTAATTGGGCATTGGGGATTTGTTGGGCTATTCCCAAATCCGTTTACTAAAAATACATGAGAATAGTGAGCAATTTATTTATAACCTTGTTATATTAGGCCATTACCAACATCAGATTTTTTTCTTAAAGTATTTTTAATTTGCATTGACAGAATTCAAGTCAAGTTTGCTTCTTTTTTTCTGTTTCTAATAGAGCAGCCTGAAAACTGTTTCTAGCTAAATAGGGTAGAACCACATATTTTATTTGGAGCAGTGTTCATAATATTTGGAACAGCATTCATAAATGTGGACTCCCTCAAAAAAGCAACAATATTGAATCAGCATAAGAGAATGCTGTCTTCCTTTTGCATCCCATTAAGGACAATAATTGGAGCAGTTAACTATATTTGAAGTCAAAAAATACACTGTACTTCATTGGCATTATCATCAAATAGACACTTCCTTATTTTGATCCCATCCTGGCCGTTTCACACCAGTTAAAACACCAAGAAAACTCCTATCACAAGGCTTTGATTCCAGAGCCCCTCTGAGAAGAGGGTGGCTGCACACCTCTTCAGACAGGCCATTCACAGCCAGGACTGAGTTCTTTCTAAAGCTGTCCTACTGTTTGAACAAGTGTCCAGGCAGATCTCTGGGCTCACCCAGAGCCTGAGGAATCTCACAGGGCTGCCATGCCAAGGAAAGTGGTTCATTCCAGGGAAACAGCATGTAATTAAATGTTTCGACTTTCCAGAACTAATTTTTTCTGTCTTGTTAAATGCAGTTGCCTTAACACAATTTTCACTCCAGCTGACACTGATCTGCTGTGATGGGATGAGTGAGTAAGTTAACAGCTGTAAATGTTAACAAGTAATTTATTTAAGCTGTTGTAGAAGTAAGACTGCTTTTATGGTAGGGCAAATCAACACCATACTCTCTATGCCAAATATTTTTACTGAACATAATGTTGTTTGAAGCTTGAGTTGTTTTACATAACCCAAATAACAGTGTTCTGTTGTTATAAAAAAAATTGCAGTCATTTTTCAAAGGATTGTGTAGCCCTGGTACATGAGGATAGTCCTGAACTGGTGTGAATTAGCATAAATGTCCATTTCAGTGGAACTATTCCACTTTACACTGGCTGACTTCCCAGACAAATATGTATTGTTTAGTGAGAAAGAAATTCTTAGGAAAACAAAATACTTCAGCAGGGGACATAAAAGAGAGGAAGTATGATCATCATAGACACACTCCTGTCATCCTCCAAAATGCATGCAAAGTAATGGTTTTTTCTCCTTTCCTGCAAATTATTCTAATCTAGAAGAGTTATTATATGTCACAAAACTTCTCCAGATTATGCATCACTTCATCTTATTTAAATTTGGAGGTTAATTTACCCTACTAACTAGCTTAACATTGGAAATTTCTCTTTAAACTCAGTCAGCTTTGGTTCTACTCTTTGATTAGAGCTATCCTTGCTTGTTTGTGGAATACTAAACCTTATCCCTTATTCTGAGAGCCTAAAATTGATGACAGTTTGTGTGCAGAACCAAGGACTTCTTGTAAGACCACAAATTCTTTCTTTAGAATTAGGACCTGCTTTCATTTTTAAAATATATTCAGCATAGTTTTACTTAGGTTAAAGCTCTTATTTTTTTAAGGGTGCTCCAAGAACATGGAAATAAAAGTGAAAAAAGCCTAATGAGTCCTTTTGTGGTTTTATGACTGCAATCAAAAGCTTAGAAAGAATAGAGATAATAAACCAATTGCTAGTGCTGTGCATCCTGGCATAAGCAGCACAGGGGAGGGTATTTGCCTGACTTTGATGGAAACTTACTGCTAAATCTCATGTTCAAGAACTAGAAATAAAAATTAATACACTTACATGATTTTTCACAGAAGACCATATATATTCAGAAAGGTATAAAAGCAGTGGGAAAATGTGGAGACAGTTTTAAATAGTGGAAATGTTGTCTAAATCGCTGAGTTGATTTTTATGTTGTTTACTTACATGTTATTTCACATAGCTTAAAACAAATGTAGTTTTAATGCCTCTGTAAGATGAACGCTGGTTAGAAATTTTGAAAAAAATAAAATAAAGGCAATTAAAAATGACAAATATTT
>VZTR01007315.1:444905-484393 GCA_013400775.1 Chaetops frenatus
GGCAATTAAAAATGACAAATATTTCACAGAGCTTATCAGGAAGTGTCAAGAGCAGCCTTCTTGGTGAACAAAGAGTTTAGCAGCCAGCAGCTAATATTCTCACAATGCCATCTTGACAAATCTAGCTCTCCAAATCCTGAGAGCCCAGGTTTATACCCATCTGGCAATATGAGAGACAAACACTCATCTCTCAGATGTGCTGCAGAGCTCACATTCCCATGCAGAGAGCTCCAGCCATCCTGTTTTGATCTTGAGCTATCTCCCGGCATCTCACATTTCCTGATTTCCTTGTCCTGAGCATTGTGCTCTGCCTCAACAGAGGAGACACATCCAGCCACGGGAAGCTGCTGGAGAGCACTCACAGAAAGCTCATGCCAACGATATCGAAAGATGTCCAAAAAGGACATGAAAAATATGTTTGCTTTTGTGGTAGGAGTGAACAAATGCAGCTTTACAGCAGAGCGCAAGCAGAGATGACAGATACCTGTAGGCTGGCTAACACTAAACTTCAAGGGGTGAATCTCCTGTTACATTTGAGTTTCTTGCACAGGATGGAGCAAAAAGCCTGTTTTCTGATGCAACTGGTGTTGCTTACAATCTTTCTCAGGTGCATAATTTCATTTTTATTCTATATGCAACGGCAGAAGGTCAAAAAAAAGGATGGGACCTGATCTGGTCCTTTTCGTCCTGTAGTAGGAAAGTGGGGCAGCAGAACAACACTCCCTGAGCAGGTGATCAAAAGTGGTCTTAGCAGAAGTTCATAGGATACCAAAATTCCCACATTATTTATCCAAGAAATGGGAATAATTCCTTCCACATAGATTTGGGGGGTTACTGGTTAGATCCCTGACTTGAGGTTGTCTTTCTTTACCTCTTCCAAAGTGTCTGAAATGAATGGTCTATTTCCATACAAGAAAATTACTCCTTACATTTCTCATGTTGTTCACAGGGGATCTGTGCCATTTAAAAACCCTTTTTATCACAACAAGAAACCCCTCTAGTGAAAAAAAAAAATATCATCTGCCATGGAACTAATTTCTTCAAATGAAAATGCTGCTTTTTCAGTGTAATTAGAACTCAGGTTCATCTCAGGCTTTCAGGAAGTGTTACTGAAAAGGAAAAAAAACTACGAGCAACTCATTGACCAGACTGCACAAAGAGCCACAGGGACCAGTTAAATGAAGTCAGCTTATCTCCTGCAAAGATCGGTCTAAACTTTTGGCCCTGAAATGGAAGGGATGAGGAAGGAAATAGTTTAAAAAAAAAAAAAAAAAGGCAGAAAAAAAGATTGGGGCAGGCAGACAGGTAATGTACAAGAGAGGTACTACTGTAGAGATGATTAACTTAACAAAAATGTTCTATGTATTATCAAGGAAAGAAGTGAACAGAACAGCCAATAATTATTACCCAGAAAGAATATTAAAAAGTAATAATAACAGCAACAAGAATATATAGTCTCAATGTTGATTTTGGCAGCTTTCAAAATATGAATTGCATTGCTTCAAGGGGCATCCTTTCCCAATTTTCAATATCACCCTAGAATAGGCCTTCTGTAATTCTGCCATGCTATGAAGTGGAAATATTTATCCATTCATTTGACTTCTATTATACACACATATCTGCATTTAGAGAAGCAGTTCAGCCATGCATAAGAATCTGTAGTTAAAGACTTCAAGCCATACTTATCTGAGCATGAATAGCTAGATTTCCAGAGAAACTCGGGATCTAACCTCCTTCTCATTCCAACAATAACTAAATAGCAACGACACATGTAAGTTTCTTGCTTTACATACACAACTTCAGTCATTAATTTCCTCCTCAAACATACCAGCATATACCAGATATATGCCTATATATCTCTCTTTTGCACACATTCACACTTTCAAATAATGAGGTCTAATGAGCCCTTTGAGATACACAAATGATTGAAAATATAGAACACCAAATTCTCATGTTAATGACACCTCTAAAGGGAACAGCAGGAATCAGAAAACAAAACTAGACCAAATGCTCAACCTAACAACTCCCCAGTGTGGTATGGCACTCTTGGAGAGTATAATAATGAGATCAAATGCAAATTGCAATATGAAAAGAGAAATTTCAATATGCAATATGAATAATACAAAATCACATTAGTAAAGTGACATCTTCTATTAGTAGAATATCTTACAGTGTATGAATCCACCTACTTTGTGCATCATACCCAGGCTCTTCTGTATTTCCCAAATTTATCTTATGGTAAAGTAGCTATTTTCATATGAACTAGAAGACTTCAGAGGCAGTAAAAAGCCATATTAGCAGAATGCCTAACCTCCACCTTCATTCCTTTATTTCACAGCTGGCTGCAGAGTGTGGCTGCACAGACATTTTCCACACAGAGCCCCAATGGGGCTCAGACCTCCCTCAAGCAGCACCACATTTGAGTGGCACCAATACAGGGCAGAAGCAGCACAAGGAAACTCAACCATCATCTCATTGCAGCTGGCAGCAACACTTTACTGGGAAAGCAAACATGCACAGGCTGCAGCTACTGATGAACAAAAATCCTTCAGGAAAAAAAGGCTGCACAAAGGTAATTCTTATGGTATGCAAAATTACTCTTTTCAAACAGAAATGGTGTTGTCCTTTTATTTTATATGCAGTCCTCTGAAATTCCCTAACACCATGATTTAAGGAAAAAATATAATAATTCCATTTCCTTCAGATAAATCAGGAAGTAAGTTCAGCATATGTTGTTTGCTTTTGAAATGAAGGCCAAAGAACATTGCATTAGCACATCTTATATCAGCAACAGCACTTGACAGGATGTGGTGTCCCTGGCCTTTATGGATACCAGGGATGTAAAGCCTCCTCCTGCTTCCATCTAGAGACATTCCATGCAGCACAGTGCTGGAAGGCTTTGGCTGCACTATTTGCTCTCATTTGTATTTCTGTATTGGATTCAGCACAGTGGGGAACAGTCCTGAGCAATTCATTTTCTCCAGCCATGCTGTTCAGCTCCTCTCACCCCTGGGGACTGAGAGGAAATCTTTGACAGGTAGACAGCTCCCTGTGTAAAAAAAAAAAAAAAACCCTAATGTCAGCCAGAAATCAGAAATCAGTAGCTGACCAACAGCAGTAAACACAGTGAAGGAAGAGAAGCAACAAAAGGAAGATATTTGAGATGCATTTGCATCCGGGGACAGTATATGAGACAAGTGGCTGCCTACCAACACACCTGAGCTTGCAATGGGGACTGGGAGGTTGCCTTAGTGGTACCTATATCTTACGTGGGATATCCTGCTGAGATGGTCAAACCTGTACAGAGAGCTTTAATTGCATTAGCTGGAGTAATTTGTCCTAGTCAAATAAAAATATCACTGATGAAAACTTCTATTGCTGCCATGCTGATTGTTGGCAGTGCTGACACACGCCAACACCAGCTTTAATGAAGCTGTTTGGTTGTTTCTCAAAGAAATGTTGGTCAAAATGATACATCATTAGGAAGCTACCAAACACCATGGACAAGAATCCTTTCTGGCATAAAAATATTCACCCTTCTAAAGAAGACAGCAGAAGACCAATTTCCAAATATTTACTTTGGCCAAATGATTATATTCAAACAGCAACACAGAGGACATCATAATCATCATTCAAATCTTTGCAGATATTCCATAATGCTGTGATATAGCTGGGTATAAAGTTTTGGATTGTCTCTCCACCCTAAATGAGCTTCACAATTTTTAATAACAAGGGTTTTCAGGGAAAAGAAAAAAAAAAGAAAAAAAAAGAGAGAGAGAGAGACAGAATCCATTGTATAGGCTATCTAGTTCAGTACAGGAACAGCTAACAAATAGGTAAAATTTCCTACGTAAGAATTTATTATAAGGAATTGAACAGTGAATCTGGAGGCCTTGAACTTGCAGGCATTCCAGTAATTTCAAGTTTTGCGTTTGAGAAACAACACTGCCTTCATTATTTTCTACTTCAGTGATTCTGAGCAGGAAGAATTTAGGTCAGCAGTGAGTCTGAGTTACTGCTGATAACTCAACAAATAAAATTCTGCCCTATACTTCATTCTGTATGAAAATAAGTGAGCACAGGGCAAGGAAATTACCTATCTTTTAAGACAGGTAACAGACAAGAATCTGTTAGCCACTGCATTTGTATTTTGAAATTACTTTTGAAGGCACAGTAATGGACTTTCCACACTGAGTTGAGACACGAAAGACAGCATCAGAGACCTGGCCCTGTTTGCCTCTTGGTTCATGGCAAGTGAACCTCATATTCAGATAAATTAATAGGTATATTTGGGAGAGCTGGTATAAAAATTAACTAAATGGTGATAATAAATTGCTTTAACTCTGCTAAATATGGCAGTGACTTGGAAGTACAAGAGGAATAATTTATTTTCCTGTGGTGGTGAGAAGAAAAATTGAGGGTCTTTTTAACTTCTTGTTCTTTTTCTCCCATAAATTCAGTACATTTATATATGAGGCTGGTTTTGCAATACATTATAAATAAATGTCTATAAAACATTTTTTAATTTAAATAATACTGCTGTAATTGTGTGGTCTCAGAACAGTTGTAGGTGAAGGTAAATGTCTCTTGTCACTCCTCAGTCCTCTGGTCCAAGAAAATAGTTTGTTGTCCTCCAGGGAACACCGATAAATGTGAATTAACATGTGTTCAAAAACACTACTTTTGTCCATACTTAGTCCTGATGGCACCTGCCAGCTTTTCAATTGTGCACATCCCAGTGCAAACATCGGGATTTAGGCACACTCTTCTGCTCTGCATGTCATTTAACATGGGTGAGCATAAAAATTAAGGACCCAACCATGTAGAAGTCAGGCCTTACACTGCAGTAAATTGCCTGGTAAGTTTCATTGACATTTATACTTCCAGTTCTTGCTTTTACTGTCTCTCAATACATTTTCTCTCTTATATATTAAACATAATACAGAGATTTTTTTTTTTTAACTGAGCTTACCTAAGTGCTCTTTCTTAACTGTAAAGAGAAAAACTAAAAACTGTAAGGAAAAGCCAGTGCTTCAAGTACTTCTTTCTTTAAAAACATCCAAGGAATTCAATATGTTAATTAAATTTTAATTAGGCATTTCCTTTCTGCTAAGAAAATGCCTACTTTATTGCTAGAACAAGCAACTTAGGGTAGTATGATACTACCTTTAGAAAGCAGGCTACTAGTTCTTCTTTACAGGAGAAAATAAGCCACTGTCACATTAGGGGAGGAAAGTTATGCAGAAGTGTTTAGACCTGCAGCACGTACCTTGAACTGGCACAGGGCAAATAAAGACTTTGATGTTTTAATGTGTGTTCCTGCTACCCGGTGTTCTGTGTTGCCAGACAAAACAAACACTCAGAAGAATCTCTGCACTTTAGTGAAGGTGAAATCCCAGCCCCATCAAATCAGCAGGTGGAGCTGAGTTTGCTGTGGTCAGGATTACACCCAAGTCATTTGTCCAACCTTCCCTCTTAACTCTTCATGTTTACAGTCTTTTGAAATCAGTGTCAGAAGAGACCTCAACAGAAAGCGAGTTTTGGCTGTCACAGTCACAAAATCTGAAAATGAACAGAGGCAATCCTCATCTCCTTCCCTGAGCTTATCACGTCCAGCCATAAAAGTTGTCTGTCTGTCCCTCAGTGTCTGCTGGACATGTGCATTGGAGCTCATACTTCCCATTTTAGAGCACATTCCTCACCCAGTTCAGGAGTACATCAGTCCTCGTGCTAGGATTCCCCTGAAACAGCTCCCCTCTATAACTTACAGACACCACTCAGGTGTCCCTGCACTGGGATTTTAGCAGGCTGTGCAAGTGAGGCCCTTCAGGCATTTTCCATGAGGGAAAATGCAGACACATGCTGGCTCAGCCAAGGCAACCCTGAGGGCTGAGATGCTTGCAGAAAGCTCTGGGGACTCAGATTCAGCACTGCAGTAACAAGGATGAGTAGGACACAGCCACAGCAGGCAGCATCTGCCATAAGGAGTCATTTCCCTTCCCTCTCACCATATTACTGACCTGCTGCTCTCCTTCCCACTGGATCTGGAGAGAACGTGGCTGTGCAGAGCTCTCCCAAACCTGTATGAAGTTAGCAAGCTTCAACCCTACCTGCATCTTACTCCATTTTCTAGTCATCTCCCTGCTTTTAGACAAGATTTGCTTTAAAATTGGTCTGAATTTTCCATTGTACTAAATTTATATTGAAACACCTGCTGCTGGCAAAATCACTTTTAATTCAGACATGATAACGTCAGTTTCTATATTTGCAGTGAATAACAGATTTTATAAACCCAGCTAAGGCTGAGGTAAAGCCTCCATTCAGCACAAAGATCATTCCTACTTCACTTATGATGTCTGCCCATCTTCACAGCAGAAAGACGTCAGTTCCTTCCATTTTCTTTAGGTGAAGCCACATTGCCAGTCATATTCTGTTAAACATTTGAGGTTCTTAATCATATTTGATTTAAAATTAAATGCTTTGAATGGTTTACTTTGGAATTTCCATTCACCAGAAGCAGAAAATTGCATGAGTCTTCATTTGCATTGTATAAAAAAAGAATTACTTCTACAGAAGCAAGGTTCCTGTCTCAATCCTTGCATCCTCATCACATTAAATAAAAATAAATTTGTGCTTTATGGTAGTACTGCAAGAAAACCAGACAGAAAACCAGACACCACAGCTCTCTCCCAGCTAAGATACAATATTACAATGAGATTAATTTTGCCAAAAAAAGGGTGTGAAATCCTTTGAATATAGAAAAATGATAGTACAAGTTTTCTAACTTGGAAAACTGAACATATTTTGTTATAATGTTTTAAAGGGACACAGCCAAGTGAAAAGGTATATTTCTAGCTTTGTAAAATGAAAGAATTTAGTGAACAACTGGAAAGAATTGATTTTTGTGTCTCTTGTTACAGAAGTATGGTAAAAGATAAAAGATGAAAAAGACCTATTATTTCAAACAGAAATATTTTCACAACACTTGGTTTAAGAAAATTTTAATCAGCTCATGGAGTAATATTTTTTATGTTTCTCATATCAACTATTTTGCAATCTGCTAAATTTTAGCCTAAGTCTATCCTCTTTCATCCAATGATTTTCAATCTTTACAAAATGAAATCCTGAGAATTTTTTTACTGACTTCAAATTATCTATGTTTTCCCCCTTAAGGTTTGTCTACTTTTAATTTTTTTTTTCATGTATAGCTATTGTGCAACCCCATTAAAAAACATTACAGATCTTCCCAGATTTGGGACCATTTATGCAACTAAATAACTACTGCTGTCAGTAGCTTCTTCCCACCATTCTCTGCAGAGCTATGCAGTCTAAATGTACAGATTCATTCACATTTTCAGCCCATTCTCCCCCTTACTTGCAGATATAGTATAGTCAACCTGTCTCTTACTAACATCAGGATTCACCTCTCCCCTGTGGTTATAAAACCCATGACATTTCTCAGCCACGCAGAACCGTGCAGAAAGTGCCTTGGTTCACATGTAGACACATCTGGAAACACGCCTGGAATGAGCAGCTTCAAATGGTGCTTCCAGGTCCTGTCTGAAAAGTTTCACTGAAGAATAAAGTGCCCTCACAGTATCTATTATTTTTCCACGAACACAATTCAAATCAACAGTACAAGAACAGGCACAACAAATTATCTAAAGAGAAGGCAGATGAAGGACAGGGATTCTTCTTCCTAAAATTCTGTTATGCTTTCTGGCTCACACTGCACACCTGACCAAATATTGTCAAATCTGTTCTTCCACTCCTTTATCATCAATTTGAGAAAGGAATGAATAACTAAAAAAATCTTAAACTGGTCTCTAAACTTCTGATCTATGGACAGATGTAGAGTATTTATTTCTGATTGTTTCTGAGACCAGCTACATTTCCCATCTTCCTGGCACCTTAACTCACTGCTGTCTTCCATTCTGTACATCACTGAGGAAGTATCTTTTTAAAAGAGAAGAAACAGGAGAAAGCTGGGAAGACAGAAGCAATCAGTCAAATCTGTTTGGGGCCTCCTACAATGTAAAAACAATCATTGTTCAACTTACCACAGCAAAAAACTGATGCATGTTTATCTAGATTCTGCCTCTCTGATGCCTTGCTTGAGTGTTGCTTTAAAGCATTTTCACAGTTGCCTGATCATTTTCATCATTCACTTCAAATGTGCACTGATGTGTCATTAATTAATATTAATCACAAGTTGTCATATAAATGCAAAGACTATGAGGGCCTCTAGATGCTTCATTAAGCTAATATAGCTTAAGAAATTAACCGGACTTCCAAACGTGTTGGCTATTGACGCCAGAAAGAGTGAGTACTTAACACTCAACTAACTTAGTGTCAAGCATACTATAAAGATGGAGTATAATGAATTTTGCAAATCTTTCACATTCCTAACAAAAAATTTTAATGTACCTGTTAGTGCTGAATCTTCCTGTAAGTGTTTAAATTTCTAGTTATAGGAAGACACATGGAGTTATTCCTCCCTGGAATCTACCCTAAACCTGTTAAGCTCAAAGGTTGCTCCATCTCTATTGCAGGAACACACAGATTAGAATCCTAAAACACACAATTTTGGTATCTTTCATTTAATTGCAAAATGTTCTGGAGAGTATCTTTGAATAGGGTTTAGATCTCATGTTGGCTATTGTGTAAAATAGAAGTTGTCTGGTGTAATGAAGGCCTAGAATTAGCCTTGATTTCTGTTGCTAGAGTAGATGGTTAAATGTGAACAGAGACATGGTTTGAATCTGCATATCTGAGTTTGAAAAGGACAACAACACACAGTTAAAAAGTTAAATTTCATATGTGATTTCCTATGTATATTCTGCTTGGAAATTTCATTTTGTCAGGGACCTCAGCATACAGAGATGGCAATATAGGATTCAGTTCTGGAAGGGGGTCCCTATAATATCAAGTCATTCTCAACTATTATAATTAACCATTATCATAAACCAATCAAGCTTAAAACCTTAGTTTTATTACAAAGCTTTATTAAAAACTGCTCTCACATCTGATCCCTCTGAAGATTAGAATAATTCTTTTAATGTATTCCAAAACGTATTCATGTCCATTTGCTCCTGTATAGTCAGTCTCTGACTAAGGCATCAGTTTTTTTTTCCTGGTGTTTATCCAGTGATGTAGTTAGAAACAATTCTCCAGTCAGTTCTCACTTGCCTGTATTTTAAAAATGTGTGTATTTTAGTCCTCCTTATCCTGATCATAGGAAAGTACAAAAATTAAAAATAGATGAAATAAAAGGAAAATTTC
The DNA here is from genome assembly GCA_013400775.1 of Chaetops frenatus. Lineage (NCBI taxonomy): Eukaryota > Metazoa > Chordata > Aves > Passeriformes > Picathartidae > Chaetops > Chaetops frenatus. Next base: position 454,188 of record VZTR01007315.1, read on the forward strand.
AATGGGTTTGCTTTTTCTTTTAATTGAAACAGCTCAGATATCAGTTAATGCTAAACTTCCTGTTTGCTCAGACTAGATCAACCCTTACTGAGCAAACTGTGTTTCCCATTGTGTTGACCTTTTCAGGTGAGAGGACTGACTGAACAGCTGATACAGCCACTTCATGGTCTTTGCTTTGCAGGCAAAGCAAAATCAAAGATATAGGAAGGAACAGATGATACTGATGAAGAAGTCACACTTCGGTCCAAACTAGATATCCTATGAAACTGTGAATTTTCTAACTCAAATTAGAGTCTCGAATTATCATCACAGCCAATACATAACTATAACACAATACATAGCTACACTGGATTTTTCTTCTACACTGGACAATGGGCAGCACTAAAATTATAGCACCATGACACTTCTGAGGGAAGTGGCTGGGCTAAAAGCTCCTGAAAATTGTGCTGCTAATGGCATCAGAGGAACCTAGGTCAAGAGGTGCCATGAAGGCATCATTTTTCCAGGAGCTGACAAGATTTGCTGGCTGGGTAAATCAAACCACGTTCCACAATGGCAGATGGAAAGGAAATTACTCTTGCACACTCCCAATTACTCTTGAGAAACTTTCTTTAGCCAGCTCTATCTTTTGCCAAAGTCTGGCAAGTTCAGCTGGATGGCAGCTGCAGGCTGACTGCCCAGGTCCTGTTTAGCAAGGCAACAAAGGCCTTTTTCATGATTTAATCAGCACTCCAATGTCACTCAGCTTCAGAATGCAGAGTATTCATAAGAACTCAGTCCTGCTGTGTTAATCAGAGACTCTCATTGTTGAATTAACATGCATTGTCTGAGCAAGTATTTTCTGCCAGTGACTTTGACTTTTCCAGGATAAGCAGTTCAGTAAACTGTAACAGAAGTGCTGCAGATATCTATAAGATAATGCATGCAGAATGGTGTGGTAATAGAGATGAAATAAACAGTCACCATAGTCAATCTCCCAGAAGGATGCAGCACCACAGACACTTTCAGCAGGAACATCAAAAGTCAGTCAGCCAAGCTGAAAATTAACTACAAGCAAGTACTGACTTCAGTGTCATGGAAAACAGAGACAGCAAACCACAGCGATGCTCTAAAACCCAGGATTAAAATGCCATTGAAAGCTATTAATTGTTTTGGTTCTTTACATAAATTGAGAGACTAATCAAATGATGGTACCTAATTAAATATTTGGAATACAGGAATGCACTTCAGGTCTTTTCATTTTCTGTTATTTTTCACATTTCTGGGAGTAAAGATGCTTTGGGGGAAGGAGGAGAAGGATTTTGCCACAAACACAATCAGGAACCTTCAGGCACATAGTAACTCTTTTCATATTTTCTCGAGATGTGGTTAACAAAGAGGACTGTAAATGGCATTTTAGTTTTGCTAACTTTGGCAGCTTAAATTTAGAGATTTTCTGATCTAATGACACATAGAAAGATAAGGACTGACCTCTATGGGACTTCTATCATTCCAGAGAAAACTGCTTGGTGCAAGAGGAACCTCATGGAGTTCAAATGCCAAGTGAACATGTGAAATAGCAGGTTCTAAAGTGGAGTTTGCACAGCTGCCATGCTGGTTTGACTTCAGCCACAGCTCTGAATAACAGGAAAACTTTGCATGGAAACTGCTTTTCTGGCCTTTGGCAGAATATACCAGTAAGGCACTTTGCCTTAACTTCGGCTCTCCTTCCTCTTCATTCTTCTTTCTGTTTTTTTCTGTTCTCTCATTCTTCCTATGCTCTGAATATTTTATTTTTTAACATTTTACGTTACGTTGCATTTTTAAAAAATATTGAAGTAAGATTCAATATCTGAGTCAGGTACAGTGATAGGAATTCCAGCTCCAACATCAAGATCAGCTGGTTATCTTGTCACTTGATTCATGATGTAGGAAGGACTGTAAAACACTTGCACCAAAATCATAGTTTATTTGGTTTTTTGTCACTGATTATAGATGCAGATCAAGAAATTAAAAGTTTTTTTAACAAATACAAAACACTGCAGATTATAAATATTAAGAGCACCCAAACTATTTCTGAACTGCTGTTATAAAGCTCAGAGAATACTTGTTGATAGTTTACATATTGAGACTCTAAACAAAAGACCTCCATTTTTGCCTTAAACAACACAACATTTTTCATATTTCTTTTGTTGTATTTTGGATGCCACTTCCTTTGGTATTGGCATTGCTTTGGAGTAAAAATACATTTAAAAAGCAAACCGAGTCTTCCTACTGTGATTAGATTTTGAGACATATCAGTGTGAACTTCTGCTTGAAAAGGAGATTTAAGGTATAGGATCCCACAGAAGGGATTGTCCTCCTAGCAAGACTTCCCCCAATAATCTATTGCACAAGGCATAATGGTGTCTCACACTAAATTTATGTCTCAGGTTAGGCACAAATCTTGTTACTTTCTTAGCGTGAGTAATATATCTTACTTCATTGAGGCTCTGTGATACTCTGAGTCTCTAAAAATTAATCCAGAAAAGTGTTGCCTTCTGCCTGTAGACTGGACAAGAAGACTTTGCCTGAGATTCACTACTACATAAACAGAGTTTGCAATGTGAAATGTAAAAACATGTGAGAAGAACACGGTATAAATCCACGAGGAGAGGGAATGTGTTTGAAAGATTTTTGTAACTGGTGACAAGAAAAGAAACAACACTCTGGACACGAATGTAAGCAAATGTTTTAAGGTAAGCACGTGTTTCTGTGGAGTGCCTGGTGCTCCCATTGGGCTTTACAGATTGATTCGTTTCAATCCTGCTGACACAACAGAGACTAAATCTTTCATACTTTGGTTTGAATTCACACATTTACCTCATATTTACTCATTTGAAAATGCTGATTCTAATACAAAGCCCTGGAATTTTACTTCTAAGAGACTGTTTCAAAACAGACAAGAAAGAGAAAAACATTCAGATTTCAGATATATTTTAATGTGTTCAGGATTTCCTTAAAGGATTATTGGCTGCTTTATTCTTCACCATGCCTGTTTGTTTGGCAAGCATGAGCAAAGATATTGTGTAGTCAATCCTGCGTCTTTTACATTTGCACTTATTCACATTCTGATAAACTGGACTGGTTGCCTTTATAGCAAGATAAAACTATATGAAATAGTCTGTAATGTTTTACTTCAGAGACCTAACATGTAAATAGGGTGTGAAATAAAGCCTCTTTGATTATAAGAAATACAGTGAGTCTTGGTTTTCTTCCATATCCTTAGCTGAAATGAAGCTGAGACAATCAAAGTAAGAAATTTCAACTTCAGCAGGATATGTTGATGAGATCAGATTTTTTAGTGTCTTTGAACCATAACTATTTAGAATTGTATCAAGTGCAATGAGCATTGGAATTAATTTCTTGTCATTCATGGTGATATCTGAATTTTTATTTCAAATTATTTTGACAATTCACAGAAATGTTGAGCTTTAGCACACAGATCATCTCATTAACTTCAAGATGGCTGTTCATATGCTTAAGCTGTCACACACTGAGTCCTGAGCTGGAAAAAATAAGATAATATTTTACTTTAAGAAAGATCAGAAAAAAAACACTTCTCAGAACCTCCAATTCAAAAAGTACAAAAGATTCTTAAAGCAAAATTTAAAATATATGGTATAGAAGCTTAATCCAAAATTTACTGATGCAATTCAGAAATATTTAAATTTACCTGAATATAATATTAAGTCATGCCCATATTGTTGAGCTGTGTAAATAATTTCTCTACCTATTAACTGATTCATCACTTAATTACAACTTTGTTAATTCCTTTGGTTTATATAGATTTATACCTGATTTATACCAGCACATCAACATCCCACATTATCACTGGTTTGGTCTGGGTGTTTTATTTATGTGTAAGTACATGAAAAATCAACCATAGCTTAAAACTCATAGACATTACAGAGGTTATCATAACTTTAAGGAGCAGTAGAATCCACAGATTGTGCTTTGCCTTCTCTTAAAGACAGACTGGTTTGAGCTTTTGTGATGAAATTGTTTGTCACTCTGGAATCACCATTTTTCACCATCCTTTGCTACAGCACCATCATCTATGCAGCTGGTGTCACTGAATTTGAGTTATTCTTCAGTCCTACTACCAGCTGGATGAGATAAATGAAATCAATATTCTTCTCCTTACAGATGAAATTAATTTAGCAATTCATAACAGTTGTAGACATTCTTTTCTTTGTCCAGTTCTACACTACCATCCATCAAAGTATTCTGCTTGGCATTTGAATTAATGTAACTTAATTTGTGGGCAACAACTCCTTCTGTCATAATGAAATCTTTCAGTCTTTGATTTCAAGTCTATTCCCATAGTCTGAGCGTTTTTACACACTACCAGTCTGTATCAGATATCAAAATAGAGAATAAAAACCATACATCCTAACAGTGTGACACTTGTAGTTCTAATGCCTAAATGGGTTCTTCTGATTATTTTTTAAGAAAGACCATCTTTCGTTAATGAGAATTTAAGTTTATTCAAAATAGTTTCATACCATTTTGTTTGTACTGAAAACACCAGGGCTTTTTTTTCTGGCTGAAAAGATGCCAGCAGGAGCAAACTAATGAGCCCCAAAAAGAGAACATTTGTACAGCTGGAGTCTGAATGTTAGCAAGCTGCTTGTTTTTGATTGACACTGTAACAGTCATGGTGGTGGAAGGTGATAAATAATACTCCCTCTGTGACAAAGTAAATAGTATCATCCAAGAGCGATTGCCAAGCAAAAATATTAGGAGACTCAGCTCAATTTGGGTAAGCATCTTTCTTCTAAGTGCCTTACCCTTTGGTGTCTCAGAATTTCATTCAAAGAGAGGTTAATCTGTGGCTTGTTTAGAGCATTCAGGGTTCCTCTGGTGTATGGCAGGCAGGCAGCATGATAATAAATAAGAAGAGTTTTTAAAATTAACAGCTTTTAAGCTTTTAAAAGATTCACTTTGGGAAATGAGTTTTACTCCTGCTTTTTGAGTTAGGTCGTTCTCCCACATCAGCTTCAACTTCTTGTGTATTTAATACACAGAGCAGCTACTATTGGTTTTCATGCTGATAGATGCAGCAATGTACATAACACAGATTATTCAAAAATTTTACTGGACATGTCTACATGATCTTAATTCAACTCCAACAGAGACAGACTTTCTTAGAAATAAGTAAAATAGAACCCCATTTGAATAGAGAGGGCAATGACTTGTCACTATTGCCAAAACTGTGGGGTTTTTCTAACAAATGCAGGAGTACTCCTGGAGTGAGAGGTTTCAAAAAGAAAAGAAGAAAAAAATATGAGCACATGTAAGGCAACTTGAAGAAGAGATAGGAATACTTAGAAAGATGGATGCATCAAAAGGTCAGAAGATAAGTAAGATTATGAAGGTATGAAGGCATGAAGGCTACAGATATAGACCATGAAGGACTTTAAGCAATGCTTTTGTGTGTTTTTCCTGGGTAGCAGAGTGCTGTGCCCAGAGCTGAAGCAATAAGATTCAATAGTTTGGAAAAGTAGAGGTTTTTTTCATTTTTATTGTGCTTTTGGAGTATTTAATGCCTCACTAGACCTGGAAAACCCTAGGGTCCCATGCTCATTTCACTTCAATTAAGATATACAGGCTGTGCAAAATATATATCGATAGGGAGCCACATTTTCAGCAATAACTGCTTATCTGTGCACTTTTTAGCTCATTATAACAGGCTCATGGAATCCAACTTTAAATAAAGGCTGTTGGTGGACTAAATTACAACACAGTATCAAGAGACTTCATGAACTAGATATATTCCACTTTATTAAGCTTTCATTATATATACTGTGAGTCAGCAAAATATTCAGGCCCTGCTAACCAGAGTCCCAGTACCTACCCTAAATCTTGAAGGCAAATATTTTTTGCCAAGGGCACCCTGTTAATGAACTGTAGGTTTTGGCCCTCTCCCTGTTAAAACAGACTTGACAGAGTGTCTGTCTCACATACATTTTGAATCTCCTTCCAGAAAGCTGCCAAGCACCCAGGGAGACAGCAGCATCCTCGCTTCCATGCTGTAGGCATCGTCCTTCCATGACATTATCTTTCCACACAAACACACCAACTCCCTAAGGCTTTATTTTCAAGATAAAAATGGATTGTTGTTTTGTTTTTTATTTTTTAATCTGAATATGTGAACAAGTTATTTCTGCTGTTAAATTACTAACTGTGGTTTGAGGAGAATAAGTGGACTTTGTCCCTAAGACCTCCCACAGCAAGCATGACAATGTTCTGCCTCTGTCCACATATGCACATATGGCCTCACTGTCTGAGGGACTGTCACCCAACATGCAGTGGCTGGCTTATGTTATAAACATGCTGGTGTATGCCAAAAGGTAAAATAATGCTCCAGCTCTGATGATGCTTGTGGGAACTCAGTGCTTTTTTTTTTTTTTTTTTTTTTTTTTTTTTTTTTTTTTTTTTTTTTTTCTCCTACCTCTGTCAGGTGCTTGAAATTAGCCCAGATTTGTGAGGTGCAGGGAGGCCTGCCAGGGAATGATGGCACATCTTCTCAGGCAAACACAAGGAGTGTCTGATGTGGGTTTTAGTCCCTTTCCCCAGGCACATCTTCTCCAGCCATGAGGAGGCCAGATATCAACACTGCAAACAGCCCTCAGCATGTGCAGGTCAGGAGCTCTGATGCCCTCCCGCCACAATGGAGTAAGCCCCTTCTTGCCTGAGGCACCAGCCCCTCAACCAGGTGGTCAGAGCGAGCTGGGTGGAATTCTGGGAGACAGCATTAAACCATCAGCAAGCAGGGGGTGGGCAACCCTTCCGTGGGATTTTTGGGCAGCCCCTGGAGCAGCAAGGGGAGCTGCAGCCAGCCCAGGGGAACAGGTGCAGTTACTGGGCTGTGCGAGCCCCCTCACCTCAGGGTGAGGCTGGGAGGGGCCTGAAGGGAAAGGCCAGCCGAGGTTTGGGCGGGAAAAAAGCCTCGAGAAAAGGCTTGAAAAAGGCAGCAAGATGCAAGACTGAGGGGAAACAACATTTTCAGAGGGAGCTGCCAGTCTGGCCTGGGTTCCTGCCCCAGCTGGTTGAAGCATCTGCACCTCCAGGAGCCCAGCAGGAAGATGGAGAGCACTGGACCTGCTGCACCTGGTGAGTTCCCTGTGTTTTGTTTGTTTTTTACCCTGGAAAGCATAACCAAAAATGAGCATGATACAAATACAGCTCCAAAGGACAGCAGAGCTCCTCAGGTGCATTCAAGATTCAGTTTGCTTGTTGCAAATGCACACAAAATGGTGATGGTGAAATGCAATTACTTTAGAGTAAAGAAAAAAAATAGGGAATGATTCAATGCTGGTGCAATTCCTACAGAGGCTGAGAAAGTCTGATGCTGTTACTTTTTTAAGGGTTTTTTTGAAAACATAATGGCAGAGGTGGCAGTGGAGATTATAATTGGCTCAAATTCTTTGAATTTTAACAACTCCAAAATTACTCTATTTTTGCCAATATTTCTATTTCTACTTGTACATATTAATGTCCCCACAATGAAATATTGAACATATGCCCATTATAATAATGATGTGAGTTGATCATATCATCTCTTTCTTATATTAAATATGTAAAAAATCAGTTGAATATATAAACCAGTAAAAGTACTCTGTGGGTTAATTTATTAAGTGATTTATTATAATTCTGAATTGTTATAAAGAATTACAGCCCCTGGCACAAAGGTTAAGCGTTATTTTTAACCATTGAATGTCATTCAGATGAGTTTCAGAAAGGACATTGATGGTGAAGAATGTACAATACCAGAAACATGCAAGTGTAGATTGTAAGTAGACAGGCTAGAGTTTATAACAATCATAGTTTTCTGGTAACTGTGGCCAAATAGAGACATGGTTGGATACAACATGTTGTGGGAGCTGACAGCTGGTCAGAAAGTTTCTCAGACATCGGCTTGGACAATATTGTCATATACCCATGCTGATACTCAGCACCAACAAGAAGCAAGAGCCATAAACAATAGATGGAGAAAAACACAGCTGCTCAAGGGAGGCTGTTATTCACTTAGAATTGTTTTCAGATGGGTGTTACTAGCATGTAGCCAATAGTGTGAGAGGTGTTAACTTAGAAGCCAATGGGATAGAGCACAAGTGCAAAAGACTATAAAGGAAGCCTTGTACAATAGAAGATGCTTTTGCCTTTCCTGAAATTGTCAGTGCATGTATGTCACACGTCCATCTCAACTGCAACAACATATGAAGAAATGAGATGTGCCCTCTGTCCTGCTGGGGATATGGAAGGGTTCCCTGTACTCCTACTCTCCACTGCAAGTAGTGCAACTTTCTAATTTCTCTGTCAGTGCAGGTTTGAAGGTTGTGATGCCAGTCAGTGGCTGGCCTGTGGATGTGTAAAATGCTGTATACATTGTCTCCAGCTACCAGAGGCTTTGGGAAGGTCTTTGTTCATTCTTCCTTCTTACAGAGAGAGCTGGACAAAATCTCACTGACGGCAGTTCAGAACCCTTTTTTCTCCTACACCTGATTGGTATCAGTCCACCAGAATACAACAAGCCCTGAATTTCATTAACTGAGAGCCTAATGTCTATAACCCTCCTTTTGGACAGCTGAGAGCCATCATCTCATTATGCCAGTGTAAGGTGTCCCTGGTCTCATCTAGAGATACCTTGAGTGCACAAAATAGTGGGCAATTTTTCTAGTTCTTGTTTTAGCCCTAAAATGTAAAGAAGAGGTGGGGAGGATGAGGATCTGACTGGGTTTGTCTCATGTTTGCGTACATATTCCTAATTGTGCCTGGAAATCTGACATATTTGCTGCAACTCACTTGCTATTTTAATGTAATTACATTTGGCATAGAAAGTTAGGAAAAAAAATATGGGAGTTACATGGGAAAATTAGGGAAGATAAAGTTAGTGGAAAATAAATTTAACAGCCAAAATAACCAAATACTAAACAACCCTCAAATGTTAACCAGAATATCCAACCCAGAATCTTTAATTTTTATCTTTATCTCTTAATTGGTAACAAAAGGGAATAAGTCCAATTGTTCCTTTTGGAGGTCACCTTTAAAGGTGATTTATAGTTTATAGTGGTACAGTAACTTCTGGAGAGAGATGAGGCAAAGAGAGAGCCACTGAGCCCGTCAAGACTGCTGAAAACTTGCTTATAAAGACAAGCACCTTGTCTCTCAGGAAATCCTAGGGGAAAAAGAAAGGAGTGTTTTTTATCTGAAGTAGTAAAAAGTGTGGTAGTGGGTGTCATATAACTTTTTTATTATCCTGTCACACTTGGAAATTCTGCATTGCAGCGCCTCAAAGTTAAGAGCAAAGCCAATTTATTGCAGTGTATCTATCTTTAGGGATTTTTGAGGCTTGGCCACTTTTCCTATTTAGATTTCAGATTTGGTATTAATCATTTCCCATCTCAATCTTGAAATGGAATTTAGCTTTGCAGAGGACTGCAAAGCTAAATTTGGATCAAGGGAAGATGCAGCTTTCCTTCTTCTTGGTTGTAAATCTAAAATGAAGAGATCAAAATTCTCTGTTAATTTCAGTGTCACTTTTGATGAGAGGATATTCTCTATTCTGAAAAAAAAAAAATAGGTTTTTTGTGTTAAAGAGTTTCTATGGCATTTTCATCATGCCAAAAATCATTTTGTTAATTTTTGGTGCTCCACTGAAAGTGAAAAAGCAGTTGCAGCTTAGGCCTGGAAGACATTTTGTCTTCCTTAGCTGCATTCACACATTTCTGCATACTTTTTAACATCAGAGCTGCAAGAACTTCCTGTCTTGTTTACATGGCTATATCTTTGTGGTTGCATGAAACTGGTTCACTTATGTACAAATCCATGCTCAATTAATGATTGTAATGTGTAAGTTACTGCATGCATGCAGAGAAAATTTTTTAAAAAAAACAAAGCAAAGCAAAAACCTAACAAAAACACCTATCCCAACAAAAAAATAGCCCCACAACTCAAACTAAGAGATACCCACCACACACACAACAAATGCCACAAAACCCAAGCAAAACAACCCACATAAACAGGCATCATGAAGGGCATTCAGACTCATGGTAATGATTTTGATGGGCAGCTGAAAGTAATGCATATAGATGATTATTTCTGTAGGGTTTTTGGAGTTTGAGGGATTTTCATTAAAACAAAAAGGATTTTATTTCTTTCCTACTTAGACATTCAAACACGAAAAACAGATTCCTAATGCCCAAGGGGAAATAATACCTTTCCAAGAAGTAATTAGATTCCTGCTTAATTTATAATTCTATTAATTATTAATTCACTTCTCAAGTCATAAAGTTTTTGGGGTCTGGACAGAACTGAAGTTAAGCTTTGCTTACCTGTCAGAAGACAATAACCTCTTCCTTTATGGGAAGAAGGGTTAATGTGAACATCTTTGGCAGTCAAAGACCAGAAATTTTATCTATTTGTCATTGTTACTCTAACTCTGCTGTTGTGGTTCCACTTACTTGAATGGGAATGATTTATTGAATTACCCATTTGGGATCAAAAGCAAGATTCTGTCATTCAGATGATCATAGCAAAAGGAATACATGAGAGGATGGAAACTTTGAAGACAGAATATTTCTGTTCCTAGCTAGTGGATAACTCTTTCAAACAGGGTCACAGCAAACACAAAAGGTTTTGTGTAGCTGTGTTAGGGAATGCACAGTGTCTTTCACAACCTGGTCTTTTTTGCTGCCTTTGTCTGTGATCAAAATGGAGAATCATTAGGGATTTCAAAGTGCATGACTAGAAGTAGGTTAGAAAATACAAAAATACTTCTGCATTTCAGAAGCATGCAACACTGGAAGGAAAGCAGGGTGCCCCAGCTCTATATATCAATGCTAATACAAACACTTTCTTCCCTTCCCACTTTTGCTGTGTACACATGCACAGCAACTCCTCTGTCTGCAGGAGCTCTTTCTGCAAGCATCTCTTGCTGTGGCAGGTACCATCCTAATGCCAAAGCAGAAACTCTGAACTCTGTTGCAAACCACTAATTTCTTCCCCAGACTCATTGTTTGGTTTTGCATTACCTTAAGAGCTTCAGTGTACATCAGAGGCTGGGACCTCAGCTCCTTATGTTGAGAATTGATAAGGGTTTATGGACCTGATGTGTAAATGGCAACAAATTGGGCTCATGGTCTCACTGCCTCTTGTCCTCCAAGAATCTGGTGTATTGTGGACAAGTGCAGCTTGAAACTTAGTTTATGTTCCCACAAAAAAAGTGATTACTTTCCATATGTTTCTCCTTTCTCAGCCACAGGTAGCACTGCATACATCAGTCTCTTTCCAGTGTCTGCTTGCTCATTACTGGTTGTGTTCATTGTTTCTCTGCTGGGTTTCTCCTTGTTGGACCCTTTGATCAGTCCCATCATTGTCCCTGTGACAGTCTGGTGTATTCTTTGTATGTGTTACCAAGACTGAACAGAAGTGAATAGCTTTGGTAATTTTCCTCTTAAGGTACTTTTTTCTCCTGCTCCAGGTGAGAGCATGTAGAGGCTGCCTGCTGTTCTTTTGTCTGCAATGTTACACATAATGTTACACATAAAGCAGGTAATCTACATGGTTCAGTGTAGCCTCTCTCGAACAGGGGTAATGTCTCCTGACTCCAGGATAAAGAGAATGCCAAAAGGCCTGTAATAATAGGCAAGATAGGTGGAGAAGAAAATAAAAAGTTGGTATCATATAACAATGATGGTGAGACAAGACACAACTGCAACACCTTCCAACAGATGCAATGAATTTAAGATGGCAAAATATCAAACTCTGGGGGTTTTGGGTACAGAGCAATATTTCTTGTAAGATTATTATAGTTTCTAATATGTCTACCCTTTCTGTTTACGGTTTTTCTTCCTGTAATATGTTTGTTTCCTTAGGAAAAAGTAGCTATAGTCTTCCCACAGAGAAGCAGTAGGAAGAGCCATTCCTGAGTTATTTGGGATGGAACAGGAGAACCATGATTACATAGTAAAAACACTTGCTGAGACCTTGCAAGCCATGCTTCAACCCACAGTGGACTTGGAAGGGTATTGCAGAATAAACATCCAGAAATGGGTTTATAATGGAACCTTGACAGGCCTAAAAGCAAAGCAGTACACAGGTGCCACTATAATTAAGAGTGGTGACCCTTCAAAGGAAAGGTTTGCCAGCAGGTGAATAAACTGCCATTGTTCAGCTCACCTCATTAAACAGGAAAGTTTGGAAAATGATTGGAAAAATAGCATCAATCACTGCCACCTTAGACATCAGTTATAAGAGACAGCTGCCGGCTGTGGGATGAACAGAGTGTATGTACTATTAAAAACAAGGGCTTTGCTCTGAGACTCATGCTACAGGTAGTCTGAACCTTCCATTTATAACCTGTGCACAGTTGTCAGGTTCTTTAAAATAATTTTTAATGATATCCTATCTGCCCCCAGGTTGGGTGTATGTAATACAGCAGGCCAGGTGGATAGAAATATTCTGATGAGCGAGTTGAGCTCCAGGCATTCTCTCACATGCAGCTGATGTGCCAGCATGAACCTGTACAGTTTTTTTGGTTTTTTTTTTGTTTTTTTTTTTTTTTTTTTTTTTTTTTTTTTTTTTTTTTTTTGTTTTTTTTTTTTTTTGGTTTTTTTTTTTTTTTTTTTTTTGCTTTGCATTTCAATTTGTTGGTGTGGTTGTGTCTGTTTTGACTTATTCATGGACTGCTGCAGCCAGTTAAAGCTGGGGGGTTTGGTATGTTTTCTGGTGGTTGGTTTGGGGTTTTTTTGTTCTGTTTGTTTGTTTGTTTTGTTTTGTTTTTATTGCAACATGTGTTGTTTCAGGCACTTTCACAGAAGCCTCATAAAATTTCTGAATGGCCTTGGCTGTTTGGACTGGCAGGGGACACAGTCCCAGCTCAGTCCTTGCATCATCACAGGCTGAAACAGCAATATTGTCTTCAGAGTGGTGAAAAAACACAGTATGGAATTTGGAGTAGTTTCATTTATCATCACATGTCTTGTTCTAGAGGTTTATTTTGCATACTTTTCCCTGCATGCAAGTTCTTCTGTGGGCCAGTATGATCCTGGATTTTCTGCAGGGAAGATAGCCAGGTTGTCTCAGGCTTTACCTTGTGTTACTGGAGGTTTGGGCATTTTTTTTACAGGGTGGATTTTTTTTCCAAACAGTCTATGGTGTATATGTCTTGAGAGGGAATATTTTGCTTTTTTAATGAGAGATAATGATTTGGACTTGCCAGACACTAGTTTTATGGCAGATTTAAAATTTAAATAAGCTTTGAAAGCAACTGAGTTAGAGTGATACAAAATCTTATATAATTGCTCTCAATTTTTGGCTTATCTTGTTCTGCCCCAACTTCAGATTCTAAACCTTAACTGTTTCTATGCTGGGAAATAGAGAAGTAAAATTTTGCATTTAAATTTTGCGTTCTTCTGGCATCTAGAAAAAAAATCAAATGTTTTTTCCCCACTAATCTGATATCACTCTCTCTTAATCTTGAACTATTGCCAGAAAAACACGATGCAAATCATGGAACTCCAAAGTAAAGACTGCAGGTTTTGAAGCAGCAAGATTTTTTTTTTTTTTTTTTTTTTTTTTTTTTTTCTTTGTATTTTTTTCCCTCTGGCAGTCTGTAGTTCTCAGTATGGCACTACTTGCTAGTGTTTGCATACTGGTGCTGGGTTTCCTTAACAAAACTGAACCCTTAGGTGCAGTCCTAATGAAAATTAATCTATAAATTGAGCAGTATTTTTTGAAATGACTGGTTAATACCTGGTGGGTAGGTGTGTGTTTATAGTGATTTAAGAGGAGCTGGAAGCTGTAAAGCTTCTGGCAGCTGTAATTTTGACCACTTAAGAAGCAAAGCATGGCTTCTGAAGGTTTCACCTGCCTAATCCTTTTTTAACATCTCACAGATTGCTTGTTTATAAAACTGGCTGCTTTGATAGAGCTGCTTATCTCAGATCAAGAGCACAATATCTACCAACTTCAATTTATTAAATTCTAAGAATAACAGTCTATCAGTTTCATTATCTGGATCTTTACAATACTTTAAGTTTGGAATAACAGGCTGCAATTAGCAGCTGCTTTCCCCTTAAACATGACATCCTGGAGCTGTGGGTCTGCAGCTGGCTGACCATGAGCCAGCAGTGTGCCCAGGTAGCCAAGAAAGCCAACAACATCCTGGCTTGTACCACAGAGAGTGTGGCCAGCAGAACTAGAGCAGTAATCATGAGGCCACACTTCAAATTACTGTGTGTTTTTGGGCCAGTCTCTACAGGATGTCAAGGTACAAGAGTGTGTCCAAAGGAGGGCAATGAAGCTGGTGAAGGAACTGGAGCATTTCTCCTCTTAGGAGAAGTGGCTGAGGGTGTTTATCCTGGAAAAAAAAGGGCTCAGGGAAGGCCTCAGCATGCTCTAAACCAACCCAAAAGGAGGTTGTAACAACACAGGTGTCAGTCTCTTTTCCTGGGCCACAAGTGGCAGGATGGTAAGAAATGGCCTCAAGCTGTCCCAGGGAGAACAGGCTGCCCAGGGACCTGCTGGAATCCCCATCCCTGGAGGTATGTTAAAGGCATGTTGATGTGACCCTTAAGGCCTTGATCTCAACATTGTTTCTGGCTTTTAATTAGTGGTTGAGGATCTGTGGGTTTTTGGTCTGTTCCAGATGCCCAAAATGTCTTTTCTACACCATTCCAGGAAAATACTGACACTCAAAATAAAGAAGAAAGGTCCTACCAGCTCAGGTTCAGACTTAATGTTGCAAGAACTCATTTAGTGCAGAAAATGGATTGTCTTCCAGTTGTAAAACAATATTACAGTGACGTGTAGGTGTTGAAGGGAAGATAAAATCAAGGGGATTTTTACTTTCTGATTAGAAACCTAGGGGTTAGCTGGAATAATGACAGCTTTATTAATGCATGCTGGAAGCATATTATGATAGCAGTATAGAAGAAACTTGCATTTACCTTGTTTTCCTGTCTTGAAAGGTCTGTGAACCTCTAATGCTTCAGTTGAAATATTAAGCTTCTGGAACTCTCTGGTTTAACTTGTTCTAGCACTTCCAAATAAGCTTGTTAGGCTAGTGAAATTAATGTAGCTGCTTGTTTTCCTCATATGCTTTTTCCTTTAGTAATTTAGCTTGCCTCTTTCACTTGAAATCTTCTGAAGATGCAAAATCTTAGAGACTAGTCATTAATCTGTATTTTGGAAAGGTATAGTGACCTTGCACTTATAGGTGTGGGTGGGTAAGGGATGAGTGTGGTCATCCATCATCACACCTAATACTGGACAAAGTAGAAAGAGCTAAATACAGAACTGGCAAAGAGGTTAAGCCAGTGATCATGTCATTATCTCCCAGAGCTGCAGGATGGTATGGAGCAGCATATTCTCTGTGAAAAGAAAAAAGGCATAAACTTTTACCTCTTCCTGACATTGAGGGGCCCATTCAACATTCACCCATGAAAATCTGACAGTTGTTTTTTCACCCTTTGGAGCCCACTGTTTATCTTGCAAGACCTGCTCATGAGCAGTGGAACCTACAGGTGTGCTCTCTTGGCTGCTGCTTGGCCCCTGAGAGTATTGCACAAGGCACTTGAAATCTGGTGACCTTTGAGTTCATTCTTAGTGTTTGAAATTGGGAATTACTTACCTATTTAGTCCTTACTGCAAACAGCACCTGGTATGCCTTAGTAGATTGTAACAGTGTTCCATCCATCTCCAGCCCAGGGAGTACATCTTTAATTAGGAAAAATACATAAGTGTCAGTTTGTCCAACACCCTGAATGGCTGTACTCAGGATTTTCCTCTTATCTGTCTCTGGGAATGTGTTACAAGTTCAGAAAAAAAAACAGTATTAATATGAGTGGTGGGAACAAACCTTTTGTCTGTTCAGGCTTCAATATGCAATTTCTGAAGTGCTCCTAATGCCACAGTGTTCTCTATCTCAGAATAAACTTACTAAGATGACACTATTCCGACTACACAATTCTGGAGAAATCTTTACAATACTTTAACCCTTTCATTTATTTCAAGGAACTAAGATTTGAATTTATGTCACACAGGGTTAATCCATTCTCCGTAGTGAAGTGCAAGAATTTCAGTAATAATGTAATCTGTTCTGCTGCCATCCGTATAAAATATTGTTTACACTCCAGGCCTATTGCTTCAGGAAATTATTGATAGGAACAGCTGCTCCTTCATGAGAAAAGTAGAAAAGTCCTTCCTCTCTGACCAGGGGCACTTTTCAACCACCTTTACTTTATCACCAGGACACAGAAGCATGCAAGATTGGATTCAGACTTTAAATAATAATAAAAAAATGTGTAGCAAAGAAACTGTCTAAAACTTCACTCAGGAACTGTTGTGAAGCTCTGAGCCATCTCCTTGTGCTCCAAAGGATTTGTTCAAAACAAAATGAAATTCGGAGCATAAGATGTACAGTACAATCAGAATCCAACTTCAAATGTACCTTGTTGCTACTGAGTTGAACACTATAATTACAATTACAACTCTGCAGTGTTATATGCATAAATTATTTAAATTAAACCACATAGATTATTCAAATTTTATCTCTAAGAAACACTTCCAAAAGCCTGCTAACACACACATTGCAACACACTGCTAACATGAAAAACTCTTAAAGGCTTGATTATTTTTTTTAAATCTTTTTGGAACTCGACTCTGTGCAGTGACTTGGTTTCTTTCAAGTTGAATGAGTCTTGGGTTAAATGGATTTGGTGCCAGTAGTGTATTTTCAGATCCACCTTCAAGCTCACTTCAGCAAAAGACTGAGCTGGTGCTATTCAGTCTTTCCTTTCCTATAAAATACTGGTGTTCTCTGAGGGGGTTTAATGCAAAGCCCAAGACTCTGCAGCAAAGAGAAGGAACTCACACTTTATCTTGTAGGAGCAGCACTGGCTGGTGTAGTTATTTGACTTGATATTGACAATTATTCACTTGGGATAATCCTAACAAAAACTTTTTCATCTTTTACATGAAAATATTAATGAGAGAAGGTTCTACTGAGGTAAACCTGACTCCTGGAGGACATCCCTTGTTTTGAGCATTTCTTGTGGGTAGCTAGGAAAAGAAACTTGGTCAGTTCATTCCTCTTATAACAATATCTGCAAAGCCCTGCAGGTCAGAATACCTGTAGCAAACCATAGCATTTTTGTCTTTTCAGAAGTACTAAGATAAAATTTTGTTCTGGGAGCAAATTCAGTAAAGGTTTTTACCCTTCTCTCTGTAAGTACCTTTTTCCACTGAAATCACCTAAACAATGTTTAATATTATCAACATTCTTAGGCCTGTCACTGGCTGCAGACAGTATTAAAATGAATCACTGAATTGTAGTATACAAGCAAGTGGTTGGCAATTTACAGAAGATTGTTTTAATCCTCTTATTCTTGGACGTCCTAATTTTGTGCTCCTCAATCTCACTGAAGATTTTCATTTAGTAGAGTTCTGTTTTCTGAAAAATCAATGGAAAGTGGAGTTAAGCCAATGCAGAATGTCTGAAAATGTCCTGCTTGAAGATTATTATTCATATGAAAGTGACAATTTACTGCAGCAGAAATTGTAATGAAGAAGGATATGCTTTTTAATGTAATCTTTTCTGAACAAATACCTGACAGTATTTTGCAGATAGTTATTTGGAGGAGAAATTAGTACTGCTATGACACTTAGATACCTAATGAGAAAGAAAAATAGACCTGTTCCACATTGCTGGAATTGTGGAGGAAGATAACTGAAGATCTAAAATTCCGCCTGGGCTTTGTATATCTTAAATTAAAAATGAAAGGAAAAGCTTTAAATTTTGTATGCTTCATCACAAACTGAGAATTAAGTTAGTTATGCACATATAGTAACTCACTGAAAATGACACATGATTTGAGGGTCTGTATAGTTAAAGAAATATTTCTGATTTTTTTTTTGTGTAGGTTACTCAAACCTTTAGTCTTTGCATGATCAAGCAAGCAGGGCTGTAAGAAGCAACCTTCCTCAAAGCAAAGGGCCAGAAGGTTGTTAACCTCTGGAAACAGCTGCTGAAGACCAGCAGCAAGATATTCCTTTATTCCTGCAGTGATGGGAGTCACGGTTCTTACATATGTGATTTCCTGCTGCTAAGGTTTTAATACCTCTTTCAGACACAGGATTTGTGGCACCATGTGACTTAGATCTACATTTGTACTTTCATCTTTTCAGTTCTGGAAAGCACCACAACTGTAGCATGGGCTTTTTATGGTTTGGGGTAGACTGTTTTTTGCTTTTTTTTTTTTTCTTACCCCACTCAGATCTGTGTGTTTGGCACTCATAGGAAAGGTCTAACCTCAATACCCATTTTAGCTCTGGTTTTGGGATGAGTCAATAGAGTCCCTCTGAAATGCAAAAACAGTTTGTATATCAAAACAGTGGATGTTTGTGTGTCTAATTTAGTTGATAAACAGGAATGTTCAGTTATTTCTTAATACAAGTTCTAAGAAGAAAAACAATAAACATATTTTCTCTCNTTGACACTGTTTTACAGTTAAAAATACTTCAATCAGAAATAAACTTTAATGTTGCATGCAAATTCTAAACTCATCAGCTTAATTTGTATAATGAAATAATGTCCAGGTACAGTTTGACCTGCTAAAGATGGTGTTATTTTAAACCCCTGTGGTTTATAGCCCACAAATCTGTGATAATTTTTTCCAAAATCCTTTAGAGATTCCCTGTGTTATCACTGAAAAATACTTCTTTGTTGTCCTTAATTCTTCTGACAGAGATGTGCTATATTTTAATTAATTAGTAAACGATACAATTAACTGTGTTTCAAAGCCTTAATTCTGTACTCTTTACACAGAAGCAAAGACAAGTATATCCTGTTCAGTAGCAGAGCTCTCACCATGCAGTGGTAGCAGGACCTCAGCCTCCTGTTGCAGAGTTGAGAAAAGGCTGCTTTAATTTGATGCTGCTTTTTTCTACGCATAGCAGTACATAGTATTTTTGTCTAGTACTGTATGTGTACAGCTGTTAAAAATAATCTTGTGCTGAAACTTGCACTTCAACAGAAGCTGCTTGTAGCAGAGGTTGCTCACCACCCTAACCCTAAAGCAAATCTTCATGCACAACAAAAATAACATTTACTTAATAAGAAAAAGTAGTGCAGTTTTCAAAAAGAATTTAAAGTTGATCAAATACAGATTAGCTCATTGATTTCTTTTCTCAATAAATGTGCATTTATTCATGCTCATTTGTATCATCAATTATTTGTAAGTGCAAATAATTACAAACACTTCTTTCAGAAAAGAAGCCATTTGCCTGAACAGCAGCTTCTGTTCTCCATTATTGTTGGTTACCATTACCTGCCTGATAAAGTCCCACACATGCATCATAAAAAGCTTTTGGAGAGATTTTCAGTTGGTTTAATGTTTCTTTACTATCAGAGAGTCAATCAGCCAAAATGTAAAATACAAGTAAGAGCTTACAGGTAGCCCAAAAGCCTTTTCTACACTGATAGTGATGCTAAAAAGCATCTTTCAAGGAACTTGCAACTGTTTTGTCTGAACAAGTTGTTTTCTCTATCATTCCCACTATTTTGTAGAAGCAGACAGGCTTTTGACTATTTGTTCTCAATGAGCTTTTTTGCTAAAAGCACTTCCCATCTGCTGACCTATATTTTTCCACTCATGTTGTACTTTCTCATTTTAATATTTTGATCCATAGTGAAGGATGGAACCCTTCCTTAGAGCAATTGTCTTTTGAAGGATTTTAGGTTTTATGCTGATGAAGTAAATATTTAAAAGATAAAAAACAATGTTTATTGGAAATAATTATTATACTCAAGCATTTTATTCCAGAACAGGGATATTATGGGTCAAATATTGCTGAAGAGCCCAAAGGCCTGTGCAAAGGAGAGAGATGCCTGCTTCCAATAAATAAGCCATTTTTTAGCAGCTCATTCTCCTGTATTAGGAGGAGAATATATAGAAAAAAAATCCTAACAAATTACATGTAGAAGTGCATATTTTAGGCAGTTATAACTTGATATGGCCATATACTGTTAATTTTACTGCCAGCCACATTAGTAATCCATAATTTACTCCAATTTACAAATTCATGTTGCTTCTTTTATTTTCAGTCATCAAACTTCATTGGAAGCTGTTGGTAAAGGAAGCCTGGATTTCAGTTTCACTGTATGACTTGGACCATGATTTCTGAATGATAGGTTTTATTACTGGTTTATGCTAATGGCCTGCAGGTTGGAATCTCTAAGGCTGTAACTGCATCTGCAGCCCTGGGAGCTATCAGGGAGAGGATGTTCATCTGAAAAACCATGCAGCCACATGGCTTCTGTGGATATAAGTTTCCTGGAATTTACCCTAAGTTGAATGAAGAAGGAATGAAGTTATTACAAAGGAATGAGAGTAGGAAGTACATGAGTCAGAAGAGGCAGGTGGAGGAGGACTATTAAGAACTTAAATGTGTCCCAGAATGGCAAGAAAAAGCATGATGCAATCTTCACCACCCACTTGTGTTTGCTATCTGAACTAAAATAATTATAGCTCTTAAGATCTTGGGTAAAGTTGGTGTCTTGGTTTGCTTTCCAGTATTGCTAAGTCACTGTAAACATAGAACTCATGAAGCTGCATCTCCAAAAGGAGTACATTATGAGCTGGTTGTGGTATTTTAGGAATCTGTTGTTTCTGAAGTACTGAGGTTGTTAAGCTGAACTTTCTCACCCACACAGTACTGAAGAAAAGCAAGAGGACTGAGAAATGGTGACTGAAGCCTACAAAGACAGTAAAGCTAAAATCTTACTGAATTATATGTGGCAGTAGAATTTCAGTCTAATGTTTCCATTTCTGCTTTTATAAAAAAATATAGACTTTTGAGCCTGAATCTCTGTTGCTCTGTCTTTTGTGCAGTCCTCAGAGCTGAAAGTTGGAGTGTTTGTGCATTAGACTGCACTGTCGGTTACAGGATATGATGCATGTCACAGGCAGGTGTGACTCAGTACATACTGCTCATCTGAAATAATTCATACCATAGAACTGCAGACTATCTCGAGTTGGAAGGGGCCCATAAGGATCATATAGTTGAACAGAGTTCCTCACAGGAATGTGTAATGTTGTCATTGGATGGAATTCTGTAATTATTCCTGGTCATGTATCAGGGGTTTCACTATAGAATGTCCTTTAAGACTCTTTTTTTGTTGTTGTTGTCATTGTTCTCTTTCCCCCAAAGATTTCCTCTTAAATGTCTCCAAAACAATGACAAAAACCAAAGGTTTTTTCTTTCTTCAAACTCTCTCTCTAAGTCTGTGATGAAGGTGCTCCTGTTTAATATCGGTGATGTGGATGAGGGAGTGAAGCAGACCCTCAGTCAGTTTGCAGGTGACATCAAGCTGGGCAGAGTGTTGCTCTGCTGGAGGGCAGGAAGGCTCTGCAGAGGGATCAGGACAGGCTGGATCAGTGGCTGAGACCAGTGGTGTGAGGTTCAAGGCAAAGGGGCAGGTTTTGCCCTTGGGTCACAACAACCCCATGCAGCACTACAGGCTTGGTGAGAGGCCAATGGCACCTGGGCAACCCTGTGGCCAGCAGGTCCAGGGCAGTGATTGTCCCCCTGTGCTGGACACTGGTGAGGTCACACCCCGAGGGCTGTGCCCAGTTGTGGGCCCCTCACTACAGGAAAGACACTGAGGTTCTGGAGCATGTCCAGAGATGGGCACAGAGCTGGTGAAGGGTCTGGAGAAGTCTGAACAAGTCCTCAGAGGAGTGGCTGAGGGAGATGGGGGCCTTTAGCCCAGAGAAAAGGAGGCTCAAGGGGGCACTTCTTGCTGCCATACTTCAACTACCTTGCAAAGAAGGTTGTAGTGAGGAGGATGTCAGCCTTTTCTGCCAGGCAGCAAGTGATAGGATGAGAGGAAATGGCCTCAAGTTGCCCCAGAGGAGGTTTTGATCGGAACTTAGGAAAAAATTTATCTAAATGTTGGTCATACTGCCCAAGGAATTGATTGAGTCACCATCCCTGCAGGCATTTTGAAGAATGTGTGGTGGACTTGATGTTCTTTTAGGTCTATCGTAACCTTGACGATTCTATGACTCTAAGAAGTATCAATGTTCTGAAGGAATAAGCTGTTTCTTAAGCATTATTCACTGACTTTTGCCCAATCTTAACATATAAGAAAATACAGCTTGTTATCTGTGGTCCCATTATTTATTTAGATGAGGAGGTGAAGAATGGAAAGAGCACTGAAATTAACCTATGGTTTGAAAAGTCTAACAAATATAGTCTGTTTATACTCATTTACATCATTCTNAAGAACTTAAATGTGTCCCAGAATGGCAAGAAAAAGCATGATGCAATCTTCACCACCCACTTGTGTTTGCTATCTGAACTAAAATAATTATAGCTCTTAAGATCTTGGGTAAAGTTGGTGTCTTGGTTTGCTTTCCAGTATTGCTAAGTCACTGTAAACATAGAACTCATGAAGCTGCATCTCCAAAAGGAGTACATTATGAGCTGGTTGTGGTATTTTAGGAATCTGTTGTTTCTGAAGTACTGAGGTTGTTAAGCTGAACTTTCTCACCCACACAGTACTGAAGAAAAGCAAGAGGACTGAGAAATGGTGACTGAAGCCTACAAAGACAGTAAAGCTAAAATCTTACTGAATTATATGTGGCAGTAGAATTTCAGTCTAATGTTTCCATTTCTGCTTTTATAAAAAAATATAGACTTTTGAGCCTGAATCTCTGTTGCTCTGTCTTTTGTGCAGTCCTCAGAGCTGAAAGTTGGAGTGTTTGTGCATTAGACTGCACTGTCGGTTACAGGATATGATGCATGTCACAGGCAGGTGTGACTCAGTACATACTGCTCATCTGAAATAATTCATACCATAGAACTGCAGACTATCTCGAGTTGGAAGGGGCCCATAAGGATCATATAGTTGAACTGAGTTCCTCACAGGACTGTGTAATGTTGTCATTGGATGGAATTCTGTAATTATTCCTGGTCATGTCTCAGGGGTTTCACTATAGAATGTCCTTTAAGACTCTTTTTTTGTTGTTGTTGTCATTGTTCTCTTTCCCCCAAAGATTTCCTCTTAAATGTCTCCAAAACAATGACAAAAACCAAAGGTTTTTTCTTTCTTCAAACTCTCTCTCTAAGTCTGTGATGAAGGTGCTCCTGTTTAATATCGGTGATGTGGATGAGGGAGTGAAGCAGACCCTCAGTCAGTTTGCAGGTGACATCAAGCTGGGCAGAGTGTTGCTCTGCTGGAGGGCAGGAAGGCTCTGCAGAGGGATCAGGACAGGCTGGATCAGTGGCTGAGACCAGTGGTGTGAGGTTCAAGGCAAAGGGGCAGGTTTTGCCCTTGGGTCACAACAACCCCATGCAGCACTACAGGCTTGGTGAGAGGCCAATGGCACCTGGGCAACCCTGTGGCCAGCAGGTCCAGGGCAGTGATTGTCCCCCTGTGCTGGACACTGGTGAGGTCACACCCCGAGGGCTGTGCCCAGTTGTGGGCCCCTCACTACAGGAAAGACACTGAGGTTCTGGAGCATGTCCAGAGATGGGCACAGAGCTGGTGAAGGGTCTGGAGAAGTCTGAACAAGTCCTCAGAGGAGTGGCTGAGGGAGATGGGGGCCTTTAGCCCAGAGAAAAGGAGGCTCAAGGGGGCACTTCTTGCTGCCATACTTCAACTACCTTGCAAAGAAGGTTGTAGTGAGGAGGATGTCAGCCTTTTCTGCCAGGCAGCAAGTGATAGGATGAGAGGAAATGGCCTCAAGTTGCCCCAGAGGAGGTTTTGATCGGAACTTAGGAAAAAATTTATCTAAATGTTGGTCATACTGCCCAAGGAATTGATTGAGTCACCATCCCTGCAGGCATTTTGAAGAATGTGTGGTGGACTTGATGTTCTTTTAGGTCTATCGTAACCTTGACGATTCTATGACTCTAAGAAGTATCAATGTTCTGAAGGAATAAGCTGTTTCTTAAGCATTATTCACTGACTTTTGCCCAATCTTAACATATAAGAAAATACAGCTTGTTATCTGTGGTCCCATTATTTATTTAGATGAGGAGGTGAAGAATGGAAAGAGCACTGAAATTAACCTATGGTTTGAAAAGTCTAACAAATATAGTCTGTTTATACTCATTTACATCATTCTGAAAAACAGTCTCTTGAAACTCTCTTAAACTCTACAGTACAAATTTTTTCAGAAATTTTTTCGTTATTTAAATCAAGCATGGCTTATAAATTAAGAAATTGATTAACTGTGACTGATTAAGGAGATAAATAGCATTTAGATTTATTATTTAATTCAGAGATTCTCATCAGCTGTCCCAGCTTCAGTCTTCATCAGTATGTCTCAAAAGGCTCAGTAAGCTTAACTGGTCTGTAATGTATATTCACCTTTCAGAAATCTTCCACCCAATTTAATATTCAAATAAATCTCATTCTTCCAGTTCACAGCTAATTATTAGAAGTGTGAACAGTCAAATATTGTCATCTAGACCATTATCAACATATTTCAATTTCAATTTTTTTTTTGTTTGTTTCAAGTTTCCTTGTTGCTGTCTTCACAGCATACAGGCACCAGCAGCCTTCCCACAGGATTCTATTAAATACAAACAAACTGTGCAAGTTGTAGGAGCCTGCCAGATCATTCCACCAACTACAGCAAACAAGCTAGAACACTGAAAACTTGTGGAAAAATTAGTGTGTTTTGATTCTTTTATCATGAACATCTTCTTTTATTACCATGAAATATGCAAGTTTCATCTGACTCTAGGGCTCTGTTAACTGTCCTGTTTGACTAATTGAAGTCAGATTGCTTTGGAAAGGTAGAGCTGCAGTTATTTCAGCTTCTAGCTCTTCCCTTTCAGCTAGCACGTGTCACTGGATCAATCCTGCAAAAACAGCTATGGCCTGTGTCACTGAAAAAGGGTTCCTCAAAGCTGAGAGGAGCTCCTCCACCCGTGGATGGAGCAATTCTGAGATTGGAAAAGTGTTTGTGCCTTGGGCACATACTAGTGAAGAATTTCATTCCATCCTTTTGGTAGTCCTTTTTTTAGGTGCAAGATAGGCTGTTACGTGGAAGGATGGGAGAAGAGAGCGAGGCACCCAGGCTTTGGCTGACAAGAGTCTATGCCAAGCCTCAGTGAAGTATTCCAACTGGACTTCAGAGGACTCTTCTTTGTACTTTCATTTTTAAGAGCATACATAAAATTTTAAAGTCCAATATGCTGGAGAAGGAGTAGTGTCAGTTCTGTTTCCTGATACCCATCCAAGTAGTGTTAGCATAATTTTCTTTTTGTGCTTCTAATATTCTGTCTCGCCTATAATACTCTGATATTTATTTGTCTACACCACCTGCATCAAATTAAATTTGTAAATTAGAAAATAGCACAATTGTTACAGCTTCAACTTTCTGATCCTCAGTGCCAACTGGTAACTGTGTTATGTTCAGGCAAAGCAGTGAAATTGAAAAAGGACTTGTAAGCATTTTTCAAATTACTTCAGGTAAATAATAAGCAACTTTCCCCTACTGCTGTTATACAGTGATAGCTCTCTTTAATTTTCCAGTGCTAAATTAATTTACAGTTGCTTCAGACCTCAGTAATTTGCTCACGGTAAATGCACATCTGGGAGAGTTCTGGGGATCTGGAATGAAGAAATATAAAATGCCATGCTCTCTTATTATAAACTTGAGTTTCTGATCTTTACTTTGTCATTGTGGCTGCGTGTAGATGGAAATGCACAGAAACATGAAAAATATAATGAGAGAAGACTGTCTAGTCTTGGTCATGGTTTTCAGAGACCTCTGGGAGTGCAATGTCTACTTCCTATAAAATTTCCACTATGTTATTGGGAATACACCCCTTTTAGGAGGATCTTAGTCATCCTTAATCATTCTTGTGTTAATAGTGTCCCTAAAATTACACCGATGAATGGGGGTTTTTTAGGGGAAAAAAATGTGATACAAAGTTTATATTTCTACCATAAGAGAGATGAAATCATAGTGATCCTCATTGGTTTTACTGGGCTTTGGAACAGAGCTTTTCAAATAAGATCAGGGATCTTTACACAGAAGTAGAATATGATGCACTGGAGAAATATCAGCAATGGTGTTGCTGATTTTTATCTTGCTAAAATAAAATACCTTAAAAGATCAAGGCTATAGCCCTCCTTGGATCCTAAGCATTTGTTTCTTTTGTGTCTTTCCTCTCTTACTGGATTTGTAACTCAGGTGTTTGAAGTTAATTCCTTAATTGTAATAAATGCAGCCCTGAATATGATGGTACTATGATTGAGAAATAAAGGTACCTGCACAACTTAAATGCTATAACCTCTCATATCACTTCTAGGGCAGGAAAAAAGGTATTTTGCCTGGAATGGTTTCTTGTTTGCCCTTCCAGTGTACTTTCTTGACATTGTAGTTTCCTATATTCCTATTTTCTAGCAGAATCCTATTTCATATTAATAAACAAAAGAGAATTCTCTCAAACTCTGCTGAAGAGAGTGTATTTCACTCTAAGATGATTCTGGAAAGCTTGGTAGCAGGTCTTTTCTCGAAGGAAAAAATTCAAATATAACCATCAAGATGTTACTGTTTTTTTCTGTGCCTTCCACATTGGCTTTCCTAGAGTCAGCACTTATTCCTGTTCCATCAGTCCTGCAAACTAGAGATAAGACTTCCTCTTTCTAGTGTACAGTGGAGAGATTTTAACTGGTTGATTTTAGGTTTCTGTTGCCTGACAGATCCAACATGCTTCTGCTACTAGGATTGGGTACAGCATGATCTTTTAAAGCTTCCCAGTGAACTGAATTCCTTGGGCAAACTGGAATCACCATCCTGATTTCCAACTTTTTTTTCCCCTAGTGATATGATAGCTTCATGTTGTCCTCAAATCTGCTGGTTTTCAGGTTGAAACACTAAAATGTCTTTCTCCATATAATTTGAAGCAGCCCTAGGGCTAAGTGTGCCCCATGAAGGACTCCTTGCAGGATGCCTGTGATATAGGTCAGTTTGTAGTCATATGCTTTTGTCAGTAAAAAGAGGTGGATTCTGAGTTGTACTTAATTTAGATATGTTTTAGAAATTTCTTCAGGTTTCTTACTGTATATGTCTTATTTCAGTTGCAGGTAAGTCTGGAAACTGTCTGCAACTGAAGGTGCTTTCAGTTAAATAAAAAGTTCCTGAGAGGTTGTATAGTTGCTTGAGAGGGAGGGCTGCTCCCTTCTTGTCTAATTCTGATTATCTGTGTTTAAAATTAATTTCTGTTACTGGATTTTTTTCATTTGTTGGCTCGTTTAGTGCTTCATTGTGTGATACCATTGTTCTTTTCCACTAGCCAGGCTTGTAGGTCTGCATCTTGCCTGTGTCTGACATTGATTCCTCAACTGATGAGGAAATTGGCCATTTTCAAATCTCTCCCTGCAAGGCAGTGAGGAAGAGTCTTCCAACAGGAGAGAATTATTTCAGATGCAGCTGGTAGGGTGCAGGCCTTTAAATGTGAGATGATGGATGAGACATGAGGAAGTGGACAAATAATTCTTGTAGAGAAAAAATAAATTCCTTCCAGTTTCCTACTGTGGAAGATATTTTTTTAAGATTATCATGTGAACTCATAGAAACAGCTTCTTGTTCCATTTCTTATTAATCAGGATTTTGCATGAATCACAGGTGATTCCAGGGACTGATTGTGAAGTGGTTACCCTTAGCAACCTGTCTTTTACCTTGGATCACCAAATAACGACCCCAGTGGATGTAGCAGGTGTTCTCCATAATAACTGCAGGGGAGCAGAGAACACTACAGTAATATTATGCATTTATCTAGATTGAAAACTCACTTAAGGAGAAGATTTCTAGTTTTTACTTTACAAAAAGCATTGTTTCTATGTGTTTCTATGCTCTGCAGTTCAGAAAGGGTATTTCAGAGCAAATAGAGTAGAAAAAAGAATCACAAGAAATCATTTAGAAAAAAGGCAGGAATCACTATAAAACTCAGTGCTTTGTGGCTAAGTTATCAGTGAGAGGAATGCTTATATGAAAGATATTTGGGTTTTTAATAACCAAACATAAATGTTTTTTGTGATTCAGAGAAAACCGGGTTTGGGGGATTTTTCTCTAGAAGAAACTTGTTTTGTTTCAGATTGACTTGCCAGTGGAACAAAGGGAAAGCAAACACTTTTGGATTCTGAGTAAGGGATTTTGAAATCTCTTCATGCTTAATAATGAATCTGGCCTTTTTCACTGGCAATCATAAAGAACTCCACGAAATAGGTGTGGGAGTAGAGTAACTTTTCTCTGGATATCGAGTACCTGAAAGCCTTCAAAGCCTGAAGTTAATAATGAGGAAAGGAAGATGTACATGAACTTCATGGTTATTCCAAGACAGAATGACTAATGACTCTTTCCTGCTTCAAAGCAAACACACGAAACATCACTAGAGACACTCCTTTGCAGGGATGCAGGCTGAAAGGAGAGTCCTTTATAGTGCAGTCTCACTGGAGCCCCTCTTGTATGGAGGGAGCCTAAAGGCAAAGAAATTTATTCCTACCCACTCTTCTGCAGGAAAACTGGCCTCTGGGGCAATCCTGAGATAGGTTTTGGGTGTCATTTTTGCCTTCAGTTGGAAAAAATCCTTAGCAATTGAAATGGATGGCAACAAAACAAAGCATAGGCCCAGACTTCTGAAGATCTTATCTTCTAGATTTCTAGCCAGGGTTAGTTAATTTACCATTTCTGGTTTCAAAGCCTCCTTCCATACAGAGGCTTCTGT
This sequence comes from Chaetops frenatus, assembly GCA_013400775.1. NCBI lineage: Eukaryota > Metazoa > Chordata > Aves > Passeriformes > Picathartidae > Chaetops > Chaetops frenatus. The sequence goes on from VZTR01007315.1 coordinate 482,967, forward strand.
ACCATTAATTGGTTACCAGCCCTAAAGAGCCTAATATGGAAAGAGTTTGTCCTTTAATCTACTTGGAGACAGCCAGTGGAAAGTGTCCCACTGTGTTCACATGTATGTCTGCCCTTCAAGCTGGTCAGATTTGAGAAATGCCACTCCATAGGACAAGACAAATATCTCAAATTATAAGATGGGAGGAGCAAGCTTAGATTTTTTTAGCCTACATATTGGATGAATAGTTTTTCTCTGAATTCAAGCGTTTAATTAAAGACAGAATTAACTTGTATGCCTAGTCCAGCTGTGCTAAACCTGTAATTCTGTACTGGTTTTATGCTGTGGGCTCTGAGCCAGAGTGTTTGCACTTTACAGGTCAACACCTTGAAAAAATTTTCCTTTGCAATTCTCAGTAGGTACCTTCTACTGCTGCCTTTACTGTGGGGAAAAAAGTTTACTTCTGTGAGAACTGAGTGTTCAGCATCTCTGTGGAGAAGGCCTGTAATCTACTTTTAGCAAATTAAAATCTAATACGGTTTGTCTGTATTTCATTTATGCCTCAGGATAAATTAATGTTAAAAAAAGCTTTTGAAATGAAAATGGTGAGCCCTCAAATTAACCTACTTGTAGTGTTTTTATTTCAAGTTTCATTTGGGAATTGAAGGTGGCTGTTAACTTGCTGGCAGGTAAAACATCACTGACAATTTGCTTGCATTTTTCTGCAAATAGATTTTCACTTGGAAAAGTACAATGGGATTTGGGAAAAGAGATTATGAAAATAACACGCTGGTCTTTTCCTCAAAGTTTTGTTTTGCTCTTCAAAACTTTAACTTCTGCTAGCAAAGCTATTGCAGTCCCAGAAATTGATATTGAGAATAGTCATTAATTATTTTATTTAATGCCATGTGGGCAGAGGTCAGGCCATGTTAAGCTTCCTGTGCAGGGTTTGCCATTCAAAGGTGTCAGTCTTCTCTGCGCTGCAAGATGGCTACAATTTGAAATTAAATTCATCTTCATGTGCAAAGCAAGGTCCAACAGAAGGAGAGACAGCAAGTGTATTTGTAGCTTGACCAGGGTCTGAGGGTGAGGAGACCCTCCAGGGCACCCTTCAAAAGTTTGTCAGCCTAGAGGAATCTTGATGGAGGGCAAAAATCCAGCAGGTTTTGTTGGAAATAAATAATGTTTCTCTGCAGAATGCCCTCTCACAATAAAACCCTCTTGCCTTCGGGATGGTTACCTGACAGACTGCCCAGGACACCAGAGCCCACCAGGAGCATTTCCAGCCTCTCAACCACAAGGACACCCATTTCCAGAGATGTGCAGAGCAGGGATCTCAGAGGATGTGACCACCTCTGTTTCTCCTGATAAGAAATAGCTAGCAGTAATAAAAACAAAAACGGGTTTTCTTTCTAGACTCATCATCACATTTTCAGGGCTTAGAGAGA
>VZTR01007326.1:0-18672 GCA_013400775.1 Chaetops frenatus
CTCAAGCTGTGCCAGGAGAGATTCAAGTTGAAGGTTAGCAAGAAATTCTTCACAGAAAGGGTGATTAGATATTGAAATGGGCTGCCTAATGAGGTGATGGAATCACTGTTGCTGGAGGTGCTTGGGGAAAGACTGGATGTGACACTCAGTGCCATGGTCTGGTTAACATGGTGGTGTTCAGTCATAGTTTGCATTCAATGATCTGGGAGGTCTTTTCCAAGCTAATTGATTCTGTGCTTGGCCTGTTGGAGCTCTTTTCTTTTTAGAGAAAAAGCGTTACGTGCTGAGCAGGGTTAGNCATTGTTACGTGCTGAGCAGGGTTGGGGTTTTTTTAGATCTACCACGAGGGTTCTGCATTCTGATATAAGACTTTAAAAACAGATATGCATTGTTACATTGTAAGCATCTACTAAATTAATCTATTTTATTTCTTCACATTAGCTGTTAAATTATTAGTCTGCAAGTCCATGGTTTGATGGACCACACCCAAAAGTAGGGGAAATAGGCAACACTGGAAGAGTAAAACCGGCAGTGACTCTACTCGGCAGAAACAGACGTTTGCTTTTTGTTGTTCTTTAGAAGAAATGCTATGTTTTCTTTTGGCTTTGGTTTGTTTTGCTGCCGGGGCGGAGCGGGGCGGAGGCGGCAGGGAAGCGGTTCCGGGGCCGGGAGGGCGGTGCCGTGGCTCATGGGACAGCGGCTCCGAGGGGAAGCGGCGGCGTAGCCGTGCGGGCGCGCTGGGGGCGTGGGTAGGTACGGCGGGGCGGGCAGGGCAGTGACCCCGCACCCCCTCCCGCTGCGCGGTGGTCTCGGCCCAAACGCGTGCCCTTCCTGGGGCGGCTGGGAGCGACTCTACCTCGGCAGCGGGGCGGGGGATGGCGGCCGGCCGGGCCTCGGGGACGGAACGCGCCCTCCCTCCGGCCGCTCCCCTCCGCGGAGGCGGTGGCCGCGCCCGCGGTGACGGGGCGGCCTCTCGTCTTGTCTCGCAGGCCCGCGGAGGTGGCGGCGGCGGCGGCGGCAGCAACANACTGGCTTTGTAGGGGAAATGCTCCAGCCCTCTTATCAACTTAATGGCTTCCTCTGAACTTGCTTCAGCAATTCCATGTCCTTATTGTTGGGGCTGCCAGACCTGCACTACCTGTACTAAACAGAACAAATACTAAATTAGCAAAGGCATTAATTTTTTTCAGTATTTTCCCCTTCTTGCACATTTGTTCACACAAAAAACCCCTTTCCTACTAATTACTGTGTTTTAAAAATGTCTCTTCTTTTCTTTTTTTTTTTTCCCCACAGCATTGAAGGTCTTCATGCTATTGTAGTCTCAGATAGAGATGGTGTTCCTGTTATCAAAGGTAACTTCAGCTTCTCGCTGTGCTCTGCAGCTGAAATCCTGATTTAACAGCAGGGGGTGGAGATGAACAGAAAAATCTTCCTGGTTATGCCAAATACCTGAATATCCCAAGTGGTAGAATTAAACTGGACTTTAAATAAAAGTTTAGTAGTCTGCTAAGTAGTAGAGAGAGCTTGGCAGTGTTTTGTTGGCTTTTTTGGTACTGTAGTTTTTTATGTTCTGCAGTCCTTATTTCAGGTGGCTTTAGGTTGTGAGTACAATAGTTTAAGGATACAAAGGTTCACGTATTGCAGATTTATTTTGTTCAATGCCCCAAAGTATTCAAACACCCAGCAGAACTCGCACATCTTCACCTGTGCAGTCAAGTGACTGTGTGCCAGTAATCAGTTCAACGGCTGGAATGGGTGCAAACAGTGAGGGACGCAGAACCGAAGGGACGTCAGCACAGGCTGTGCATCCTGAAGGAAAATACTCTTTCTTAGGTATGCTGGCATAACGAGATTTGATCATCTAGAGAGTATTAAATGATGTGCAGCTTGTGAAGACTGTGTTGTGTTCCTGTGGGAGCAGGAAGGACATGTGTTGCATGTTTCCCAGTAGCAGATCTGCTTTTGGCAGAGCACTAAGCTGGATGAGGGTTTGCAGTGCAGTCAGAGACTCCATGTAAAGATAAGGGTTTTCCTGTTTTGTTCTAGTTGCCAATGATAATGCTCCAGAACATGCACTGCGACCTGGCTTTCTGTCCACCTTTGCCCTTGCCACAGATCAGGGCAGCAAGTTAGGACTCTCTAAAAACAAAAGTATCATCTGCTATTACAATACGTACCAGGTGAGTAACCTCAGTGACTTGAGCTGTTCCTACATTAGTTTGAGCAAGAGAAAGAGGGTTGTTTAAGCTCTGGTATATTTTCACTAGGCTGCTGCTGAAGTAATTGTGGTTTATTTCTTACACAGCTGAAATGGTTAAGCCAAACTTTCACACTATTTATTAAACTTCTCATATATTTCTCAAAACCTGAGATTTACTGATTGAAAATGGGAAAGTGTTCTGAACAGGTAGTAGTTGTGAATTTGTAGTAGGTGTTGTTCATACGGCCTTCCACATCTGTTATGAAAGGTTTATATTCTCTTTTATAAACAATGTTTGTAATGTTTATTTATAAACAATGTTTGTAATGTTGTGTTTATAATTAGTGACACCAAACATTAATTAAAGCACATACAGCCTATTGCAAGTTAATCTTGCTGCCAGAATGGCTTTTGAGAAAGCTTTGAAATACCACTCACATTTTTTACAAATTGATTATTGGTGTCCCAAAGTCCATCATCTACTACATTTCTGAGAGCTTTTTATTATGACTTCAGTAAACTGACCAGCTGGTTTAGCCTACAGTGTGTCAAGCTTTGTTTGGAAAATAAGTGGATGAGTTAGTTTGCACACATTAATACGTTGCTTTGACTCTCTTGATGCTACTGGCTTACTCTCGTAAGGTGCCCAAGGTGCCAGTTCCCTCTTAGTGGAAGAACAGATACTTCTGTACAGTATCTGGGAACAGGGGACAGTATTTTAAAACAATAAACCTGCCTGCCCTCCTGTTTCCTGTGGAGGGTGTGGTCTCCATAGTGTTCTCTGTGGTGTTTGCAGCTGAGGTAGCGTTCTGGTGGGCAGCACACTGTGGAACATGGAGGCAGAGCGAAGTGCCAGGTTTTCCACGTGCAGCTCCCTGTACTGTAGTGTAAGTTCTGTTGATATTCTTAACCATGAATCTTAATAAATAGATACACTGAAAAGTCACCTCCGGCTCTTTCTCCTGCTTGTCCTTTAAACTGAGGGGGCTGCTTGTTTCAGAGAGTTTCTGTGGAAAGAATTCAAGTATCAGAGCCCTGACATCCAAGATGTGTTAGCTGCTGTCTGAGCACTTCTCTCTCCTTGCAGGTGGTGCAGTTCAATCGCTTACCTTTGGTGGTGAGTTTCATTGCTAGCAGCAATGCCAATACAGGTATGTCTTCACATTTCTTTTAAATATTGCAGTATTTTAAGGCCTGGGTATATTAATAATTGAAGACAAATTATGTGAATTTGCTTTTAAGCTGTATTAACTTTGCTCCTGCTGTGGATTTTGTCAGCGTATTGTGAAGGTGAGAAGGAAAAGGTGTAAGTAAAAATCCACAGATTTTAGGTGGCTTGCTGAAGTTGTTATTCCTCTAGAAGCGTATTTCTCCTGTGATTGACCTTGCCCTTGCTGCACTGGCAGGTACTGTGCTCTACAAGCCAGCTGTTCAGTCTCTTTCTGTCGCTCAAGTTAGCATTCTGCAGGAATGTGTGCAGATTTGTCTTCAGTTCTGTGGGGTGGGGAAATCCTTCAGCTGGACCCTAACCTTGTTCGTGAGGGCATTGGCTAATGAATATGAGCAGAAGGGATTTAATTCTGGCACAGCTTCTTGGGCCTCAGTAGCTGTGGGAAGCAGCAAGGCAGTAGTAGGGGAGAGGTGTGCTGCACTGGGTGCTCCATTTATTGCCAGGGGCTGTAGACACCGTGCCTGGGGATACCTGCCCACTTTCACAGGAAAACGAGTGGCTCACATGGAACATTTCAGGCTTTGAAAAACACTGCCTGTGACTTGGGAGGCGGAGGGAGCTGTGGGCTTTGGAGAGAGGCTTCTCAGTGATGTTGTTTGATGGAATATTCTGTCTCTTCTCTCTTTCCAGGGCTGATTGTAAGTTTAGAGAAGGAGCTCACGCCCCTGTTTGAAGAGCTGAGGCAGGTTGTTGAAGTTTCTTAACCTGATGGTATAGCCAGAGTGCAGCATTCCTCTGCAGCCCAGTGGACAGAAAGATTCAATAATCGCTGGTCAAATAACACGTCTCGGAAGAAATACCACAGCTCCTTAGTATACTAAGAGTAAATTGTACATAGTACTGAATCTGAAATGATCTACTAGTGTGTTGTAGGTGGATGTTACTTTAGGCCATGCTTCTTGTATTGTGCAGTACTGGAGAGCCCACCAAAATAGCTCCCATGGAGTTTGGCTCAGCCAGCCTGAGCCAGGTCGGCACAATGCCCTTGGCTCAGAGGAGCAACCTCTAGATCTCTTGCTTTACAGGGCACGGGGCACGTGGCAGGGTGTGTCCTCAGGCTGGCCACCACTACCTGTGGGAAAGCAGATCAGGTGGAGAGAGTGAGCAAAGATGTGGCTGGAGGCATTGCAGGGGTGGAGAGCAAGTCTGTTAGGGGTGATGTGTCGATACAATCAGTAAATGTCCCAGCTTTCTTACATGGGGGTACTTTGGCAAGGAAGTGCTACTAATCTGGATGCTAGCTGCATCCTGCTTCCACTAAGAAGAAAGCCGTTTCTATGGAAGCTGTTGCTTTAGGGATTTTCATGATGCCTAGCTAAAAGCACCCAAACGATGTTTCACTTCTTCATGGGTTTTTTTCTGTAATATGGTTGTGAAGATCTCATGTCTCATAGTCCTTGTGTGGGTTCATCACTGGTGACATTCTCAGCTTATTTACCCTTAGGTTTTCTTAAGTAAATAAATATAAATAAAATACAGTATTTTTAAATGACAGAGCCTGGTCCACTCTTCTGTTGCACTGTAATACCCCACAGCACATCTGCTTGTCTCTAGAGAGAACAGATCTCTTAATTGCTTTTAAATGCTCAAAATCCCTGAATTTAAATGCTGAAAACTGACTCATTTGGGCAGTAAGGATACCAACTCCCAGGGGAGTGCAGAGATCCTGTTGCTGGGGATCAATCCTGTGCTCTTAGTCCCACCCCGTTGTTCCCTCCCATGTCCCCTTGTGACAGCTGGCAAGCACTGCAGGTCTGAGGGACAGCTCCGGGCAGGTCTGTGCCCCAGACAGGGAAAGGGGATGCCCTGGCCCCTCTTTCACACCTCATTGACCTTTGATGCATAAGGCAGGCTGGGGGGAAACAGTGATGCTGGAAATGACAACTGGGAGTTCTTGGCTCAAAAAGAGATTACAGCTTGTCAGTCAACCCTTTTCCATTTAAACTAAGCTGGAATGGGACTTCTGTTGCTGGTCATTACAGAAGCAGCTGGAAGGTGTGTGTATTTCTGGGAAAATGTGTTTGTGTTCCAGCAAAGGCCTCTCCTTGCTGTTTGCTTCTGCTCAACCCATCTGCCTGTGACCGCTTCTAAGGCCACCCAAGCACCATTTCTTTCACTAGCTTCAGTTTGTGACACCATGTGCTGAACTTGTTCGAGTGTTTTGTGAAGCAGCCTGTTGGTCTGCAAAAGGGAAGGCTGTGTTTGTGGTTTCCCTACAAGCTCCATTACCAAGCTGTTTTCACAGGACAGTGATGCTGTTGGAGAATATAATCTCTTTTCCCCTTATGCTGCCTCTCTCTCACACAAACTCAGCAAAGGTTTTTACTAAATGGGAGATGCCAGTTTGTTAAAGCTTCATTAAGGGAAAAAGGAGGCCAAAGCTTTAACAATACAGTATAGGACTATAAAAGACCTGTGCTAGTTTTATAATGACATTTTATTCAGAAAACAATCTGTATAAAAATATTTACAATTAGTTTGAATCTCTAAGCTGAAATAAAATGCTATTTATATGTCCAAATCTAGATTTTCTTTCTTCTTCCAGCATGCTTTTGCCTTCCCTTTCTGTACTCTTCTCCCAGTAAAGGCAGTTACCAAACACCTGCTGCATGAGCAGTACCAAACACAGGCCACAGTGTTGCATAGCAGGAGAGGTTTGCAGATGCTATTTCAGCATAAATTTGATCGTTAAGCAGGGAGAGAGGGTCCCCTCTCTTTGCCCACCCCTCGAGGAGGCACAAGATTGCTCAGGGGATCTCTCCAGTGTGTCAAACTTTGCTTCCAAAATGTAACATCTATTTTGAGTACAGTACCAACATCCTGGGGTTCCACTTCTTGTCTCTGTAGTGAGCCACAACGCTGTTAAAGGTGTGTCCTATGAGTGCCAGGAAACAGCCACTGTTTTTTGTAACCCTGGTTTGTATACAAGTGTGCTTACATGATGCTGTCCACCATTACCTACAGATGCTGTTCGAAACAAGCGTTCACTTGTAGCCATCACTGTGGTGTAAAGCTAAACCATTTGAAAATTTGTTTGACCAGAACTAAGTGTCACACATCTGTCACTTTGAAAACAGCCTTGAAATACTACTCTCTGGATTGCAGTATAGATACTATTTACAAAATTGTAATTACTTCTGTCATTCTCTGGATTTTCTAAGATATTTAATGTTTCCAGAAAGGGCCTGTGTTAAATAAAAGGCTCAAGGTCACAGAACATGATACTGATGCTTAGTTGTGATGGAGCTTGCAATAAATTACTAAGAGTGCTCTGAATAACCACAGAAGTTTTGAACAGTGACCACTTCTGTGATTAGTTGGCAGGTGTTTGAACTAAGTGCATTACAGACATACACCACACATATCAAACCCACACTCGGGTTCTGCAACCATCCCCACGCATGACTCGGCAGCCCCAGGGCACCCAGAGGTGCAGGATCCTGTGTGTGCAGAGCTGGGTGACATCTGTGAGGGGGACACAGCAGTGGAGATGCGAAGCTGCCCTCTGGTAAGCAGTGCCTTCCCCTTGGAGAGAGGCAATTCCTGCCAGTGGAGCAGGAGTGCTGGCACACAGCTAGGAACTGAGAGTGGTGTTGCGCTCCTCCAGCTGCTTCCGTATTTGTGACTGGAACAGAAAGACAATCCATCACTGCTTGTCTGCATGCATGTGGGTGAGTACAACCAACCCAATTCCTGGTATTTTGTAGGAAGTAGTGCTGTCAAGCCTTTACATTGTCTTCTCATTCCTGCCGTCATGACCCAGCAGGACATGCGGTCTGGGCTGATGATATTGTTTACCAAGCACATGATGACATCCTTTAGAGATGGAAGTAATTTTTTCTTACTAATGAGCATGCCTGTTAAAAGTGCATCCCAAAAATGCTGAAGTGGGTTTGCAGGCAGATCCATCATGCCCCTGTTCATGGCACTGGTGAGGCCATACCTCGACTGCTGTGTCCAGTTCTGGGCCCCTCAATTCAGGAAGGTACCTGAGTCCAGAAAAGGGCAGTGGAGGGGAAGGGACTGGATTGTAAGTCTTATAAGGAGCTGGGGGTGTTTAGCCTGGGGAAGAGGAGGTGCTGGGGTGACCTTATCAATCTCTAATTCCCTAAAAGGAGGATGTAGCCAGGTGGGGGTTGGTCTTTTTTCCCAGGCAACCAGTGATGGGATGAGAGGACATGGCCTCAAGCTATACCAGGGGAGGTTTAGACTGGACATCAGGAGGAGCTTCTTCACAGAAGGGGTTAAACATTGGAATGGGCTGCCCAGGAAGGTGGTGGAATCACCATCCCTGGAGGTGTTTAAGAAAAGATTGGATGTGGCACTCAGTGCCATGGTCTGGTTGAGAAGGGGGCGTTCAGTCAAAAGTTGGACTTGATGACCTCAGAGGTCTTTGCTAACCTAATTGATTCTGTGATTATGTGAAAACTCTGTGTTGCAGTTTAGCTGGCCTGGCAGCCAGAACAAGTACTCCCTTGTTGTGGGTGCTGAGAACTGAAGCACTTGGGTGCCACAGTCCTGGGGGTTTGTGATGGCAGTAGCAGGTGCTGCTGCCCGGGATGCTGTGTAACATCGCCTTACCAGTTTCCACCGCAGGATTTTAATCCACTCGTCAGCTTCTATCCCAGTTTTTGCACACAGGTAGTATGTCCTTAGTGGGAACACTAAACTGTAAGCAAAAAAAGCTTTCCTAAATTGCTAGGACAACAGGCAGTTCTCCCCACAGCTGAGCCCAGCTGGCTGGTACCAACAGCTGCTGAGACAGAGCAGGGCAGGGAGTCTGTGCTCCCGTTCAACCACCAGGAGGGAGGTTAACCAAGAATGGGTGACAGTCATATACAGCCCAGGGAGATGCTGCTCCAGGTCCATAAAGATAAAAGACCCACATCTGGGCACAGAAGAGGTTATGATATGACCTGTAGCAGTGTCTGACCCCAACATCCATGAGTCTAGGTGATGATTATAGATGCTTACAGAATTAGAAATGCCCACTACACATAGGCTGATCTTTTGCCAGGAGTAATTTGGCAAAGCCATGCAGGACTGACAGAGACTGGCTGACAGACTTGTGAATTAGATGATAAGCAGGGTCACAACCACCAACGGACCTTTCAGAAGCATGCATTGTTTACATTTCAAAATTCCCCTTCTATTTTGACCTTTCCAGCAAGATGGAGAAAGTACTGCAACTCACCAGAAACAATTGACCCTTTCCTGGGAATAGTCAAATTGCACAGCTGAGCATTCAGTTAAGTCAAGTGCTCGAATTGGTTCTGTAGCCTTGAAGAGAAAATGCTTTTAAAATGGGGACATATGAAAACAGAAGATAAGGCTATCTCAGTTTATCTTCAGTACATCTAGACCTTTACAGGCACCTTCACAGGTTTTTCCAGGCATAGCTTCAATGGCTGTAACACTATAAGCCCAACCTAGCAAGCATAACATCAGTGATATCATGATATGAAGTGAGCTTAATATGAAAAAGCAGAACAGTTCACATCTGTACAAGCAACAGAGGAGATCTCTACTGCAGGAATGTTTGAGCTACATGGAGACCGCTGAGGGTTTGGCTGATGCCTTGTAATGTAACTGGCACAGCAGCAAATTTGGTACCACTTTCAGCTAAGGTTTACAGAGGCAAAGGCATGGTTATAGGTCTTACCAGACCTAGCCAGCTGCTGGAAATTTCATTAATTCCTAAGTGCCTTAAAAGGATGAAGCTGGGTAAGGAGAAATGTAGAAGCAAAGCCACAGTAGTGCTTGTAGCAGAAGTGATAGGTTTGGCTGTCTGAGAAGCATGTGTGCATGCATGTGTACATACACACACACATATATAAAAGTTTCTTTGGGCAAGCTCAGACTGTGTATAACAGCAACCCATCTCCCTTAGGAGTGTCATTCTCCCTAAGTGTGAGAGTTCTTTCTCCATTTGTTTCAGCCTCACACTGTTAAGACCTCAGACGAGGCAGCTTAGTTGCTTTCTGCCCAAACACCCTTAGCTGTTCCCATGGTTCTTCATCAGGTGTATGGAGATGTCTGTTGCTTTCTCACCTTTCCTTAATTTTTTTGCCGACTCAGTGGCTGTTAGTAATACCCTACCTTAGAAGAAAGCCCCTTGTGCTGTGATACCAAATGGTATCAGCTGCAAGCTGCTCACCTGTAGGTACCTGCAAGCCCACAGCAACAACAGGAGAGCCAGGAGACACTGAGCTGCTGCCTGGAAGGAGGTCATATTCCTGACAAAGACATCTCCTTGCCTGGTAAGTCACTAATGGAGTGCTGCTCTTTGAAATGCTATTCTGCAAACTTAATTCAACTTGTCGTGCACTGAAATAAAAACTGATGGAAAGCCCTGCAAAAATCTAGCTGTTTCTAAATGGTAGTGTTTGGTGAGAGAAAGCAGTTGTGTCTGCTCTTGTGTAAAAATCTGTTAGAGGCTTGAAATAGGGCTTGGCAGAGGTGAACAGTTTGGCTGTGTTTATGAAGGAACCTCAAACAGAGGCATTGTAAGGGCAAAGAAACTCTAGAGGTGTTTCTTATCTTTACTCAGATTAAGATAGAATTGGAACAACAACTGTAAGGACCCAATGTTTTTCCCAGATGCTGTAGGTTAATTTCTGTCAGAAGGAATTTTTTAAATTAACTGTTTTCTATTTATTCTGTGAGACCACTTGAAATAAAAGGATGAAATCAAATAATGCAAAGGATATTACCATTATTTTTAGAACTATTTTAGCAGCACGCACTCTGTTAGGTTCTATCTAAGGTACTAATAAAGGTTGTGTTGTGCTGATAGCTTAAAATCCACTTAGCAAAGCAACCTAAAAATGTATTTTAGGCCAGGTTGGACAGGGCTTTGAGCAGTCTGGTGTAGTGGAAAGTGTCCCTGCCTGTGGTGGAGGGCTTGGAAGGAGACGATTTTTGAGGTCCCTTCCAACCCAAACTATTCTGTGATTCTGTGTAAAAAAGCCCTGTGAAGTCTATCCAGTAGCTAAGACTGGCAGAGCACAGTAAGTGTTTTCTAGCTATAAAATTTACTTTCTCTTGTTGAAGTTATGAGCAAAACTGACTTTACTTGACAGATTTGACCCCTTGACAGTATGGGAAGCTTTAGCTTGGGAAGCTGTGATATAGAAGTGAGAAGCCAGAGATACAAGGAGGCTGCAGCTGCCTGTGTAAATGTTTAAACAGTAGAACTGGTGTCTGCTACTTACTGTCTGGTCTTTGAAATACTTGAGTTCATTCCTATGCAGTGTAAACCACCTTGTCTTCCAGTTCTGAAAGATCAAGAATGAATGGTAACTGTTGTGGAAGAGTTTAGTCTGACACTTCTTAGGAAAGAAAAACTTCTAAAGCTGCTGACTTGCTCTGGTTTACAGCTGTGCTTTGTTATTGCTCAAAACACAAATTGTTCCACTCTGCAGAGAAATTCAGGTGGAGCAATTTCAGCTCTACATTGTCTTTGGCTTCTGTGGGTGATCACAGAGTGGAGGCAACAAATAAGTTTTCCTTACCGTGACTATTTTGCCTTGTTTTATCAAATATCCTTCTTTGGTACCAAGCTGTGAAGTAACAAGAAAAGGGATTGGGGTTAGAGGCTGAGCTCTGCTTCTACTTCCCACATCTCCCTCTTTTGCCTGTATTAGGAAGATGGATCTGCAGCTTATTCTTTGGGAAACTCCCCATAGCCACTTGCCCTTGCTCCAGTGTTCCCTTCAGATGGCTGGATCCACCCCTAGGGTAAACATGGTCCTGTGTTGGCTCTGAAGGCAGCCCCCTAGACTGTGCCTCCCTCAGGGAGCTTCTGGCCTGTACCTTCTCAGCCATACATGGCAAAATAGCTGCAATTAGACTGTATTTTGTAAAGTTGGGTGGTTGCCCCGGTACATGTTGCGACCAGAAGCACATGGGGTTTAACTGACAGTGGAATTATCCCCAGAAAATACTCCTCAAGTGAAAACAGGCAAAAGTGCTGTTTTACTGAGCCATTCTCTTCTCTCACACAGGCCCATGCTTTGAGGAAAAACCTGTTATATTCAATGTGCTTTATGAAAAATTGGGGTTTGAACAGTTTCTCTGGCATCATGAGAGACAAGGACCTTATAAGTTCTCAGATACTGAAACTCTGTGTAGGCACCTGGCTGTGAGACTGCAGACATCTGAAAACCAAAATCTTGCCTAGTTACCACTTGTTCTTGAAAAAATACTACCTTTTCATTGGTGGTATGTGGAAGTCAAGCTTCTTTGGAGGTTAAAGTATAACTCGGCAATGAAGGGTTGGTTGTGAGACACATCAGAAGTGGTTCTTCTAGCAACTTCATTTACCCTTATTAACATAACTTCCTCTTTTCCCCCAAAAATACATTATATAATTAAAATACACTCCTCTCTTTGTTTCAGTTTGTTCAGAGCAAACTGTTCTGGAAAAACCACCTGTCTCACTTAGATATGAGCTACAAGGGATTTAGAGACTCTAACTGCTGTCCAAGTGAGTCTCAAATGTCAGAACAGGTGGTCCAAACATATATTATTATTTTTTGTTTGTGTGTATTCATTTTATTAATTCATTATAATGTTAATAATGATAAATTATTATAAAAGATAACATGAGAATGAAAATCTTCATATATTCTTTGTTTGGATAGTCAGACTCACCTAGGTCAGCTGCAGACAATTTTTTCCCAGGGACTGCATTGAAGTGACAACAATTATAAAAGCCTTTATTTGCCATGGGACTGTGCTGAGCAAGTCTCTGTTTGTTTTGCCTTGTTTGGCAAAGACTTCCTGTATTTACAAACCCACAAAGGGATTAATAACCAGTCTTGCTCCATAGCTGACTCCAGCAATCCTGCTAGGCTCGGGCCAGAAGCACCCCTCCCACCAGAACACAACTTACTGAGGGAGCATTTGGCACGAGGTCACTTTCTGTTCTTCCCGTCTGCATGGCAGTGTGAACTCGGACAGACTCATAAATGGAAGGTTCTTCCACTTGCCGTGGGTAGGGATGCTTCAATACAATTAAAGTTCCTGGAGAGAAAAGAGCAGGAGTAAGTCATCTGGCAAGACACCTTAGAAAATAACTACCTCAGTAGCTACCTCTCTAAGGAATGGCTAACTTTACCTTTTCCTAAAATTAAAAAGGCAACTGTGAAAACTGTAAATACATGGTACCTTCTCAAAACCTTTACCCTTGCAAATGCTGGCATGGAATCTCTTGGCTCGTTAAATTCCCTTCCTGCACTGGAGGCTGGATGTAGGGTAGGCAGGATGCTGAACTAGACAGGGGACCATTACAGTCATTGGGTTTGCCAACATCCCACTAGTTGGTGTTTAAATCATTTAATATGCCAGAGCATTGGCTACAGGCTTCCTAACAGCAAACCCAGGTTACCATTGCTCTCAACTGCTTTTACCACAGCTCTTCCCAGTTAAACATTTTCATAATAGCCATTCTTTTTTTTTCTCCAAGTAAGGTGACATTTATTGCATGTTCCTTGAAAAAAAGCTGCATTCTCAATAGTGAACCTATTATACTTTTCAAAATAGTGAAGTACTTCCTTAAAATGGCAACAGATCCACCATCTAACTCCATTCTTTAAAAATAATGTGACAGCATACCAAATGCTGCTCCATTTGCATTTTATACTGATGTTGCAGCTCTTAAAGAGGAGGGATGCTAGAACTGGTAACAACTTGGACTTGAAACCCACAGATGAGTAATTTTAAAGTATTCTGTATTGGAAAGGGCTAAAAAGAGAAGTGGAAAACTTATATTTGAAGTAACCAGCTAAAATCTGTTTGCAGGCACAGGGGGTGTATGCAAATGTGACCTAATCAACTTGCTCTAGGTGGAAAATCAATTTGCTGTAGGTTTATTTCTCTCTGGCCTTGCAAAAAAGTAAAGCTTTACTGTAAAAAGACACCTGTACAGAATAAACTGGTACTTATACACAAGACCTAGCAAAAGCTGCACTGTAGCAAGAGTATTCTCCATGTCTGCATCTGATGATGCTTGGCTTGGAGTTGACTCTGATGAGCTGCTATCCCATTTTTGACAATAGATGGTTATGACCCAGGAGAACTTTGACACCCCTACCTGAAGGAATATTGCCTGAGTGTTTATTCTGTCTTCCTCTCTACTGTTTTCCATGGTATGGTAAGGTGGAAGGGTTCTTGAGATGATATTAATTTTTTTTTTTATTCTGTACCACATCTGACTTAGAGGTTTCACAGACCCTGCAGAATCTGAGTAGGAAACTTGAAGGTGAAAAGTGTTGATCTCATCCAGAGAGACTGGGCAAAACCAGTGCCTTGCTTATTAATGTCTGTAACACATGCAGTGAAGGAGTGAGGAATGGGGAAATACAAGTTTTATGTCACCTGAAATCTTTACAGAGCTAGGCCTGTGGGTGCATGCCTGATTTCACAGGAAAAATAGCTCACTGGCACAGAGGATACACGTAGGAGCTCTGTGTTTGAACGACTCTTGAAAGCAATTTTGAAAGATACAAGTGCCATGTTGAGTGTACAACTGCATTTTTCTTGGGGCAAGAGATTGGCAAAGCAGCCCTTGAATTTAATGTTTGCATTAGCAGAGTACTGGTGCAAATTTAGTGTGTGATAGGTTACAGTAAGTGCATGTGCCAACTATCAATCAACTGGGCTCTTGCAAATATAATTAGTACTACTCTGGGTTATTTGCATACACTTACCACAGAGGATATGAAGTTTTGGGCATTAACTTGTACTGACATCTCTTAAATTCTTATACTTGAAGCTAAACATCAAACTGACATTATAATGATAATATCCACTTTGTTTCTACAGGGATTCTAGTCTGATGCTGTTCAATTCACTTGTAGGAATCAAGTTTAATATTTTGACCCTTAATTCAGGCAGCTCATTGGTTGTTAAAGAAATTTGTGCTTTTCTCTCTCCTCTTAAAAGCTAGGCAAATCCCTGTGACAGCAGATGGCATCAGCATGGTGATGCACTGCAGGCAGAACAGGAGAGATGGTTAAAAAATCATTCCCTACAGGAAAGAGGAGCATAACACTGTAGACTCCTTCCCTGGACAAAGAATAGCGAAACAAAACAATTTGAAGTTGCTTTTCCATTTATTCCTATTGGGGGATTTCAACTTCATAGATGAATATTTATTTCCTCACTAACACCATGCTTTGGGTTTGCCATTTTTGAGAATGTTCTAATCCTCCTGGTATTTTGAAATGCTTCCTCCTCTGAGAAATGGAAAGGAGTGTGTAGTCCTAGTTAGCAAAAGCCAAATAAGCTTCTATGTGGTTTATCTTCAAAGAACTTGATTTTTCAAAGAACAAAGATTTTTTTGAAGTGGAATTGTTTTAGAAACCTGAGGTTAATACAAATGTGAATTTATGAAGAGGAACACTTTAGCAGAAGATCTATTTGCTAACACATCAGAAGCTTCCCTTTAGTTAGATCTTTGTGAAGCATGGCTACAAATGTGTTCACACACACAATATGGCGCTCCTTACCTGTTTCACTTCCAATTAAAGGCTGGTTTGCAAAATGTGTGACCAATTCCTTCAAGCTAGAAAATTCATTAAATCCAAATTTGAATGAAGTTCCTGTGTGTTCAATATGGAAGTGTTTCACAGAATCTTTTCCCCTAAAATAAAAAAGGAAAATTTGTCAAGGCATAAATGCCAAAGGCACTTGGCACGTACAATCCTTATATGGCAGCTTTCACTACAGGGAATCTGACCCAAATCACAGGCTGACAATCACTGTCCTAGTAGTTATACTGCTGCCATTACCGTCCCTCACTAATACTCAACACATCTGAAAATCAGGTTTTAATTGCTGATTTACAGATATGAGATGATGAAACCCNGTCAAGTTGGTTAATTTAACTCTTGCATCAGCAAAGCAACTCACAAAACAGATTTCAGCCTTCTGCCTAAATAGGATGAAATCCCTTCACTTACCAGACTTTAGTCTTGATGGTGTACTCAGTATGTGTCCTTTTTTTCAAGTAGCATCCCAATCTCACTGACAATGTCTTCTGCTTCCCTTTCAAACACAGGCTGTCTCTGTTTTGCACTGAAACAGGGGTTTAATAACCTAGTTTTAAATACCTCGGGCTTTCGAATTTGTTTGCTTTATCTCTGTACTTGGATGATTGNTTTTGACTTCAAAAGACAGTGAAGTACTTATTGTGAGCATTTCTCCAGTGAAAAAGTTACTTTTGTTAATGTTTCTAGCACCCAAAACAGTTGAGTAAACTTTGTCTGAGGAAAAACTTCTATAGCAAATAGACTAAAAAAATGTGGTGAAAAAAATTAATTATAGTGTCTCTTTCATTGCTTATTGCCACCTCCAAAGAAGATTATGATTTCAAACAGGTATTTAAACATTTATCTTTGAACAGTATTTATGATATTGTAGAAGATTCCTCTATGGGCCTCCCACATGTTTTGTGGTACAGTCAGCTGGGGCACAACATGCCAAGTGCAAATGCTCCATACCAGGGAAGAGCTGCTGTGACTGCTGCAGTTACAGGGTTTTCCATCTTTTTTGTTTAATTTCTCAAGAGAATGTTGCAATGAGAGCAAACTCTGCTTCCTGCTTCCTTTTCAAACTGGCTAATGTAACTGGGGGAGGAGATTTCAGGCAATATGTGATCTCTCTTCCTACAGCTGTCAATAAAAAACCTCAAGGGATGGATAAGCATTTTTTCCTTAAAAAACCCCAAGCTATAATCATGACTGAAGCTCCTTGTGAGGCTGAGGCAGAAAATAGAGTAAAAGCTACAGAATACATTTTTGGACAGAAGGAAAATGACAGCCAGAATTGCTGAAGTTATTCTTTCTACAGAAATGTATCAGAACAAAACTGAATTACTTATTCTAAAATTAAGTCTTAATATTAGTCAAAAAACTGAAAGAAAATGTAAAATTAAACAGTAGAAAAATTATAAAACATTTTAAAATCAAAGTCAGCATTCAAAGGAGCTGTACCACCAGAAACAACAGAAAACAACATTAAAGAAAAAAAGATCAAACTTCAGACTGGGCTATTCAGTTCATATGGTAATGCAGTAAGTAACTCTCCCTACATGAAGATCTGAGATTGAAATAGACTTTTCTAGGTTTTCTAAGGCTAGAATCTGTTAAAGCAGAAAATTTGTTTTCATTAACTAACTCTTCTGTTTCCTATTAAAAGAACTATTTAAATTTTGGTTTATTACTGTAAATTGTTTCCTAAACTTCCTTTAAAACTATCTTCAAGATACATATAATTCTTTTTTTTTAATTGTCTGAGGTAGTTATCTCAAATAATGCTTAACATTTTAAAGTAAAAAAATATTAACCAGAAAAACAATGATTCATTTAAAATTACTTTTTTTAAGGAAAGCTATTACTTATAAATGCCACTATTCTTTCTGGCAACACTTGCACTCAATTCAGTCTTCGCTACTCTGAATACTGATTCAGATATACACCTTCAGATGTGTTGGGCACCCTTTGTATAAATGGCTGCCTATAGTGGTAATCATTTCAACAGTGTGTGTCTAGGCACACTTGCTCCTTCATTGTCTGTCAGAAATGGGTGAAAAACCTCATCATTGTCTTTTCTGGGGAACAGGGTATGTGCAAACTTTCCTCAGTTCCCAAGCCACTACTCTTCCGAATCGTAACAGCTCATGTACTGGATATGCAGAAAGCCACAATCTGAAGGGTATATGCTGTGCTCCTGTCAGGGGTGTAAATAACCAGCAGCATTACACAGATCAAAGTGACTTTAAAAAGTTGCTGTCATTCAGCTGAGTTGTGGCCATGAATTGTTCAGGGGCTCAGGTTGCAGCAGAAATGAGCTTGAATGCACAGCTTAAAATTTTGTTCTAGAGGCTGCTTGTATCACACAGTTGCCAAAGGCTAGGAATGCATTTAGGGCTGGTTAACTCCTCTCCCCAGCTGGCATGCAGGGTCTGCCTTGAGTCTAATGCATATGTCCTTAGGTTTCCTCGTTAAAATGTTGTGGCTCCTCTCATTCTGGGAGATTCTTTAAATGTGATTCAGTAGTGAAGTATCCAGGCCAGGCTACCTCTGCTCAGTATTGGTTGTACCCTGAACAGTTGTGTCCTAAATTGCTGTAATTGATTTCAAGGCCCTGACATCTGTCACTCACAAGATGCTGTCATGCAGACCTGGCTAAGACTGAACCTTAGGCCGAAACAGAGGAGTAAAACCATCCAGTCAAACACTGGATCATCCTTCAGAGATGATGGTTCCTATACAGGGATACAGAAACTAGTGAGGTTAGCACCTGTTAAATATTTGCTGCTATCCTCATCATGAAACTTTTCTGCTCCCATCAGCTCTTTCTGAAGCTCTTTTAACTGACAGAGATATTTACCACACAGACTGAAAATTTACAGCTATTCTACAGAATTATGTTTTCTACCAATAAGATTAATTAATCATTTGGAAAAATGAGAGCAGTTGTCAAACACAATCCAGTTTTTTCCTCTAACAAAATGTCATTCGGTGCAATTATACCAATAGAAATATATTTCAAAATAGTTTAAGCCCTAGGAAAAAAAAACAAACTTTAATGTGTGGGGCATTCAACCATGGAAATAAGTGCAGCATTAGATTAGTTACTCTGTCCATAACCTACCTTACAGAGAGGGAGTACAAATCTTCCCTTTCATTACTCTTCCTCAGAAGATAGCTCCCATCCTGCCCATTGGAGAGCAGCAGTGCTTCTGCTGCATGTCGGGTGAGATTGTCATGGTACCACCTGGGGACACACAAGGGGTTAAAGCATCCTTCACTCCACCCTTTACTGGCTGCTGCTGCTTTTGTGGAGCAGGGTTAGAGAAATCTGTGCTAGTTGCAGTCCTTCCTCTATAATTTTAAGTTACCACTGTTCTCACAGGCACTCAGTTCACACAGATTTGTGCCGTAGCCTCTTTTTGACATGCTCAAAAAACTATTTTCCGTTAACACAACGTAGTGTACAAACAGCTGGCTGTTTTTCTGGATTTAAAAAACCCTGCAAATTCTACTTGCATGAGTAGCAAACTACTCAGGTCCGTTCTGATAAGGTGAAAGCAGTTTTGGGGTGCATACAGAATCCTTTGTCTATTTTCAGAAGCTTTACTTCCTGACTTAAGTATATTTTTTGGTACACTTCCCCTTCTGGGCAAGCAGGCAGCACTTAAACTCCTCATAAACTCTGTATTTCCTTCAATGTG
>VZTR01007333.1:9017-23181 GCA_013400775.1 Chaetops frenatus
CATTCTGGGGGGTGGGGCACGTGTGTCTGAACACGTCTGTGCTGGGGTTTCATGCTGGCAGTCCCATGGGTGGGGGTCAGATGGAGACTCCTGCCTCGGGAACACGGCTGCTGTCTGTGCATCTGTGTGTGCACATCCAAATACTGCTGACAAACACGTGTGCACGTGGGCACACAGCCACGCACACATCCTGCATGCACAGGACCACGCGTGCACACCTGAGCACACAGGGCTTTGGATGGCCGTGTCAGGTTCCATTCATGCAGGGCACGGGACACCAGAGCCACACCAAGGACTGGCAGCACCTGAGGGACATGTGGCTGGGGACCGATGGGGGCCCCCCCTTCTCCTTAGCCACAGCAGCAAATTTAGACCAAGCCCTGGGACACACCACGCTGAGGAATCCGGCAGCACAGCCGGTCCCAGCCACCAGCGAGGATCTGGTTCCCTCAGAGATTTCCCCAAGGGCAAAGCCTGTCCCCAAGCAAGTGCCCAGGGTCCCTGTCACCCTCTGTTTTCCAGGGTGTTTTCCTTGGGGAGGCACCCAGTGCCCCATGTGGCGTCATTAAGGATTCCCTGGGCGTGCGTGTCCTCCCCAGAGCACCTCATCAGCCTGACTCACAGCCAGATGCCATCCCCGTGTCCTGTCACCACCTCCTGACACCACATCCTGCCCTCCACATTCCCGGCAGCTGGACCTGACAATACCCAGCAGAAGTCAGGTGGATTCTGCATCCCAAGCAGGGGATCTAGGTGGACACACAACAGCACAAGAATCAAGCTGGAGTGGTAAACTCTTCTTTATGAGAGCGCTTCTGGGGACCCCAAGTGCTGGATGGAATGGCAAGGGGCCCCTGGTACTGCCTTGGCCAGCAGCTCCTGAGGGGGCTGGCACTGAAGGGAGGCAGCAGCAGGCCCAGGGTCCGGGTGGGGTCCCCTGTGTGCATGTGCTTACTGGTGGCTTTGATGTCACCTTCCCCAGCACACGCTTGCCTGCATGGGACACATCAGGAGCACGGGAACCACAGGGCACAGGTGGCACCTGGGGTGCCGGGAGGGCTGTGGTGCCATGTGAGGCTGCCCTGGGAGAACACACGGGCACTTTTCATCTTCAAAGCACTCCCTGCACTGACTTTGATCCCAGCCCACCTGGGAGGTCTCTGCTACTGCCGCCCCCATCTCCCAGTTCTTGGAGAGCCAGGATCTGGCCAAGCTTTGCAGGAGGGAGGGAAGGAGGCAGGGGAGGGTGCATGGCACAGAGGGGAATCCCAACAGCTGGGGCTCTGCTGGGACCTGCCAGACCCAACCGCCGCCCTGCCGTGCCCGCCGGGCCCCGCGCTGGCACACTGCAGTGCGGAACCTGTGATTCCCTTCCAGCACCCTTCTGCTCAGCACCCACAGCCCTGCAGGGTTACAGCCACCCCAAGGGTCCCTGTCCCATCCTGACCTCCACCACCCCAAGAGACAACACACAACCTCCAAAACACAGGCATTTAATAAAACCAGCTGCATTATCATTATTATTTACAGATCAAACACCAGGAAAAAGAGTAGAAAAGAGGAACTGTTGTCTTCATAAATAACAGGCCCAGCACGGTGGGGGCTTTTTGCCCACTGGCAGCTGGGGAGGGGAACACAGGCACCTGCAGACACTCACACACACAGACAAACAGCCCTGGGCAGCTTGAAGCAGGGGTCAGGTTTCCCCCTCACCCCTCAAAGCACCAGGCTTTTCTTCAGCATAAGATGGGACCACCAGGATGGGGCCACCACCACAGGCAGTGGGACTCCCTCAGTGGAGGGTGCAAGGAGGCAGCTCCTTCCCTGGTGCATTGTCCTTGCTCAGTGCAGGGAGAATTGGCCCCTGGCACCCCACCCCTCGGTGCTGGTGAGGAGCAGGACAGGCAGGAGCTGCCAGCAGTGCAGGCAGGACAGCCACACATGAGGCCCTGCGGGTGCTGAGGACCAGCCACACACCCAGGGACACGTGTCCTCTGCCTTCCCAAGGGCTTGCAGGGGCCTGGCTCTCCAGTGCTGCCACAGCAGTCTGACAATGGATCCCTGGCCACCACATCAGGCCAGTGATGCTGCGGCACAGCAGCATCACAGTTTAAGGGTCCTGTCACCGCCAGGAGGTCCCTGCTCCTCCCAGGGCACAGCCTGCACTTTGTCCCCATCCAGCACTGCCCGCTGATGAGCGACCCATCCCCGGTGCCCACCACAGCACTGCTACACATCGGAGACCTGCTGGGGCTCCCTGGCCTGGCGCAGCCCGTAGAGCCACTTGATGACACGGGCGTTGCGCTCGATGATGGAGATGCCGTAGGGCACGCGCTCCACCGGCCGTCCCTCCGGCGTGGCAGCGCTGGGTGGGGAGTGACCACCTTCCGAGCTGGCCGTGCTCACGCTGTGGAACTTGAGGGACACGATGTCAGAGCTGGCACGGGCGAAGCGCTCAGCCCCCATGTCCTGCATCTCCTCGGGGTCAAGGCCGCAGTAGTTGAAGAAGCGCTCCAGGTCGGCGGTGGCCCGCGAGAGCCGATCGCTCAGGTCCGACTTGGAGCGGTGCAGCAGCGGCTGCCGGCGGGCGCTCTCGGGCCGGGCGGGTGAGCTGCGGGACGGGGTCACAGGCAGCCCACCCGGGATGGGGGATGCAGGCACCGGTGTCACTGGGCTCCGTGGAGCTCCACAGGGACGGACGTCCACCCTCCGCACGGCCACGCTGCCGGGGGACTTGGTGGTGGCCAGGCCCTCCAGTGGTTTGACAGCCCCCTCCACCGCTGGCGCTTCCGCCCGCCACCTGCACTCCCTGCCCAGCGGGCTCTCCGCCTTAGGGAAGGGGCTGTCACAGAGGTTGATGAGGTTGTTGAGGATTTCCAGGTCAAGGGAGGTCTTCGGGCTGGCACCATCGGCGCGGCGTTGCCCCGGGGGTGCCCTGCGGCTGGGGGTGAGCACAGCCCGGCGCACCCCAGGAGTGAAGAGGGGCTGCTTGAGCAGCAGTGGCTTCACCGGCTCCTGCCTGGTGCTGGCGACCTTCTGGCTCTTCACGTACTTGGCCTTGTCGGCCTCCAGCCTCTCCACTGCGCTGGGCTTCCCGGCCCCCGGCTCGGCGTGCCGGCGGAAATACGCGGGCCCTTTGCGGAGGATACGGACGGGCATGGCCGAGGTGAAAGGCGCCGTCACCGTCACCCCCTTCATGGTGTCACCGGCTTGCAGCGCCTCGACGGGCATCCTCCGTGCCGGCACCGGCACACGGGTGGGCAGCCGCCACAGGCAGCGGGGGGCTCAGGTGCCGTCGGCTGCGAAGAGGGGCCGGAGTGAGAGCGGCGGCGATGCTGCCCCTGCCCGCGCCCCGGCCCCACGGCAGACAAAGGCAGCCCGGGCTGTGCGGTACCGCACTCGCTGCGCCGCCAGCTCCGGGCTGCCTATTTGAAGGCGGTCACCACGCCTCCGCCGCCGCCGAGCCTCTCCGACACGTCCCCCGGCCAATCCGCGCCGCACGCCTGCTTCAAACCGCACCGGGGCCAATAGCGCCGGCGGGGAGGGGGTCCCGCTCCCGGCGAGGGGGCACCCTGCGGGGAGAGTGGGGGTGGAGAGAGACAAGTACCCCTCACTGATGCTCTGCCCAAGTCGCAAGTGCCGGGGGTGCATGGCCCGCATCGAGGGGTGCATTGCATGTGCCCGCCGCCCATGGTCAGGGGTGCACTGCCCGTATCCAGGGGTGCATTTCCTTCACCCATTGGGGCATCACCCACTCCCAGGGGAGCACTGATTGTTCCCAGGGGTGCCTCATCTACATCCTTGCATCACCCATGGCCAGGGGTGCATCCCCCCCCCATGCCCAGGGTTCCTGCCGGGCTGATGGATTCGGTGCTCCGCTCCCTCTGCTGTTCCCTCAGCTCTCAGCCCTCTCGCAAGCTCCGGGGCTGCTCCCAGGCTCCCTGCTCTCATCCTGGAGCTCTTTGGAAAGTACGTGGAGTGCACGGGGGTTTCCCCTCGTGCTTCCCGGGCTGCGGGGTGCTCGGGGCAGCGTGAGGCCCTGTGCACCCCGTGTCCTTGGGTCCCTGCCAACCCCAACAAGCGCAGCCGCCACAACGGTCGCGCAGAGGCACCAGCCCGCCCACAGCGAAAAAGTGGGGGGAGGGCACCCAAACCAGCCCTACACCCTCCTGCAGACCCCTGATCAGGGGTTGGCACACCCAGAGTGGCCCTAATACGCAGAGCGGCTCAGAAGCGGCACGGCACACGGGCACATATGTGGGTCAGACCCCCCTCCCCCAACCCCTTTCCTAAGCTGCTCTGAGACTCCTCCTGAGGGTCCCGATTTGGGGCACAGATGAGCCCCGAGGATGTGACAGCAAGCCCCAGCACTCACCAGGTGCAGTGGTGGGCAGGGCGGGGGCCGGTGCGCTGTGACCTCTCTCGCTCCCCGTGGCAGCCCCGAGCAGGCGACTGCCACCGTCACCTGCGTGCACAAACTTCCTGGGAGCAGCCCAGCCCCTGTCCCAGCAGTGACCGCCGGTGGCAGGAGCCAGCACCGGCACCCAAAACCCCGCAGAGCCACGGCTGAGCCACAGCTGAGCCGCGTCTGCACCCCCTGCCAGCCCACGGGTGCCAGCGTGCCAGCCCCAGCACCCCCAGATTCTGGACCCCAGCAGGGTCCCTGCCCAGCACACGGTGCATCCCCCTGACACGCTGTGACAGACGAGTGGCCCGGGGGAGGCTGGCTGCCCCTGTCCCCGTCCTCGTCCCCTGCCTGTGGGCACATGCTGCCCCCTGACCTGGAAAATGCCTGCAGGGGGGCGGCCAGGCGTGGCGACAGCTGGGAACGGTCCCAGCACCGGCACAGATCCTCCTGCCTCCTCGCCGGGGCAGCTTTCTATACCCCTCCACCTGACCCCTCGGGTCCAGTGCTGCCCAGCCCTTGTGCCAATGGACAGCTTCGCTGCCCTTGTACCTGTGCCCAGCACAGGGAAGGCTCCCCGGCTCAGCACAGGGGTGCAAACGTGTCCCCTAGGCAAGGCAAAGCAGCAAAATGTTCCCATGCCAGGCACTGGAGCTCAGCCTTGTACCAGACGCTCAGCCAAGCCGCAGAGGAGGTGCCTGTTGAAGTGCAGGGACAAGGACATAGGAGCCCCAGCACAGCCGCCAGTGGCCGGCATGGGGTCCCCTCCCCAGCACGGACAGCCCGGCCGGGCACAACCTGCTGCTCCACATTCCTGCGGTGCTGAGCCGCTGCGCTGGCACGGCCACGCCGAGCTGGGCTGCACCGAGCCAAGCTGAGCCGAGCGGAGCCGCCCTCCGAACAGCCTCAAAAACACGGCAACGCAATCCCATGCCCCAAACCCAGTCGGAGTGCAGAGGTCTGAGCTCTGAGCGTTGCTGAGTGTGGCCTCAGCTCCTCTCTCTCCTGGGGTGGGCAGTCCAGCCAGGCTCACACGGCACACAGGGTCACCTCATGCCTGGAGGAGCTGCTCCAGACGTACACGGTTGTGACCCCTTCACCGGCTCACCCAGCCCCATTCTGCTGGCACTGGACCAGCACAGGACCAGCACCACCTCCTCCACCCACCTGGATCGGCCCTGCGGCGTAGGAGCCTCCTCGGCAGGGACCAGCTGCCACGCTTCTCCCTGCTCTCCTTCCGAGGGTGTCCCGATGGTGCCTTGGTGTCCCCACGGCTCCTGCTCCCCAGCCACGTCCTCCCCGTCTCCCGGCGTGACGGCGGCTGGCGGGTGCTGGAGCGGTTCTGCGTGCGGCGGCTGCCGCTGAGTCAGCGCCGGGCGAGGACGCCCTCCGAGGCAACTCAGCGCTCACACGGGACCGAAACCACGGGGCATTCCTCCGTGCCAGGCTGCGTCACACAGCGTGATGGTGTGCCCGGGGACCTTCCCAGGTGCCGGTTCGGTCCGCGGTGCCGGCTGGGCAGCCTGGATGCACGCACGGCCTGAGGTGCTCACACCGGCAGAGCCAAAATGCCTCTGGATGTCACTGCTCGCTGTGGGCAGAGGGTACTGGTGCTGAGTTAGGGCTTCAGGAATGCAGAGGAAATTCCCAGCCTTCCTGTGGACACCTAGATTCCCTCGTATCACTGGTATGGGCAGTTGGTAGGGCCTGCTCTGATTTGGAAATCTCACCTTGTTTCCCCATGCAACCAGGCAGCAATAAACTCCAAAATGTAGGAAAATAAACTGGATAGTAGGAAGGAAGGTGACAGACCAAAACAGGGTCACCAAGCCAGCAGCCACCTGGACCTGCTGGCCTGAATCCACCCCCAGGGTGGCTCCTGCCCCATGGTACAGGCATCTCCGTTCAGCTCTGCACAGAGGGAACGAGCACTTGGCTCATGCTATGGAGCTCAGTTACAGCCCTGCATTGTTCAAACGGCTCCTGGAGCAAGACAACGAGCTGGTGGAAAGAGAAAGGCCAAGGGAAGCACAGAGTCTGGGAGCCAGAGGGCTGCCCTGAGCCCAGATTTGCTCAACGGGCTCAGCTGGAAAATCCCCGTTGGTTGATGAGGGCAGAGCCCGCAGGCTGTGGCCCCCACAGGTGCCGAGGCTGCGCGGGTGTAGGCAGGAGGCTGCAGGAGCTGCTCGGGCATGTCTGGCCCGTTGGAGCAGGGCGTTGGACCCAGGCAGCGCCCCAAGCCTCGCCCTCCCCGGGAGCATCCCGGGACATGCTCCGGGCAGGCAGCCTCCTGCAGGAATGCTCCCCTAGCAGCCGGTGCGGCATCTCCTCCGCTGCTCCAGGGACACGTGGACTGTGTGTGAACAGAGGGACAATCAGGCCCTGGCAGCGCCTTTGCTCTCACCTCCTACAGACACTCCCTCGTGCCACTTCCAGGACCTCCTGGATGCTAAATGAAGCTGACAACGAGCAAAGAAAACACTCTCAGCGGCCAACTCCCTCCCTGGAAGTCCTGGGCGGAGGCAGCCGCGGGTGCCTGGCAACATCTGCCAAGCTGCAGGGCTGGGGCTCAGCAGTGTGGGCACCCCCACGCAGAGGCACCCCCAACCTGGGGTCTGTTCCCAACCCCTTCATCTTGGGTGTTAATTCCTGGTGTTTTATTCCAGCCCATTGCCATGCCCTGACCCAGGACAAGCCACCACTTGCTCCTGCCTCAGTTTCCTCAGCAAGAACTCTACAGACTCGCTCCAGAAGGAACATGGGGATGGAATGGGGAGGCACCCGCTGCACCCAGCATAACCCCACTCCCTGTGGGCAGAGGGAGTGATGCTGCCTGCACCCAGCTCTTCACATTCGGTCTCTGCTCAGGGATCCGGGAGCCAGGGAGGTGACAGATGGGAGCACGCTGGGCACGAGGCCTTTGTCTGGCCGGTGGTGGTGGCAGCACAGACCCACAGATGGCGGCTGCCGTGGGGCCGTGGCCACAGCCCATGGCCAGGCGAGCACTGGGCCCTGGGGATCCGGCCCTTTTGTTGGGGGTCTCACCTCCGGCAGCGGCCCCATTCCCGGCTGCCCCCCACCAGCCTTTCAACTTTCAACTTGACCTGCTCCTTTCACATGGAAATGGAATGCAAATGGGGCTGGAGCTGCCAGGGTCCAGGCTGAGACCCGCCAGCAGGTCCCCAAGTCTGGAGGTCATATCCTCTCAAATAGGGTAGCCAGCAGTGCCTGGAGCAAGGGGGTCCCCTTGTCCCCCGGCAATGGAGTGGCAGCCATCCTCTGCCCAGGGAGACCATCCCCAGTGCTCACACATGGAAGAACATATTAGTGGGTAACTCTCACCAGGGCTGAGCTCAAGGACAGAGCCCTGCTTTTCTGGGCTGCCGATCCTTCCATGCCCTCCTACCACTGTGTCACCCCCATAGAATGGGCAGCGTGCCCAGCCGGGAGATCCCCGCTGCACCCCCTGGCATGTGCTGGCCCGGGTTGGGATGGGCTGCCCAGCCCTGGCTGAGTGAGGAGGGGGCTTCCTGGAGGCATGGTCATCACAGCCCAGTCAAGTCCTGCAGGCAGGGACCACTCGGCTACCAAATGTTGCCATCTGCCTCCGGGGCCTTCGCTCGCATCTGCCGGGGGTGCGGAGGGGCGAGGGGCCGGCGGGCCGGGAGCTCAGCTGTGGGGCGGGCAGGGGGCGGAGAAGGCACAGGCAGGGCAGGCAGCACGCGTCGGGTGAATTTGGGTGAGTAGCGTGAAGGGGCAGCACGGGGGTCCCACAGCCAGCACCCCCTCGAACTGCCTCTTGCCCCGTAGCCGTTCGCCCTCGGGAAGGGTCTCACTGCCGGCTGAGCCGCCTCTTTGTGCCGACAAATTAAACACGGGACAATTGCTGTCCCCTCCCTGTCCCCATGCCAATGGACACACAGTGACCTCAGCTGCCCCGGGCCCATCATTCCAAGCCCCCTGTGCCTGGTTTCCCCAGAACCTTGGACCTATTCCCCACCTTCCAGGTCCCCTGGGGTCCTGCCCTGGTTTGAGAGGTAAAACGCCTGGAAGAGAGGTAATTTTGTCTATAGGAGCCAGTGTGGGATTGTTTTGGAGTTGTGCTGAAAGCAGTGCTGATAGCCCAGGAGTGTTTGATCATGACTGAGCCATGCTCACAGAGCCCCAAGGACTTTTCTGCACCTCCCGCTGCCCCATCAGCGAGTGAGAGTGCTGGGGGTGCATAGAAATTGGGAGAGGACATGGATGGGACAGCTCTTCCCCCTCCCCCACCCATGCCCCGGGATACCCCGGACTGAAGACATCCTTGCTTTTCCTTTTAAACTGACTTTATCTCAATCTGTCGGTTTAGTCCATTTTACCATTTTATCTTTTCCCATTTTGTCCCCCATCCCACCAGGGGTGTGTGTGTGAGCGAGCAGCTGAAGGGGGGGGCTGAGCTGCCTGCTGGGATTAAATCACAGCAGTAATTCCAGCTGTGACCCTCACCCCGCCACGGTCACCCAGTGTCCCTGCAGCCCCAGGGACAAGGGACAGTCTTGTCCCCACTGCACCCAACGGTCCTGGCTGCCACGGGTGCTCCCACAGGCGCAGGGCAGGGTGGAGAGGCAGACTGCAGTCCCCCGGAGGGACAGGGACAGGTACGGGCACCGCAGGCAGGTAGGGCAGGGAAGCAGGCAGGGGAAGCAGACGGAAGAAGGCAGCCCCAGGCTTTGCAGGGCTGCAGCCCGCTCTCCCAGCGACACCCGGTGGGTGCTGGGGGAAGAGCTGCCATGAGGTATCCTGGGGCGGTGGGTCCTGGGATGGGACAGGGGGGAGTTGCGGCGGGGGGGGGACCTGGGGTCTGTCTCCTCACCCGTGTCACCCCCCCGACCGGTGCAAGTGGCTCATCCGCTGGCTCACGGCTTGGTCCCCGCAGAGTCCCCAGGTGGGACAGCTGCCACATTGGGAGGTTCCTCAGCGCCCCATGCCTGCCCGTGAGCCCGCAGAGATCCTGATGGGGACAGGAACCGTCACCGGGTGACACTTGCACCTGCAAGAAGAGTTTGTGATAGGTGGGACGCAGTTCAGGCGGGGACAAGGACAAAGTCCAGGACACCGCCAAGAATAATAACCCCCCTGAGCTGGGGACTCTGCCAGCTGGGACCGAGACGAAGAGCAGAGCAGGGCCAGGCTGTCACCCATCGGCATCCGGACGTGGTGACGCGCCCGCCTCACGTCACTGCTGCGGCAGCCAGGACTGGCTCCCGCCCGCGTGGTGCTGCCGGTTCCCCAAAGCGCAGTGAGTTAGTTACCCTTGGGAGGTTGCCGAGGGACCGGTCAGACCGGAGCCAGTTTCCTTCCTGGCTCCTGCTCCAACCCCGATGCCTCCCCGCGGGGCCGGGGCCATGGGTGCGTTGTTGCGCCGCCAGGCTCAGCCTCGTGAGACGTGAGTTTCCCCTGGCGGCCTCAACGCCCCGGGAGAGGGCTGGAGACGGCTCTGCGGGGCTGCGGGGGGCACGGAACGTAGGGGCGTGGGACGTGGGAGTTCTTCCCAGGAGCGGGATGGGAGCGGGCGAGGGATGTGCCCGGATCCCCGCTGACTCAGCTGACTGGGACGAGCAGAGGCTGGGCTGCAGCCTGGGCTGCTGGGGCCTGTCTCCCGCGGCCAGCGGAGCGTGACGGGATCGCGCTGGTCCTGACCGGGAGGGGATGGGCGCTGCCTCGTCCTGCCCTGCAGATGCAGTAGGAAGTACGAGGCGTCCATTCCCAGCAGAGCAGCTGCCCCGGCCACTCAGCCCCCAGGTGAGAGCCCTCTTCACCCTGCACCCGGCTGTGCCGAGCCATTCCAGGCTGCACCGAGCTGCAGCGTGAGCTGGCGCAGGTTCAATGCCCTCCTGGGTACAGCACCTGCTGCTGCCAAGCCCCAGCCCTCTGGGATGAGACCAGGTGAAGCTCATCAGGGTCCACACCCAGGGCAGGAGGGCACTGTGTCATCACTTGAAGGGGGCAGAGGGGTCCACAGGGCTTGCAGAGGGCAAAGTGGGGCTGGGCTGGGCTGTGGGTCCCTCAGCCCCACAGCATGTAGGAGAGAAGCTGTTCTGCCAGCACAGGCAGTGGCCATGGGAGGATGGGGCCAGGATCTGGAAGGGTCAGATCTCACTTCACCACTCATCAAAGTCTCTCCCCACAGCACAGCAGCATCACTCCCAGGCCCAGGCACCCAGCCCTGAGCCATGGCACTGCTCACCCACCTTCTGGCCTGTGCCTTCGGCATGGGCTCCTGGGTGGCCATCAATGGGCTGTGGGTGGAGGTGCCGCTGCTGGTGACGGTGCTGCCCGAGCAGTGGTACCTGCCCTCCTACATCACCATCATCATCCAGATGGCCAACGTGGGACCACTCTTTGTCACCCTCATGAATCGCTTTCGGCCCGGCTTGCTGAAGGAGGTGGCTGTCATCTATGCGATCGTGTCTGTGGGTGTCATAGCCTGCTTGCTCTTGGCTTTCCTCTGGGACCACACATCCCTCATTGCTGGGACGTCTCACAGCATCCCCTTCCTAATCCTTACCTTCTTCCTGGCCCTGGTGGACTGCACCTCCTCTGTCACCTTCCTGCCCTTCATGATGCAGCTGCAGCCCCAGTACACGACCACCTTCTTCATAGGTGAAGGGCTCAGTGGGCTGATCCCTTCTCTCGTTGCCCTGGGCCAGGGCTCTGGTATCTCCAGCTGCACCAATGTCAGCTATGAGGTCAACATCACCACCAGCAACGAGACCATGGAGAGCACCATCTTCCAGCTGGAGACCCGCTACCTCCCACCCAACTTCTCCACCCTCATCTTTTTCCTGCTAATGACTGCAATGATGCTGACCTGCTTGCTGGCCTTCTTCTTCCTCACCCGGCAGCCCAAGGTGTGGGAGCTCTCTCAGCAGCACCTCTTTCCCAGCAACATCGTGCTGAACTCATTTGACCTGATCCTTGATGAGGGAGCTGACACGCAGCTGAGCAGAGGCTGCTCATGCCCAAAGGATCCCAAGGGACCTCAGGACATCCTGCCACAGAAGGTCTCCTACTCCCTAACCCAGCTCACTCTCATCTACCTCCTCATCACCTGGGTGAGTGCCCTGACCAACGGGGTCCTGCCGTCTGTGCAGTCCTACTCCTGCCTGCCCTACGGACACACCACCTACCACCTGGCAGCCACGCTCAGCTCCATGGCCAACCCCCTCGCCTGCATCGTGGCCATGTTCCTGCCCAGCAGGTGGGTCCCAGGGCCCTGGGGGTCACAGCAGGGTGCACACCAGGGGCTTCTGCCCCAAGAATGGCCCCTACTTTGCAGGGGTTGGGGGTGTAGGCACTGGATGGGAGAAGGTCTGTGGGGTGCCAATGCCCTGGCAGCACAGACACCCCAGGAAAGGAGGATGGAGCCAGCAAGGAGCTGGAATGTGCTGCATGGCTGTGCTGCTCACCAGGGACAGGTAGTGTTCTCCAGTGACACTTACGTGTCCCTTTCAGGTCCCTGACCCTGATGGGTATCCTCACCATGGCAGGGACAGGCTTTGGTGCCTACAACATGGCCATCGCGGCGATGAGTCCCTGCCCACTCCTCCAGCAGTCCCAGTGGGGCGATGCCATCATTGTAAGTCACGGTGTCCCTCTCCCTCAGGGAGGTTTTTGACACCACACCTGGACCTGACCTCACCACGATGTCCCCTGTCCCCACAGTGGGGAGGAGTCCCTGGCCCTGACCACTCTCCCACCTGTGCCACCAGGTCCTCTCCTGGGTGCTGTTCACCGGGACACTCTCCTACATGAAGGTGATGGCCGGGGTGATCCTGCGGAGCCGCAGCCGCAGCGCGCTGGTGTGGTACGGGGTGCTGGAGCAGCTGGGCTCCCTCCTCGGGGCGCTGCTCATGTTCCCCCTGGTCAACATCTACGGCCTTTTCAAATCTGCTGACTACTGCAGCCTGCAGTGCCCAGCATGAGTGGGGTGGACACCCCGAGACTGCTGCTCTTGCCAGCATGAACTCCCAAAATCCCAGCAAGGCTGGCTGCCGGGGAAGCAGCGCTGGGACTGGGACGGTTGCAGACACAGCTCCCTGATGGGCTCTGCCAGGGACCAGCATCTCCAGGGCTTTGTCCTCAGCCTGGGCACGGGGTGTTGCCATCATACGAAAGCAAATAGAAGGTGTTTTATTCAGCCCTCTGCCTCTCTGCTGCCCGCACCGCCCGTGCTGAGGGGATTGTCTGTGCCAGTGCTCCCCACTTGGGTACCTCTCAACTGGGGCCGTGTCCTGTCCCTTCCCCTGGGGGGTCTGGCACCGTTTGGCATTGTGCCCTAAAGCCCCCCTGGACTCTGTGGGTGGGCACAGCCCCAGCTGCACCCGGCAGCATTGGTGATGTTCCCGGCCCTGTGCTGTGGCAGCTGCCCCCAAACAGGGGGTTTGCAGCCAGCTGGGGGGAGTGGGGACAAAGGCAGCCATAGGGAGGGGGATGGTGGGGGAACGTGGAACATTCACAAGGCCCCCAATGGCAGCTGGGAAACTGAGGCACAGTGGGACAGGAGCGACATGTGTGATACTTGCCACTCTCTGTTGTGGTTCCATCCGAGCTTTCTGCTCCTTCCCCATAACCCTGTACCCCCCCTGCACCCCATCCCAGCCCCGCTGCACCTGAGATGGGCAGAGCTGGAGAGGGGCCGCAGCAGAGCCTCACACCAGAGCAGTGTGGGCAGAGTGCCCATGGCAGGGGTGGCACAGCACCAGTGCCAGGGATGGGCCACCTGGTACCCAATTGTGCCCTGGCCATGCCAGCCAGGGCAGGGGCAGGGTGGACACTGGGGCATGGCAGGCACGGGATGTCGGGGCAGTGGCAGCCCCAGGATGGGACAGCACCCGAACCCTGCACGTGCCTGCGCCCCTTCCCTGGGGCACGAGGCAGCCGGGCCTTTGTCCCCGGCCCTTTGTTTGGCATCTGCTCCCTGCGCCGGCGGCAGCACCAGACCACGGATTGGAGCCACTTCGGGGCTCCGGCTGCGACCTGGATGCCTCTGGGAAGGATGCAGTTGGAATACCTAATGGCCAGCAGCCCCCCAAGCTGGCAGTGGTGGGGATCCTCCAGCTGAGGCAGCAGAGAGGGCAGGAGTGAGGGCTCTGTCCCCCGGCACTAGTGGGCATCCTCTGGCAGATCCTGGCTGACCCCACAGCCCGTGTCCGGGATCCATGGAGGATGTGGGAGCTAAGGACCAGTGGGAGATGTGGGGTCACTGCAGGGCACTTTGTCTCATTCCTGTAGCAGGATGTGTCCCTTGTGGGTAGACTGGGAGCTGAAGTAGCGACCTGACCTCTCTCCTCCTGCCCCCCAAGAGGGCGATCCTACCCTTGGGAGCCCCCAAAACCCCTCATCCGCGGTACCCCCGGCAGCCCCCTCCTTCTTGTCGGGGAAACAATTGCCTCCGATGGGAATTATTTCCATACAGCTGCTCAGGAAGGCACAAACCCGGTGGAGGAAGGCTGAGCCTTTCTTCTGGCGCTGCTCCCCCTCCCCACAGTGGTGGGGGCAGGTTTGGGGGGGGGGGCCAGGCGCTGCCGTCAGCGCTATCAGCTCGGCAGGGCTGGCTGCGGTTATTACCATACATTATCGCAGTCCCCTGCCTCCGAAAGGAGCCGGGGCTGCTCCCCCCTCCCAGCCCTCCCTCCTCCTGCCTTTTACACTTAATTACCTCCCTTATTACACCGCAGCCTGGAGAGAGACAAAATCCCAGGGCAGCGGGCAGGC
>VZTR01007336.1:16102-27128 GCA_013400775.1 Chaetops frenatus
ATGAAGCAATTGCTTGCCACCTGCTGATTGATTCCCAGCCTGTCCCCAAGCAGTGATCTGTGTCTTCTGGCCAACTCCCTCCACTTTATAAACTGAGCATGACATTCTGTGGTATGGAATATCCTTTGGGCCAGTTGGGTCAGCTGTCCTGGCTGTGCTTCCCCTCCCAAACTTCTTGTGCACCAGCTCAGTGGGACACTAAATCCAAAACACAGCTACTTAGAAGAAAATTACCTATCCCAGCCAAACCCAGGCAAAACAGCAAGGCATGTTTTGAACTGTATTGTTATTCACAGTAGAGTGCCTTGAAACCTCAGCTGAAACTGATGCTACTTCCTTAGGCAGGAAGCCTACTCACACAAAGGCATATTCAAAGCTCCAAGCTGCTTCCTTACAAATAGGCAGGACAGAGCGTGGAGTAGGAAGCAGAAGGTTACACACCGTGTCAGAAGTCAGTGACCTGCTCAGATGTGAGTGCTTTACCTAAGTGACTCTCAGCAAGTCTAAGTTAGGGAAATGATTAAAACTGTTTTCGTTCACAAGGGAATCAAGGAAGAAGACAGGATCTGGTAGTTATTGTACTGTGATGAGCATTACAGGAAATATGAAAGGGAAGCTTGTAAACACACACAGGCAGCCAAGAATATAGGCATATCTAATGAAAAAGAAAGAAGGTTGCTAACTATCTGGGAACAATACGACTTTAAAAATGTGCACCCAACTTAGTTTTGTCCTTGCATTCAGCTACTCACAAAGGACAGCTTTTCAGAGGTGCCATGCCTGAGCTCTTGGAAACAAGAGATTAATTGGGAGCAACCACCTGCTCTCACCTGCAGCAAACACTTGAGTTATTCTTCCTCCTGCCCTGCTGCCCTGTTGAGGGTCTCGACTGCCCCTCTGGGCTCCCCTCTTCCACGGTGCTCTCCTGTCTGTTGTGGTCATGATGTGAATCAGAGATTTAGAGTCATGCTTCCTGCACTGCTCTCCTACTGCTTGTGTTGCACAGCTTTGCACATTTTATTTAATAGCATAAGTAGTTATTGCCTGAGAGGAAAATAAGATAATCATAGATTTTATATATTTTTTTAATTAGTAGAATTGGTGATAGAAGCTAGGTCATTTGCATTCCTGGCCACATTAGTTATTTTGCCAAGACTGGACTAGTGCAATTGAAAACCTGACCCTGGTTCCCAAGCTGTTAATGGTAGGAGCAGGAGATTTGCTATTCTTCTAAGCAGTGACAGTATGAACCTCTAGGACTCAGAGCACAGCTGTTAGGACTCTGAAAGGAAGGAGGTTGTTGAAGTTACAGATCTGGTGTTTGCTGGTGTCTGGTATTTTACCAGTTACTTTCTCCCGTATCTGAGTGTCCTGGAGTTTAAAGGCAAGCTGACTGAAATGCTTCCCTGCAAAAACCCAAAAAACCTCTCAAAAATAGGGGGGTTTTAAGTGAAAGTTTCCCCCTTTTTAAAATCCTACTGAAGTCTGAGAAGAGTAGCATACAGAATGGTAATGAGACAGACATAAAATAGGGCATTCCATCTCCATTACAGAATTCATCCATCTTTCCTGAGTCCATCTGGTAGCTAAAGATAAATCAGTTGTGTCAGTGGAAAAGCAACAATATTTTTGAGCCCAGGTTGGATGTTTGCAGAAGGCTTCCTTCTGCCAAATGTTGTCTTCATGTTACCAAGAGAGAGTTGTACAGAGCCATTTCATTTATGCTCTTGGACTGGAGGTGAGAAATGCAGTCTGACTGGCATGAAAAATTTCAGCAGAAAATTGGGTATGTTTGCTGGAACTTGTTTGTGTAAAACACAGCATTGATTCCCATCTTCTTTGAACAGCGTGGTGCAGTTGACTTCAGTGAAGCAACGTTGATTCACACCGGCTCAAGCATTCACCCTTCACATTCAGCTTTACAGTTCTTTTTTGGAAGAGCTGTGCCTGTTAAATCTTAAATTAATATATTGCGATGCTTCAGTATAGATTGCCTGGCTGATTTCCTAAGCCAGTGTATTATGTTTCATTTACAGTATTCAGATTTTATAGAGTGAGTGTGGAGGTTTTTTCTTTCAGAAGGTAATAGATTTCAGTAAGAGAATGAGCATTTAAGTCCTAGAAAATAAGGTAGTGTTATGTCTCATTCTTTTTGTATGGTTAAGCAAGAAACATTGGATGATGACTCAGTGTTTCCCTTAATTGTCTGTCATCTCTTCAAAGTAATTTTGGACAGCAGACAACACCTGTTCTGGTTTCTAGACCCTTTAAGCATATTTCAGATTCCAGAATGTTT
Organism: Chaetops frenatus; assembly: GCA_013400775.1. Lineage (NCBI taxonomy): Eukaryota > Metazoa > Chordata > Aves > Passeriformes > Picathartidae > Chaetops > Chaetops frenatus. The sequence goes on from VZTR01007336.1 coordinate 18,399, forward strand.
GCCTTCTGCATTCAGTAGCCTGTAATTTTCAGGTAAAAAAAGATTCTTATAATTTACCATGCCATTTCTTCTGCATGACACAGATCTGTTTTTACCTTCCTTTTTAAAAATTTATTTAAATACTGTGTTTTTATTCTGAACTTGTCTCTAGTACTTAATTCACCTTACATAAAATGACTTAGAGTCATTAGCTACTGTTTGGTTATTCCTTCTTTCTCCTACATTAATTCTGCTGCTGGAATTTAGGGGGAGTAGGAGGTAAGCACACGTACATGTGCATGGAAGATTTTCTTCCTTGTCTTGAAATCCTTGAACCTGAAATACCCTTCTGCAGTGAATGGCTGCATTCCTCAAATCTTTTCACAGCCTGCTTCTATACAGATCCTTTTTAGACTGTGAGCATCACTGACTTTACAGCAGTGTGTCAGGTTACTTAATAGACCCTCTTAACGTGCATGTTGATACATTTGCACCAGACAGAATCTTTACCAAGTCTCTTCTTCTGTGTTTCCATAGGCTTTGAGACTTGGCATCCCTTCTGAATGCATAAAGTCCTACAGTTACGGTAATACATCAGTTACCATATTGTTTGTGATCAGACAATAGAGTAAGGATATTCATGGTATCTATAAATATCCATTTGAGGGGTACTGAGCTTATTAAAGGAAGAATTACATTTTTTTCTTTAACTTCCAATAATGCAGAATCTAAATGCTTTTCAATAATGCAGAATCTAAATGCTTTAGAGAGTAATAATCTGGGACCTCTTCTGATTTCTGGAGTCTTGTGTATATTTATTCTAGATGCTTGTGAGGACCTAGACATAGTTTCTTAAACATACTTTTATTTGGAAGAGGAACAGTGACACATCAGTAAGTGTCTCTGAAAACCGCTGATCATTTTCAGAAGTCAGAATTTGGCTTTGTGACTTGTCAGTCATTACTCAGTTTGAGAGTCTTTTGAATCATAGAATGGTTTGAGTTGAAACAGAACTTAAAGATCATCTAGTTCCAACCCCCTGGGATGAATTATTAGCATAATCATAACAGCTGCCTCTGTTCCCTGAATGGCCTTCGAAAGACCTTAGGAAATATTTTTCAAAATAGGGAATAATTTCTTTCTTATTCCTTTCCCTTTGTCCAGATGTCAGCTTTAGAAATTTCTAAGCTATTACACGACTTATGGATTCAAAGAAGAGTTTGTGCATTAAAACTATAACCATAAATAAGCATAGCTGTGGAAGGAACCATGTGAAGTGTCTAGACCTTTCTGAAGGAGTTTGTGGAGAGAAGGTAGAATTGCAAGAGCAATTAGATACTTAGTACTGCCTAGATTAAAACACTGCTCCTCAAAATCTATGACCAGCTGCCAGCTGAACTCAGGTATCTGAAATTCACAATATGTGAACTATCTCCAACAATGTTCCCAGTTTGGCTTGGCAAGGCTGGGTTGAGGTAACCATGTCACAGCTGTTGAAAGACAGGGATTTGTGTGACAGGATGCAATACTTGGGTTAGTTGTTCCAGCATGGGAAAGTGAGGAGAGCTGTGATCCAGTACTGTGGTTCATTGTAGAATGCCTGTTGGATCTGAGCCAGCCCTTGGCCTGGGCAGGCTCAGCCAGCAGCCTCTGATGGTGGTGCAGGGAGTAATGGGATCTGAATCCCCTTAAGCATGGGAAGAAAGTGACACTGAGTTGCCATCAAACAGGAACAAAAAGCTGGATGCTCTGATGTCCCAGAGATGATGCCTGAGCACTGGCAGGGGGTGAAAGCCTTGTCTGAGAGCCCTTGCGCAGTTTGGTTTGTCATCTTCTTGTAGGGGCACCCTCTATGAGCTTATTTGTCCCTACAGTGATGTGCTCCATTTTTGCACATGATTTGACACCATTGTCTTACTATCAGCAACAGTGGGGAAAAAAAAATTGCTTGACAGCACCCTGGCATGTAAATTTGATCACTGAAACACTCATAAATAAATATTACGGAGGATTGAAGTGACTAAATGAGGGTGGTACTGTCAGTGCAATTGTCCCAGACACATGTGCTTTCTTAAAGAAATCCAGGGGACTGCTGGTCGAGGTGCATTGCTGCTGTAACATCTTGCAATACATCTGCAATTATTGTCAGTATTCTCTGGAAAAATCTCTGTAGAGACCTTTGGGTGTCTAAAAATGTTATCTTCAGAATACTGCGAACGGAAACTTTTTACCGTGTTCCAATCTGTTATCCTTTGTGTTTTAGTAATTAGGTATTAAATCAGTCTAGGAAATTAATATTGATTGAATCGTACTGTTTTGTACTAGATTTCTTTTCATTTTTTGTAAGCAAGAGATAATGGTAGTGTGGAAGTTAAGATAGAGTTGTAATAATTATGTAAATCTCAAAAATTAGTTCAATATTAAAATTTAAAAGAGACTCCTTCAGCTTAAAGACAGAGAAGAGTTTGGCCAAATGTTATTCATACCTAACGGAGATTGATTCAGCTGTAATTAAAATAACTAATGTTCTTTGATCTAAGCCAAAGTTTGCTGTAATGACTTAAATATGTGGGATCATGTCTTGCTGATATGTTCACAATAATTTCATTACAAGATGGCTAGGATATGCTACCATGAGGTGGCTGCATAGAAATGTGTTCACATCTGAGCAGACAAGGCTGTAAATAAAAATGTTCGTTCCTTCTGGGAGTTACTTTAGAATGCTTTAAAAGAAATAAATAAAATTTACTCCTTTTCTGAAGATTCATTACACTTGGCTGGAAAGAGTACAGTTCTCTGTAACTAAGGAACAGTGTACATACACAAGGAAACGTGGTATAATAATAAAGGAGAATACTGCTTCTCCCAGTGTCTGAGGAGAGCAGAAATGCAGAGAGCTGTTCAACTACTGTCATGGCAGGCTGTCTTACTCCCTGTATTTGTGTTGGGCGGCAGCGGAGGGTCAGGGAGTGAAATATCCGTGTTACACTGCTGGAAACTCGGCTGATGTTGACAGTGGAGCAGAGCCTGGCTTCCAGGGGAGGGCATGCATGTCCCTCGTGGGATGCTGAGGCAGAGCAGGCTGGTCTGCTCCATCCTCACCAGTGCTGGGCAGCAGGCAGGAGTTGCTGCCAGAGTGCCTGGTGCATGCTTTCTGCAGTGGGGCCAAGGTGGGGTGTTGTTTATGTTTTAATACCCCAGCTTTTCGGTGTTGTTCAGCACACACCTGAAGTGATGCTAATGCAACTGTGCACACCTGAGCACGCTCAGACATACACACAGAGAGAGCTGTCCATTACCCAGAGAGATCAAATGTTGCCGTGGTGGTGTTTGAACACAAACATGGTTATTCTAGCACGTGCTTGCGAGGTTGCATCACTTACAAGTGGCAGAAAGCCCCGAATGTGCTCCAGGGGTTATCCCCAGCAAACGGCCCTGAAACCTTTGTAGCAGGATTTTCTGTCATCTATTACACAAACCTGTGCTTGTATGAAATCAGCCAGTTTAGTGCTGCTTTAAAGTGTCACTAGCACTTCAGAGGATGCATGCTGATGTTATGTGTTGCTGCTGTTCTTTCCCATCATCTTTTCTCTTGCTGCTATTTGGTAACTTTCTATGAAAAATTCCTAGTGAATAGTTTTTAATTCAGATGAATATGTGCTGTAACAAAATCAGACGCTTTTTTTTTTGGTGAGGAAATGTTGATATTTGCCAATGTGGAAATTCTTCACTTTGCCATGTGGAAAAAAAACATAAAGAAAATACCTAAGCTTTGGTAGGTTCAAACTAAATAGTTTTATTTTTGATTTCTTGAGCTGTACAGTGGCATTTCATCCTTCTTGCCAAGTGTTGTAAAAGTTCCTTTAGCAACTTGAATTTCAGCCTGAATTTTTTAACATTGGCAATCAAAAATAGAATCAGACTTCCATTTTTGTGAGCTTTGTGAGCATCGCTTCATATTAAATATTTTTAGTATGTTGTAGATTAAGAAAAGGTCTGAATTTGTCTGACTGGAAAATAGCTTAGGCTACTGACTACTGAATACAGATATGTTTTATTACAGGAGTATATATCTTTAAGATGGTAGGACTGGGGCTTTTTTTGTTCACACTGTATGCCAGTGTTTTAGTTAGAATGCTGGAGTATAACATCAAAACCACATTTTCTCCTTCATTAATAGTTAAACACTTTCTGAATTCTAATAATCCTACAAAATTCACAGAAGTATTATTTTTTTTGACACCTCACTTTATTATACACTAACACATCATGTTGGAATCTGAATTATTTCTTTGTAAACACAGTTGTACTTTAGTCTTACAGAGCAGTTGCAAAGTATTATGTATGAGCAAATGTAAAAGAGCAAAATATTTTAAAACAAGACTAAATTTTAAAGTGGTTTCATTTTATGTTAAGTATATGAAACAGCTAAATGACATTTACATTTGATTCTAGTTGTGATACAGAGATAATTATGTATGAAGCCAAATCTTTCCTTTTCCAGTGTCTAAAATATGCCATGCTGGAACTGTAGAGGGAAAAGTGTTTTCTTGTAAGGCTACATCTAGATGAAAAAATGGATTTGGGATAGTTTTCCCTCTCAACATACAAGTAAGACTATTAACTGTACTGTAAGCTGAGGAAAGATTGTCTACTTTACCTGCATTTATGTGACCAATATATGTTTTGTACTTCTGTGTGTACACAACTTTGTATATACATGTATACTGCTAAACTTAAGCATGTCCATTCTTATGAAAGCTTTTTTTCTTTTTTTTACAACAGTATTTTTAAAGTTATCCAAAAGTAAAACCAGTTTATCTGAGTAAACATGCTTCAATTTCTTTCCTATTAAAAAAATACTCATTCTCTCCCTATCCTAAAAATACTTGTATTAAGAACTTTCAGGAAATTTTTTATTGGGTCTTTCCAGTTTATTCATAACAAGAGTAATGACTATGAGATCATGCTAATTGCAAATTAGACTTTACACTACTTCATTGATGTCAGTTACTTAGAGGACATTCAGAGGTCACATAGCCAAACAAAGGATTTTTCTTTTCTGTCCCACTTGAATCTCCATGAATGACAGATGAAAGATAATTTTTTGATTGCTTTTCTTTTCGGAATTCCAGAGGTAGTTCAGATTGAACCCAAGCTCAGGCTATCAGGGACTTATGAAGACTGAAATCTCTAGTGCCTTTCAGCGTCCTACAAAAGGTACAAAGTGCAGAATCACAGGCATCTTTTTGTGCATACTCCATGGCAAAGAACTGAAACTACTTTAATAAGTTGTAAAGAAAAAAGGAGTATCTTTACCCTTTATATCCTCTATAGTCTCCACATTTTATGCCTCTTAATGATCCCTTTGTTCATTTGGGAGGTTCATTTGTTTTTGTTGTTTTGTGTGCAAAGGCATCACTGGTGACCATTTAAAAATCACAAAACCATTTTAAAACCATGAAAACAGCAAGCTGTTCTGCTGCATTTCCTTTCTTTGTAGAATGCTAAAACTTAACCCTGTGAAGCATGGTAGTACATGCATTCCAATCAATCATCTTGCATACCCTTTCCATATTGTTACTCACTCTATATATATGGACTTTCTAGTTACACACCTATATTTCCTACCAGAGGGAAAAATATTTAAAAATGCTCCAGTAGCAACCCTTTCTAAAAAGCAGCTACAAGAAGAGGTGTAAATGGTGCAGCCTTCTGTTCCAGTCCCTAGTGTTTCTCGCAAGAGTTGTCTGAGGTTGTTTTCCCTCCTTTTGTTCAGGGGAGGATTCCAAATCCTTCTACTAGAAAGGCAGATGTGTGAGAAATCCCAGCTGAATTGCAGTGATGTCTCATATACCACTGCAGAGGCCTCTTGGATCCTGAAATGCTGCTTGGACAACAATTGAGCTACATGTGTGCAGAGCAAAGGTGCCAAATTCAGCTTCAGTGTTGAAGCAGTTTTACTACATTTGGCTGATGGGTTCCCATAATTTTTGCTGTACGTGAAAGAATGAAACTACTGATCCTTTTATGTCTACCACAGTGGACAGAATGCCAGACATATAAGATCTAGCTGTACACAAGGATTACTTAGCCAAGGTCTTGCAGTGAATGCTTGGTAATTGGTTAGCCTTTGAAAAAACTTGACAAAATCCCATAAGGGCTCAAGTCAAAGACTATAAAGAACTCAGTCTTAAAAGACTGCATGTACTTTCCTTTGGGTAGTTTTTAATGTATGGATTAAATAAGTTCCTCTATGACAAATTTGATTCATCATTAAGCAGTCCTCCTTACTGTACTAGAATAGTCCTCCAGGTACTAGAATAGATAAGCTGTGTTTTGAGACAATTTATTTATTCAGAAGCAAGCAGATAAAATTACAGTCTTTGAAAGTATCTGATGTGACAAGAGAATTTTGAAGGGTATTTCCTGTAGTGGAGGTAGTTGGAATTTCCAGATAAATATCACACATTTAAAAGGGTATGCATCTGATAACCTTTATACATTCAGTTGCATCTCTGAGGGGGGAAAAAAAAAAGATGATCCCTTTAGTCAGTGAATGCACTGGTTTCCTTTTGCTCCACTGGTATTCTTACGGGACAAGTGTATATAAAGGTACATTTTAAAAGAAAAATAATCACGCATAGGCAAAACACTGGTCACTGAGCTGGCATTGGCCCTTAGGAATGCAGTCAAGGGCTTGTAATATGTGAATCTGGGGAGACATTACTTCAGAGCCTCAGCAGATGTTGAGAAAATGGAAGTGAACGTACAGGAATAAAATGGAGAGTGAATGGATCTTTGTACTGCTGTATAAAGCCATAAGGTGTCTTTATTTTGCAGTCTTAGTGGTGCCCTATCCCAAAGGGACTGTAGCAGAACTGGTAGAGAGTTCAGAGGTGGTGGATGGGAATAGCTAAAGAACATGCAGCAGTGTGTGAGGAACAGCTAAGTACGATGAGGCTCTAGCTGAGAAAAGATGCAAGTGGAAGACTGTATGATCGAGAGATGCAAATTGATGAGGGATGGGGAAAGGGTGGATAGGGTCCAGTTTCTCTTTTTCTCATAACATGAGACTGGGAAGCAAAAGGATGTTCTTCATACAGTGAGCCATTCACCTGTGGCAATACATGTATCGTGTGTGCTGGAAGTTCACATGGCTGAGAATGGCACTGGGGAAGTTCACAAGGGAGAAGTTTACTGAATAGATCTGGTTCAAGCAATCTGAAAAAGATTTAGAGACTTAGAAGGAGTATTAATATTCTTGTATGCCTTCCCTCTACAACTGTTTACACTGCTGCTGATTACTGGTGATAATGGAGTTTTGGTTTGTACAGGTGTAAGTACAGATGTTTTTAGCTTCTTTTATGTTCACAGTTTCTACTGTTTTCACAGTGGGCTGTAGGATGATGGATATTTCAGATTATAAGTTATTTCCACACCTGGCTTGGTTTTTTCCCATTTTGTCACTCTTTTTAGTTGCCTTTTCATGTGTTTTAGTTTTCTTGGAAACTGAATTTTTCTACCTGCTCAAAAATAATTATGAAAATTTTAAGGTAAATGTTCTCCCTTTATTCTAGGGTTTGTTAAATCCATGTAATTAAAAAAAGTCAGTAAATTTCTTTGTCCAAGATCTGTGTGAGTGTGCAGCTCTTGATCTTTCCTTGCCTCCCTTTGTAGTATCAGCCATTCATTTTGTTCACAGAAGCAATTTAAGATTTCACAGTGTCATTGCCTGGTATGGGTTCTATCATTTATCCTGTGTCTGGACAGCTGCCACCAAATGCCTGGCCCATGGTACCAACCATCCTAAGAGGGAAGAGCATCACTGTTCATTCATTACCCAACTATACATTTATCTGGAAGACAGCTCCCAAGCATAGGATTATGCTTACTGTACTGTTGGCCAACTTACTCAACTTACTGTAATGTTGGCCACTTTTTTTCATTATGAGAAGCGGAATAGTAGGGTGAAAATTGACTATTTGATTTTCTCTGCAGTTATTGTCCAAAAACTACAACTGTTGCTTTCACATGGAAATATGATGGTTCATACATGGTCCTGAGCTGTATCCTTATAAGGAAACTTCATAGGTTACATTTTCAAGTTGAAAGTAGTGGATTATTTCTAAAAAATTCCTTTTTCTGATCTACCTAGAACCCAATAGGCAATATTACGGCTATGTTTTTACATACAGAAAGATTTAAGAGAGGAGAACTGTTGGGCATGCACACATGAAATTGATATGATAGTGATAATACAGATATAGTAGTTCTCTGCTTAATTTCCAGGATGTTCCAGTGAATGGCTTCTGCATACCTTTTGAAAGAAAACACTAGTGGTGTCACTTAGGAGTTCAGTATTTCACTGAGCCTCACTCTTCCTTAGTATAAAGTTTTTGTGAAATACTGAGCAATGCTGTGATTTCATCTCACAAAGAAATCTAGTGTTTCTGTAAACCCAGTTGAGTTCCTGGTTGTCCGGATTACATGTATATTTATAAACCACTGTCATGGTTTAACCCTGGCTGGGAGCTAAGCCTGCTTCACCCAGCCACTCACTCATTCCCCACAGTGGCATGGAAGAGAAAGAAGAATTAAAAGTGAAAAAACCTGTGGGTTGAGGGTTTCGAAGTAAAGCAAAAGCAATGTGCAGAAGCAAAGCAAAACAAGGAATTCATTCACATGGGCAGGCAGGTGTTAAGTCACTTTCAGGAAAACAGGGTTCCATCACATGTAACTGTGACTTGG
>VZTR01007367.1:0-12549 GCA_013400775.1 Chaetops frenatus
TGGGATTGCAGTGGTTCTCCCTCCCCTGACAGCCCTGGCAGAGCCTTCGGGCACAAAGGACAGATGGAAGGGCTGTGTGTGCTCAGTGCCATGGAGAGGGACTCAGGGAGCAGGAGCCCACTCCTTGTTCCCATCCTGAGGGCTGGCCAGGCTGCACTGGGAATATTCCCCATGGGAGCAGTGCCCTTGGAACAGCAGCTGGAGCTGCCTTGGGACTTGCAAGCCCTTCAGCAAAGCACTTGGAGTGTGGAGCACACAGACCCCAGGACAGAACGCTCCAGCTGGATCAAACAGCAGCTGGGAAGGGTTTGGGACCAACCTGGGAATCCAGCACAGCATCTGGGGCTGCCATGGAACACAGAACACTCCATTTACTGGAGGGTAATTATAGACCAGCACAGCTTCCACGAGCTGAGCCTGCCTCAGAGATGTGCCTCAAACCAGAGAAAGTGGCCCTGACTTGTTTTAAAAGGATTCTTATTCCCAAACATGTGTGGGAGGGACCAAGACTTTCTCTGCGACATCAACCACCCAACTTGAGAAAACAGCCGATGAAAAATAAAATATTTTCATTACTGCACAAAAGAAGCACCTAACAGAATGTTATTATTGTCATGAACAGCTTAAATGTTAAATTCTAAAAAAACTTTCACCAGGTCTCTTCTTGAAAGAGACACAGAAATCCATCTTGTCCCACCCCTGCCATGGGCAGGGACAGCTCCCACTGTCCCAATGTCCAACCTGGCCTTGGGCACTGCCAGGGATCCAGGGGCAGCCACAGCAAATCTGGGCACCCTGTGCCAGGGCCTGCCCACCCTCCCAGGGAACAATTCCTGCCCAAAATCCCATCCAGCCCTGCCCTCTGGCACTGGGAAGCCATTCCCTGGCTCCTGTCCCTCCATCCCTTGTCCCCAGTCCCTCTCCAGCTCTCCTGGAGCCCCTTCAGGCCCTGCAAGGGGCTCTGAGCTCTCCCTGGAGCTTTCCTTTCTCCAGGTGAGCACTCCCAGCTCTCCCAGCCTGGCTCCAGAGGGGCTCCAGCCCTGGAGCAGCTCCCTGGCTCCTCTGGACTCTCCAGCAGCTCCAGATGCTCCCTGTGCTGGGACCCTCAGGCTGGAGCAGAACTCTGCTGTGGGGTCAGCCCAGGGCAAGGGGACTCTGGGGCTGGAGCCTCTGTTCCTGCTGGAGGAGAGCAGAGCCCATCCCAGCCAACCTCACTCCCCAGGTCACCTGGCTAGAAGCTTTATTTGCCCAGAGTTTTGGCAAATCCACTTGGGAGGGAAAAAAGCGTGGGGAAAAATGAACGTTACTTCTCCAGCCTTATGTTTTCAGGCTACATCAGCTGACCTGAAAAAACTCCCCAAAACCCAAAAAAGGAAGTTGAGTTTCTCGCTATCAACTCTCCTGACCAGTACCAGCACCGGACACAGCCACTGGCTGTACTGGTGGTATTTCTTTCCCAAGAGCAGAAGTGTCACCTCTGCAGCACTTCCCCCCCAGCCAGAACACTCAGGACTAAGTTTAGCCATCGTTAGGCCACAGATAAATCCCTCCTAACCCCTGTCTACTCCCAGAGCCAGGGAGGCACCAGCACACCAAACCATCTACAAAGAGCTCTGCATTCACTTTAAACTCATTACTCAGGGCTAATTGCTTGCAGCTCTTCCAGGACTGGAGGAGCAGCAGCCCCGGGGTCTGAGCAGCAACACTTGGGTACACTGGGCTGCAAAAATCCTGTCAGAGTGTGAAATTCTGGCTTATTTCTTTTGTGCCGGGCTGTGCTGACTCAGTGTTCAAGGAGTGTGTTTACAAAGGGATAACTCTGGCTACCAGGGAAGCTCCCTGCCAAATCTTAACACAAACACACAGGTGACTCAGGAAGACGAGCCCAGACTCCTCTGGATCTTTTTTAATACCTCATTAATCAGGAAAAAAGCACTCTATACCCTGCAGGCAGAAAATATTCCTTCCAGCAGCAGCATAAAGGGGAAAAGGAGCCACAAGCTTTCCTCCCTCCTCTGCTGCAAGCAGGGAACTTCCCTGCAGCTTCCCTGAAAATTCTTGTCTGAACCAGTGGCCCAGGCTGCCAGGGCAGGGATGGAACCACATCCCTGGAGGGACTGAACAGCCCCATGGATGTGGCACTTGAGGACATCAGTTAGCTGAACTCTGCTTTTCCAACTTAAATGATTCCATGATCCTCTACACCAAACCCAGCCCCTTCTCACCTTGTGCACCAAAGTCTTCATGAGTATTTCTACCAATGCTCACACAAAGAGTCTACTAAAGAATAAAATCTTCTTCCTCCTCCTTTCAAACACAAATTCCCTTATTTCTTTAGGACAGAAGGTGTTCAGTTTACTCCCAGAGCCAGGGCAGGTCTCAGCAAACCCCTAGCATTCCCGAGAAGGCTGGATGTGCCACACCCTGGAACTTCCAACCTTCCTGGGAATGCTGGATGTGCCACAGGCTGGAATCCCCAGCTTCCCTGGGAACGCTGGATGTGCCACGGGTTGGGCCACCACGGTGCCCTTGGAAGGGTCCCAAGTGCCTGCTCTGTCAGCTGAGATCTCTGCACTTCAATCCTGCCTTGGAACAGGAAGCTTGGTGCTTCCACATCCCACAGCACCACCAGGTTAAACATCCCAGAGCCTGGGAGGAACCCAAGGAGCTGGAAGTGACATTCCCAGTGCAGGTGTTTGGCAGATGCTGGAGAAGCCACCTGAGTTTGAGCCACAGACCAAGACTTGAGTTTGGTTTAACAATTCCTGTTCCCTGAGTGAACAGCAGCTGGAGTTTCTCCCAACCCCAAAGGAATCATGAGAATGACTCCATTATGCATTTTCAGTGGGCATAAGGATGAAGTGGGGTGAAATGTCCCGCTTTTCCCACATCACAGGCAACCTCCACCCCAGTCCCAATGCTCCTGGCAGCACCCCAGGGCAGCACATCCCCCATCCCTGTGCTGATCCCTGGCTTTCCTGCTGCTTTTCCCACACAGAGCTCAGCTTTGTCCTGGATCCTCCCCATGGTCCCAATCTCAGCCTCTTGGGAGGGCACCAGGGCCATGACAGTGCTGGGATTTGGGGCTCCCTGTGCAGTGGCCAAGTTGCTCTTCCAAAGCCCTGAGTGGTGCCAATGCAGCAAGGAGCCAAAGGTACTGCAGAGATCCTGGCTGGGATGAGCTGGAACAGCAGGATACCAGGATGGGGGGATAGCAGGATAGGGGGATAGAGGGATGCCTCCTCCCAGCAGAGTCCCAGGGAGCAGGAAAGCATCTCAGCCATTTCACCTTGTTAGGCTGAGCAGCTGAAAATAGCCCTGGGATGAAAAACAAACCAGCTGGACAAGTTCTCCAAAGCAGGAGGCTCTGGCCAGCAGCGAGGACCTCTGTCTTGCCTGGAGCTCTGTCCTGTCCCCTGCCCAGAGCTCCCAGCCAAAGGAGCATCCCCCCAGGGCAGCCCGGGAAGGGAGGGGTGGCAGGGAGAGCCCGGCTCCATCCAGCAAACCTTTGCAGATATCCATCTCACAGGATGGCACAGGAATGCCAGACATGCCCATTAAGGCTCCTGCTCTGACATGACAAACTCCAAGGGTTTGAGCCTCACCCTTTGAGGCATGAAACGTTTTACTCTCCTTTCCCAACAGGAAAAATAAAAGATGGGAGAAAAAATAACCAGCAATGCCACTTTTCACACCAATTGCTGTCAGGAGGACTTCTCTGAGAATCATCCTGCAGTGTGGGACAACAGCACCAAGTGCCCCCAAATATCCCTATCCAGCCTCTTTTTTTGTTAATGATACAGCAAATGAAATGAGGGACAGGAAAACCTGTTTATCTCCAAAACCCAGAGTGCAAACCTCCAGGAAGCAGTGAGGCCCATAAGAAACCTCTGAGAGCAGCAGGACCAGAGGCCAGGGGGACAATGCTTGGGGTGGGATGGGAAAAGCCTCGGGGTGGGACAGGGACAGCACCCATGGTGGGATGAGAACAGCCCTGGGATGAGATGGGATGAGGACAGCCCCCATCACTGCCCCACCACGAGATCCCCCTGCCAAGTGTGTTCCCATCTCCATTCCCACAAAACCATCAGCATTTCCAAGTTAGTTTCCACACTTCCCAGTTTCACACTTTTGGAGCATGCCCTCTTTTATCCAGAGGCCCTCCAGGACACAGCTTAATTAACTGAAGTCTCCCCTCAGCAGGCCAGGCTGCAGGAGTGCTGCTTCCATCTGCCATCCCTGATGAAGCTGAGGAACCTCTTCATCTTCCCAGCCACTCCCACAGCCAGAGCCAGCTGGGCTCCAGGAGGGAGCTGGGAAGATAAAAACTCTGAGAGCCTGGGCACCAGGACAGAGCAGAGATGGGGCTGCTCTGGCACAGCCTGGCACAGTCCATCCCCCCAGATCCCCTGGGAGCATCACTGGCTGTGCTGTGCTTGTGCCCCAGTCCTGGCTGGGGACAAACCGACCTGAGCCCCCAGGCAGAGTCACGTGGATCCACACATCCCACAGATAAAAGCATGGCATGGACAAGAACTTCCCTCCTGATCCTTTCCACAGGTTTGAAAAGAGAACAAAATCTCCTCCTGATTTTGCAGTTTGCAGGCCAGACCCACTGTGAAATCCTGGGAACACCAAACCACTGTCACCTTCCCAAAACGCTCCGAGGTGCTCAGACCTTTCATCAGCCATTTCCCCACCAACACTTTATCCCTGGACTTGGATCCAGCTCCAGGAATGCCAGCAAGAGGAGGAAGCTGGGAGGCTCCAGGAGGATCTGCCCAGCCTGAGATGGGATCACTCCCCTGAGCTCAGCCCCAGCAGGTGGGAAAAGCCATCCCACAGGGGATTAGGAGGGAATAAACACTCCCAAAGCCTGCCTGGAGGTCTCCTCACCTCACCTGCAGTCCTGGAGCTGCTCCCTGACAAGCACGAGGCCTCCAGGCCAGCACAAGGTGCCAAACCCAGATTTTTGCCTTCCAACTGCCAAGCAGCCAGAACAAACCCAACCAGGCACTCTGAACAGCAGCTGCTGGGAGCAGAACACTTCCAGAATTATTTCTGTCCCCCCAAAACTTAGTTTATATCTTCCATCCATCTCTATCCAGTTAAAAAATAACTTTTTCTCCCTTTGGCTTACTCACCCATTAATTATGTCCTGGCACTCCTTCAGATCTAAACACACGCATTGCTTAGCAGCTTTAATCCTGAATTATTCCTCCCTTCCCTGCAATCCAAAGCCTCCCTTGCCTAGGAAGGGGCAGGCTGTTCCAACCAGCAAGCTGTTCCTTTGTAACTCAGAGAGGAACATTCCTCAAGTTCTCCTGTTTATTGTGTTTTTATCCTCCCAGAACAACCGAATTTACAGCACCCGAGCTCCAAACCTGCAGCGAAGAATTCAACCGACCTTGAAACTCCATCCTCCAGGGAAAAAAAAACACTGGGCTACAAAAATAGTGTCTTTTCCTGCAAAACGTGTGTGTGTGTGTGTGTTAGCAAACATCCCCGTTTCCAGCTGCATTGCTGCTGCTTCCACTGTCTGAGAGCTGGGATCAGCAATTTCCAAATCCCAGAGGAGGTGAAGGGATGGTGGAACTGAGAGCATGCAGTGGGATAAAGTGCATTTACCTCTGTGGGTCCTGCAAATGTGCCTTACAGCAAGCCCCAGCAAGGTGTAGATAAATATATATATAAATATATTTCTGTGCCTAAGGCAACCACCCAGGCTGGTGAGAGACTTCCAAGGAGCACTCGGTGCTTCCCAAAGCCAAACCCCACAGATGCCCGTGACACACAGTGAGTTAATGCATTTTCCAAAGTGGAAAAAATAGGTTACTTAAAAATAGGCCCATAATCCAAACAAACAAGCACCCCGGTACTATTTCATAGGGGGAAAACAAGCAGGCAGGGACAATCCAGGGACAGAACCACACACAGCTCCCTAATGACTTCCTCATGCTCCTCTGAAGGTTTTCCATCGATTGCAGAGCTGGGGACTTCGGCCAGGACTGCCAGGAAAAACTCCTGGGCACAGTCCTGCCATCACTCCTTATCATTATTGGGATTATTGCAGGGACCTCAGAGCCCCTTGCAGGGCCTGAAGGGGCTCCAGGAGAGCTGGAGAGGGACTGGGGACAAGGAATGGAGGGACAGGAGCCAGGGAATGGCTTCCCAGTGCCAGAGGGCAGGGCTGGATGGGATTTTGGGCAGGAATTGTTCCTTGGGAGGGTGGGCAGGCCCTGGCACAGGGTGAGGCAGGAGCTCCTCAAGGCTCCCCTGTGCTGCAGCAGTGACAGAGCAATGGCTTTAATTAAAGAGTCCTTCCCTGCCAGCACCAGCTCCCAAAACTGAACTGGAACTCTGGAGGTGCCAGAAAATTAATCAGGCACGGCTGCAGGGGCTGGGGAAACGATGGTGAGGGCAAATTAAAATGTTGCAGAGAGCCCAGCTTGGATCAGCCACGGGAGCAGAGCAGACCCCCAGCAGGACAGCGCTGCCTCTGCAGGAAACATCCCCAAATTCAAGCAGCAAAGAGAGGCTGGAGAGCAGGAGGGGGAAGCAGCAGGTCCCAGGGCTGCCCCTGGTAATGGGGAGAAGGCAGAAAACAGGGAGAGGCCAAAACCCCCATTATCCACAGCATCCCATGCTGGTTTGGGATGGAAGGGACCTTAAAGCCCACCCCCTGCCATGGGCAGGGACAGCTCCCACTGTCCCAGGCTGCTCCAAGCCCCAATGTCCAACCTGGCCCTGGACACTGCCAGGGATCCAGGGGCAGCCACAGCAAATCTGGGCACCCTGGGCCAGGGCCTGCCCACCCTCCCAGGGAAGGATTTCTCCCCAGGGGCACCTGACTGACACAAGGAGGGTGAGGGAATCTCCTTCTCCAGCTGGGGCAGGGAGGATGCCCAGACCTTCACCCCACAGCAGGCAAGGTCCCATCTCCCGTTTCCAGCACGCCCAGCAGGGCTCCACAGAGCTGCACCAGCCGGGAACAGGAACCCCCAGTCCCAAAGGGCCTTTCCATCCAGTGGGAATCCCAGAGCTGCCCTGGGACAGCCACAGCTCTCCTGCTTGCTCCACCTCCTCAGGAGTTTATTCCTCCC
The DNA here is from genome assembly GCA_013400775.1 of Chaetops frenatus. Taxonomy (NCBI): domain Eukaryota; kingdom Metazoa; phylum Chordata; class Aves; order Passeriformes; family Picathartidae; genus Chaetops; species Chaetops frenatus. The sequence goes on from VZTR01007367.1 coordinate 7,104, forward strand.
TCTCTGGATTTAAAGCAGAGCTAATTAATGAAGGGAACAGCTTTCTCCACACTAATAAAGTTTGCGCAATTAGGGCTCTGGGGAGCAGAATGCCAGGCTGGGCACAGTCTGGCACCAAAGGGTGCCCAGGCCTGGCACTGACCCTGGGCTTGGAACCACAAACCTCTGCCAGAGCCTTTTCCACCAGCACAAGCCTCCAAGTGGGACAAGCAGCAGGAGAGGAATAACCTGAGGGAAAAGTGCTGCTTTTCAGCTACCTGCTCATAGAAAGGGATTTCTAACCAACAGTTCACAGAATCCCAGAATCCCTGAGGCTGGAAAAGCCCTCCCAGCCCATGGAGTCCCAGCTGGGCCCAATCCCCACCTTGTCCCCAGCCCAGAGCACTGAGTGCCACCTCCAGCCCTTCCTTGGGCACCTGCAGGGATGGGCACTGCAAAGCTCCCTGGGCAGCCCCTGCCAATGCATGATCCCTGTGGAATTATACCAGGATAGCCTTTTAGCTCCCTCCCCTCCCCAAACCCCAGGCAGATCATGACCTACCCCTCACTGGAGGGTACCTCAGCTCCCCTGGGCTGTCCCTGGACACCCACCCATCCCTCCAGCCCCTGCCCAGAGGAGGAGAGAGCTCTCACAGGGAATTGTGATGTACCAACACACCCAGGCAGCCCATGAGCCAAACACCGACTGAGCAGGCCAGAGAAAAGCAAAGTGCTTTTCCTTCCTGCTCCCTTTGGGATAATGCTCTGCTCCAGCACCACCAAGGCAGCCCAGACCCTGCAGCTGCACCACAGGGGATGTCAGAGGCTCCTCCCTCACACCCTGAGAGGAAAGGATGGAAAGGACAGGATTGCTGCCTTGGACTTCCCACGTGGATATGTGTCTCCCTGCCCCCCTGTGGGGAAGGCCAAGCCCAAAAGCCCAGTTTGGAGCAGGAGCTCCAGCTCCCTGCAGCCCCAGCAGGGTCCCAGCAGCTGCCCCTGCACTGCTCCCGTGGGAAGGGACCACCCGAGGGGCACGGGAGACATGGAGAGAGCTGCTCTCCAAGGGAGCCAATAAATAAATCTAACAAGAAATTAAATCAGGATCCTCTCTCTGATCCAGCTGAGCAGTACTCCAAGTTTCTGGGCCAAGCAGGGAAGGGAATGAGCTGGAGGGAGCCAGGAGCTCCCCAGCAGCCCCAGTGCTGCCCAGCCAGCCCTGCTCCTCCTCCTCCACACAAGGCCAGTTTGCTGCCAAAACACAATTTTTCCACCTCTCAGAATGGCAATTCCTCGAGATGAGTTTCATTCCTGAAGGAAGCCAAGGCTGTGCAGTCCACTAGGGCTTCCAACTGAGCTGGGGAAGAACATGGAATATTTCCTGGCAGAGTTCTCCAAGTATTCTCACAACTGCTTCACCTCCCTTGCCCAGCCCAAAGCTGCTACTCACAGGTGCAACTTCTACTCAGTGAATGTGGAATCCTCAAAGGAATTAATTTAACAGCAAAACTTCCTTTAGAAGGCATTTTATCAAAGCAAGGAGAGCACAGCAGGTCGCTGTGGCCCATCAACCCCACGGGGCCCATGGAAGGATGGAGACCCAGCCCTGTTCCCACCCTGCAGGACGAGCCATCCCCGAGCTTCCAAAGGCTCCACCCAGGCCACGTCCTGCTCCGATGCCAAAAGCTTTCACTGCAGGTTTCAAGCCCAAACCCATCACTTCCCAAGGCAGAGGTTTTGCAGTGAAGGATTCACTTCCAATGAACCCCTGGGATGGCACGGACAGACAGGGCTTGGGCACAGCCTCCTCACCCCGAAATTCCTGTTCTTCCCCTTGGGAATCAGTGACAGCTACCTGCAGCCCCCCACCCTCACACTGACTATCCCACAGGATGTCCCCTGGGTTTAAGGGGTTCCAGGCAAACACAGAAATAGCCCTGGGCACAGCCCCCCAGCTTTGGACATCATCAGGATGGTTCTTGAACTTGTTTTTTAAACTACTTAGACAAGAGCAAAGATGACTCAAGAAGTGTTGTGATCAAGGAATCAAGACAGGGAAGCAGGAGGCAGGGCAGGAGAAGGAGAAAGGAAGAGAAAGAGGAGCTGCTGTGGAAAAAAGGAAGAGCCACCAAACCTGTGCCAGCCCTGCACTGGAGTCCAGCCCTCACCACCCCCTGACACACGAGCTCCACGTCACCCAAAAATGCCTCAATCCCAACACACAATCCAGAGCCCAGCTCCGAGCTGCTGCAGGGAAGAGAGACAGGGAAAATCCATGCCACAATCCATGACTTGCCTCAAGGATGCCAGAGCAGGGGCCCAGACATGGAGACACAGCCCCACATCCCTGGGGATGCCAGACCACAGCAAGGAATTCCATATAAAATGGAATAAGGCTCAGGGCAATGCAGGCTCACTCAGCTACCACATTACTGCAGGGAGATGGGGCAGGGCTGGACCTGCAGGTGGAAGGTGTCACCATTCAGGGAACCAGGGATGAACCCCAGTCATGCAAATCCCTGCCTCTCCACGGTCAGCTTTCCTTGGATCTGCCTACAAACACACCTGGAAGTTCCCACCTGTGCTGGGCTGCACAACGGGCAAACAATATAAATAACAAAAATCCTAAATCCCACAGACTGGTTCCAGGTGACAGTGATTTGAGGAGAAAGAGCCAGCTGAGCAAGATTAGTATTTCAAATGAGATGAAATTGAAGACTGTTGACCCAAACAATGGGTCACATTTTTGATGGCCCACATAAAACTTGTGAAAAACACTGGCCACAGCCCCGGAGGATATTCTGATAAGGACCAAAACCTGGCTGATTGGGGCAACAATCGGAATACTGAAAACAAGCAGAAGGGGGGGGTGGGGGGGGGAAATCCCTGAAGGTCCAATTTGTCCCTGAAGAGCCTCGTTTGCCCCCTTTTAGGGGGTGTGAAAAGATCCCGGGGCCGGGCTGCAGCCTGACAAATTCAGGCTAAAAATAACCAGGGCGGGTGCGAACAATAACGTGGGGCTGGTCACACATCCTGTGACAGCGGCACCATCCCAAACCTGCGCTGGGAGAGGCCCCTCCTAAGCCAGCCTGGGCCCCAAACCCCCCCAAGACCCTGTGAAATGGCTCCTGTGCTGCCCAGTGCAACCCAACTTCAATCTGATCCCGGCAGGAAAAGATTAGAGATCAAAGATTAAGGCCTCGATTCGCCTCTCACTGAGTCAAAGCCAGGAGAAAATCTGGTTTCTCCCGGAGGTTCAGTCACCAACTCTGATTTTGCTGCACGGATAAACCCACCCGTTTCAAACTCTTGCTTGAAAAAAATATCCCAGGAACCGGGATCATTCAGTAATCCTCTATAAAACCTGCTGATGCATCCCATGAGTGTGCAGAGCAATCTCAGTGCTGCAGCTCAGGCTTCTGCTCTCTGCAAACACTTCCCTGCATCGCCTGAAAAACTTCCCCGGGGCTGGCATTTTATCATTAAAATCCTGCCACCCTAATTACAGAATTTAAAAAACCAATAAAATAAAAAAAGCACCTTTGCACGTTGGAAAATGTGTCAAAAACGAGCACTTTCACTTTCAAATCGGCGTCCAACACTCACCTCTGCCTCACACCGAGCAGCCAACACCTTCTGCTTCCAGGGAAAACATCAGGAAAAGCATCCCCTGAGCCGGCTGAGGACATTCCCTGCTCTGAACTGGGAGCAACAGCTCAAAGAGCTGAGAACCGCATGGCCGAGAGACCCAGAGGGCACACGGAGAGGGAAAGGGAGCAGGGGACACCAATCCGTCCCTGACCACACTCCTGCACCTTTGGGGCTCCCACCTGTGGGCAGTCATTAATCCCCCGCAGGTTTGGGAAGGCAGCAGTAACCAGAACACGGCCCAGAGCGAGCCGAAGCACTGGCCCCGCAGGAAGAGCCGTTCCGGGGGGAGTTTCTGCGAGCGCAGGCCCCGGGGCTGCTCCCGAGCTGCCTCCGCTCGCCACCCAGAGCGGAGCCAGCAGCTGAATCACCCGGGCTGCCACACTTCTGCAGGGCCTCCAAAAATAACCGCGCTGCAAATTCCTGGGAGGCACAAACCTCGCTTCAGCAGGGCTGCGGAGATCCAGTTTCCTGAGCGGGGCAGGCTGGATGCGAAGCGGCCCCAGGGTCGAGGAGCACAGGGACAGGGGGCGATGAGGAACGAGCCCCTTGTCCCGGAGCCAGCGAACAGCGAGTCACACGGCCCATCCCGGCCAGGAGGGAACAGCCTCCCTGCCCTGGGCTCACACCGCGAGCTCCCGATGGAGCCCACAGCTCCAGGGCCTGCTCCCTGCCCTGCTGCCACCAACAATTCAATTCCCCTGCGCAAGGCCCAACCCTTCCCGGGACGCCGCGGCCGTGCCTTTCATCCGAACACCCAAACATCCTCCCAACACCTTCCCCTGCGCCCCAATCCCCCCGAGCTGCGGCCCGGCCCCGCTGCCACAGCCCAGGGAAAGCTTTCCTGCCGTCCCCAGGGCGCCCCGGGGCTCCCGGAGCGGGGCCGGCATTGCCGGTGCCCGCAGCTGCTCCCGGCCCCGGGCCCCGCTGGGCCCCCTCGGGCTGGGGGTCCCGGCCCGTCCCCAGAGCTGACAGCGGGGCCGAGGGCCGGCTCCGGCGCTGACCTCGGGCACGGCCACAAGGACACGCAGCCCACGGAGCTGCCCCGAAGCTCCCGGCGCGGCCGCAGCCGGGCTCGGGGGGAACCCACAGGGTCCCGGGGGGCCCGGCTTCTCCTGCCCCGCTCGCCTGGGGGTTGTTGGGCTCTGCGGTGCGAACAGGGGCAGGCAGAGCGCCCGGGACTCAGGGCTGTGCTGCCGGAGCTCCTCAGCGGGGACTCCGGGAGCGGAGGGGAACCGGGGCTGGGGGTCCCACACCCGGCAGCGTGCTCGAAAAACAGCTGAACAGCCTCATTTTCGGCACCATGCCGAGCTCCCTGCCAGGCTCTCATCAACAGAGGGTAAACAAGTAAAATAACACGAGTATTATCCTAAGCCCCGCGAACCGGTCCCACTCGCTGCGATTTAAGGAAGACGAGCGCAATATTCTAAACGAGCCGCAATTTAAAACTTTCGACCCCGAGCAGCCGGAGCCCGCCGCAATAACAAACACGGGTTATTTCCGTCCTTGCGAGGTCCCGAACCGGGGATCGCTGCAGCTCTTGCCCGAAACCCCGAGGAACGGCCCCAAAACGGGGTTCGGGGGGGGCTGTCAGGGCCCTCCCCGGGCAGCGCCCGAGCCCAGCGGGGCGGGCAGGGGAAGCCCGGGGGTGCCGGGCGGGGGGGGCTCACCTGCGATGGCCGAGTCGTCCAGGTGGGAGCCAGGGGCCCGCTCGGCGCGGCCGGGATGCTGCAGGAGGACGAGCAGGAGAAGGAGGAGGAAGAGGCCGCACAACGCCCGCACGGCCCGGCCCGGCCGCGGCTCCATTTCCGCGTCCCCG
>VZTR01007378.1:0-18769 GCA_013400775.1 Chaetops frenatus
CCAGAACCCGTGGGACTCAACTGGCCACTCTGGTGAAAGAGGTCAGATTGCACTGAGACACAAGTCCCACAGAAAGGTGTCATTTAATACACGTGGTTGCTTCCTGCACAGAACTGCTTCTCAGCTCCAGATGCGCTTGTGGAAAAAAAAAAAAAAAAGTCACAAGGGAACAACTAGAATTTAGAAATTATAATATAAATTAAAAGTGATATCAGAGCTATTGGGAGTTTGTTTAAGGCAAATTTTAGTCTGGCATCGTACCATGGTACCTTAACACACCTGAAGATATATAGCCTGAGAGCTACAGGGGAAAACAGAACAATCATGCAGCAATCAGTCATTTTTTAAAATACCACATGGAGCATATGGCAGAGAACAAAGATTATTCTGTGCACAGTACCTACTGCCAATGCAGTGTTCTTTGAGGGCCTGATTCTAAAGTCAGATGATGCAGAAGGGTCTGGGTTTACATCAAAATGTGTAAGGTTTTGGGGACCTTACCAAAGAAAAGAAAAATCATAAAAAATGCTGGCCCTGGTGAGGGCTACTACAAAATTCCCAGCTGCCCAAGGTGGACCAGATCATTCATCAGTGGTTGTGTCCCTGCAGCTTTGCAGAAGTTGAATACCTTCAGTTTCACCCTGTTAGTCACAGGCTTGATCTAGTGACAGCTAAAATCTTTGTAAGTTTTTATCGGTAATCTCAGAGTGCTTTAAAAATCTGATTTTTTTGTCTATACAAGCAACATTAAAATAATTTTACTAGTTTGTTTGAAATATATCAGTAGTTTTATTTAGGCCTGTAAGTATATAGCAGTTGTATTTGAATATCCAAGCAGCGGTGATTTCATGCAGACAGAAAGAGAAATTATTGCTTTTCTCCTGTGTAGCAATTTATATTGAAGTAGGATTGTCTTCTGCTCTAGGGAAGAGATAAAAAAAAAGTTTAAATGCCAGTGAAAGGAATTTTGAGGCAAAATGCTGTACAAAATTGTCCCTGCTGACTCAAAAAGTGAGAATTTTACCTGTAATTTCACATGTATTTAGGGTGAAACTCTGGACAAGAGTGTACTTTGACATCCTGTCAGTGAGGTGTGGTCTGAACACCAGGCTGGGGCAAAGCATTTGGCTAAGGCACAGCTGTGGAACCTGAGAGAGTTGTTCAGCACTCATTTCTGAAGAATTTTCTAGGTCAAACCCTTTTTACCAGTCTGTATCTCAGTCCCTTCACTGGTAAAATACAGATCATATTCCCCAACTACACGAGGAGTTAAATATCACATCATCCTTAACACTTATGAATGCTTGTAATCACTCACTGTCAGATCATAGAGTCTTGCAAGGTAAAGCATAACCCAAATATAAGGTAATCACAGTCACAGGCTTCCATGCAGTGGGAATACCCAGTATTACTCATTGGGAATAAATTTCCATTCCAGCCTATTTCAAATGTCCTTGCAGTGCTACTGTTATGCCATCTGAAGCTTCTAATGTCAGTATTAATTTCCTCGAAATGTATTTTAGCATGGAGCTACAATGGATTCTTGCCTAGAAGAGGGAACTTGTTGATTTTCATGTCTGTTAATCAAGTGTAGCACTCATGGCATGGGTTTATTTTACATGAACAGATTTAGTTGTTAAGGCAGCAGAGTGTGTATGCTATTGTTTTTCTGTGTTGTTGTTTTATGTTAGGAGGTGAACCACAAAATATTTTAGGACTTTTAGCTATATATTTTAAAGTTTAACTCAGTCTTTTATAGTAAGCTGAGTTTTCTTTCAGATGTCATTACATTAATTTTTGAAGTCTCAGATTTTCCTTTTTTTAGTTATAAGAAACACAAAGGGAGATTAAATGCAAATTTGATTTGTACTTTTAAAATTTATTCTCTGTAGTGCTCTTTCCCAGCCTACATATATACATTTTGTATATTATGTCCTTGCAGAATTCCCACTGTTTGGTACATAGGCAGAAGAAGTAGGGCAAAGAGAATGGATTTACATTTCTCCCCCTTTATTTGTTAAGAATTTAACTTGTTTTTATCTCCAGTGTGCATAACTCCATGCTGTATAATATCAGAAATACTTTGTTGAAATCAAGTTCCCCTAATTTTCTAGCATACTAATTTAGAAGGACAATAATGATTCTTCTGCTAACACAGTTCTTTCTAACCCAGTGACCAGATCCCAGTGAGTTTCCTTAAGCTCAGAAATATGATTTCACAGAACAGTCTGTACACTGGTGCTAGTTCTACCTTTTAAAAATGGTTTTCCTTATGGATGCTATTTTCATCTGTTTGGTTGCATATTCTTTCTGTTTGTTTCAAAAGAAGCTAAAATAATAATAATTCCTAATTCATCAACATGGCCCTAATTGATTTGTTATCATCCTTTACTAAACTTTTCAAGGGAATTTTAAAATAAATTTGTTATAGAAAAATGATTTCAGGGCATCATCCTACAGCGTAAGAACTAGATTTAAAGGATATTTATCCAACTTAAATAAGCAGCATAACAACAGGCAGAAGATACATTATNATTGGAAGGAAATCAGTAGAAGCTAATTGATTTATAAAATAAATTATTGGAATTATTTTTAAATAAATTATGAGCAGGTGTACTAGAGCTTATAAATAAACTCCATATCCCTCTAGATAGTTCCAACAGGCTAATCTTAGGATACTAAGTATCAGTAAATCAGAGCAAGGATGCTGTAACATTGCATGGATAGACATTCCCTGATATTCTTGGCACTTACCAAGATGTTATTTCTTTTATGGAAACTAAATTTCAGCACAGACAGCACTGCCCTTCACATAGTGGCAAAATGCTCAATGTGCCATTCCAAAGAAGGATGTGTTTTTAGACATCCAGGGAAACTGCAATAAGCCTCCCACTCTCTGGAGGTCAGGAAATCTAAAGCTCATGGAAATACTACAAGTTTTGTATTGAATCAGCTTTTCCAGAAAAGTTGAATCAGTAGGAGGTATCAGGGAGATCTGAATAACCCATTTAAATCATATTCTACTGGATACATTTGCTGAACAAATTTTCACCAGTTTATCTGGAATTCTACCTATTGATTTCAGTCACACTCCAGTAGATGTCCAGCATGACTTCAATGGATGAGTGAGTTTACATTTAGGGTTGCTCAGTTTAGTAGCAGGCAGTGCTTCTAATCCCTGTGGAGCTGCTATTAGCCATTGGTTGACCTGAAATTCACATGAGTTGGCTTTAATTCAGCGCCTGGTTTGCTCTGCCTGGTTTGCTGCTTTGGGTGGGTTTTGTTTAAATTTGAACCAGTTACTTAAGCCAGTTTTTCTTGAATTTTTCTTCTTACTCTTGAGAAAATCTGTTTTTAACAGTACTTTCAAGCACTCCTCCATGATCATGCTATTTCTTGTGCTGATTGTGTTTAGAGTTTGGCCAGAGTGGTGGGGAGGGCCAGGGACAAGAGGATGGGCAGGGGGAAGCAAGGGTGTGCTTTCAGTGTGGCCTTTCCCATCTGCATGGGTTGTTCCTTGCCTATAAGGAATACCCTGAGTGTCCAGACAGTGTGCAATTAAATTCCAAAGGTACTGGAGGGAACATTCCACATGTTTTTAATAATGATCCTTAGAAATTTAATGTGTCCCTTTTTTTAGTATCATTTGGGATCTGGCAGTTTAACTTTTGATTAGGTTGCAGAAGGGTTGCATTTTATATCAGAAAAAAATTTCTGTCTGTATTTGGCTTGCAGAAAAGTACTGTGTGCAATCCTCAGCAAAGAAAAGTTTTCTTTTATGAATGTAATGTTTAACAAGCAAATAAATTTCCTGTGCTTTTTTAACAAGGGGAATATTGCTGTGACTTAAAAGTCTGAGATATTTTCTGGGAGTATTTCTCTATGTTCTTACTGCAGATTTCTTTGTATTTATCTTACTGGGAACTACTAGCTAATGGGACAAAATGTGATTGCAGGATCTTTTAGGTTTAGAAGGTCCTATTCAGTATTCCCCACGTGTGAAAATCTCACTAGCTGGCATTACAAGGGCAGAATCTTAATGCATTTCTTTGGGCTTGTTCTGCAGAGCATTGGTTTGATGTGGCCTCTGCCTTTTACTGGCTAATCAAGGTCCACTGGGACTGGAGATGGGTAAGTAGCTATTTCACTTATCTTGTACGTGTCTATATACAAAGATACATGGTTACTTACCAGGGAGATGGACAGGAAATAACAGTGAGGGGGGAGATCTTTACCTCATTAGTAACATTACATTTCCTATAGTGCATATTTTTCATATATTAAAAGTTAATAAGATGGTGTTAGCTTACAAGACTTAAAGAGAGACGAGATCATAGTAAATGTGTCTAGAGGTTCAGAAAATACTAAGGTATTTTAAAGCATTTCCAGAACTATTTTGTTCAAATGTTGAACAGTAGTATTTTTTTATTCCTTGTTTAAATTCTTCATGCCTGCAGCTACCATAATAAAATTAATGTTTCATATTAGATTGAATATAACAGTTAGAGTTTGAGCCCCCAGTCTTGACTGGGGCTGCGGAGTAGCAGGGGTGGAGCAACGTCTGTAGTTGGATAGCTCCTCTCAGAAGACAATGAAATGTGCCTGGACAAGACTCAGAGAGTCCTGATGCATCCCTTTTATAGATAAGGAATTGATAGATTAAATTATACACTAAATTAATAACTAAGTTACAACAGAAGTGAATAAAATCTTCTTTGGAGAAAGCTCTGTTTATCATTCCTATAGGTATTGTGTATGTTTTGCAGTGGGCACACTGTCAACCAAAGCTAAGTTTAACACACACATAAAAGGTATTTTGCTGGCATCTTTTCATTGCCATTATATCAAAATTACTGTAGCTCAGATGCTGTGGCTTCAAATTGCTTCTTCCCTAAATGAACAGAGTGCTGCTTGTAAGAACAGATAAGAACCAAGAATATAGTTGGCACTAAATAAATAATACTTAATATTTCCATACTTTTATAAATAACTCCCTTGCATTCTTCTCTCAAGTTTACACACATACCTGGATGGGATTCTGTTCAACATAGATATTTTTTCCATTGTTTAGAGAAAATATATTGAAGAGAACTTTTCAATTAACTGCACATACTCCAAGAGTTATAAAGGTCAGCCACTTCGCAAGAAGCTTTGGAACTTCTGTAAAATGCTTCCATGTATTTATGTATCTGAAAATATGAAGCAAAAAATAAATAACAAAAATGCTGAGAAAAAGGACTGCTCTAAGAGTGAAAATATAAGGAAAAAGCCCATCATGGAAGTAACTGGCATCATCTCAAGCCTAGCTCGGTGTGGGAGACTCCCAGCCTTTGCACACCGACTGCATTGCTGATTTCCTTTGTGCAAAAGGTAATTTTTGGGGAAGTTTTGGAGGAAAATCCAGTAAGGTGCAATAGCCTTTGTCTTATATTTAGAGTATGAACAGCTAATACTGTTTATTTTTGTTACTGCTTAGCATGAAACACACTTCTTGGAACTGGATGGAGTGAGCTCCTTGCACAGCATCTGACTGTGCAGTCAGCAGCTGTAATTGGTGTGAGGGTGGAGGTGACACTACTCTCCTTACTGTCTCTCTTGCATTAAACATTGAGCAGAGACTAAAATACATCTCTAGTTTTGTGGGTGACTTTAGGTAGTTGGGCATAGAGGTGATAGAGCAAATTTCTGCAAAATTTCAGCAGACAGATTAAGTCCCCTGACGAGATTTCTGATAAGATTTAAAATATCTTTTGTAGCCTGTAGAAATGCTACTTTCACAGTTTGGTGATAGATCTAAAAACTTTTGATTTTGCTGCAATGTTTTTAATACTGAACAGAAGAAAGCACTAAACTGATTTACTGAAAAAAGGCTTTCTTGTGCAATTACCCATCAAATTTACAAGGACTGTAACTTAACCTTTTCTTCTTAGTGTTGACAGTGTATCTTGCCTTATTTTTACACAGTTCAATGGAAGTTATGCTTGCAGCAGAATGCAGGCTCTTTCTGCATGTCAGTTTGGAAACACTTTCACTAGGCAAAGCAGTTTGAATCCGGAGAATAGGAGACACGGGTTTACTACCAGAGTTTTACACAAACATTTAATTTGTTACTTTTCTGTTCTTTCTCTCTCTCTTTTTTTTTTTTTTAAACTTCATTTGTGGTGACTGTATTTGGTCTGTAGATAAGTGCAGAAGTAATCAGAATGTTTATTTTATCACCAAGTGTGTAGGATAACGTTTGCTATAAACCAATTTTTTTAAGGTTCCAAGAGAGTACAATTGATTATATGCATATTTTCTGCCTTATACAACAGATCACACCCAGCTGCACAGCTTTTCTCAGGTAAGTGAGCTATTATGTATTCCCCTTTTTCTTCTCTTCCCCAACCCCCTTAATTAATAAAGAAAACCAGACATCTATCTGCATGAGGCTTGTTTTAAAGTCAGTACATATATCCATGGAAAATAAATATCTAGTTACTAGGATTTATCCTCTGGGACCAGCTCTAATAATGAATTTGAAATAGGATTTTCTTACTACAGCAAAAAAGAAAAAAAATCCTCAGACTCAAAGATAAATCAAAGGAAAGTGGCACCCCGGTGGACCAGACAACCCATTGGCAGCACAGTCACATGAAAGCCTCAGAGGTCACTACCTCAGTATCAGCAAAGCTATTTGTAGAGCTCACTGTGGAGTTTCACATCGTGGCTAAATCAGAATACTTAATAACCTGGCACCCAAATTTCACATGTTGCCAGCCTCAGTCCTTATGTGAGCCTTCCTTTCACTGCTTTGGAAGTTTCCCCTTTGAGTTGTAAAACATGGATACACACTCATATGTTTTGACAACTCAAAAAAAATTAATTTAGAACCAGCATTAAGAGACTTACTGTGTGGATGTACAGGTAGGTGAATTTTATTGCAAAAAAAGCATGCTGGCTAGATCTACAGCAGATATTCTGAAATGAGAAGGATAAGATAACTCTAATGAAATCTTACTTATGTGCTTTTTCTTCCAGTCTATGATACAACTAGTGCCATTACAGAATTTTCTTCAGAAGCCAAAATTTTTAGATTATTAACTGTTTATGAGTAAAGTATCTGCTTTGCATGATTTTTTTTTTCTTCCCCCCTCCCCCTTTTTCTAGGAGGCTTTGGTTTCTTTTGGGGGAATGGAAATGTAGGTCAGACACTTGAACCCATTCCCACACACATTCTCTTTTCTACCCATCCATTAATTTTGATTTTGAAAAGTTGCATTGGGATTTTGTGAAATTTCTGAATTTGTGTCTCATGTCCCTGTTCTTATGTAAGAAGAGCCTCCCCAGCCAATTCGTATCTCCCAGAAGCCAAAAATGCTGGAGTGATGGCCTGTCCTCACTTCGAAAAGAGACTGTGGTGCACTGCAGGAGATGTAGTTCGACAGGAATGTTCAATCTATACAGCAGATCAGGAGCCAAGAAATACTTGAATAGAGCTCCCACGGCTAAGCAGGGCTCTGAGCACCTCACTTAATCTACAGTGTGACCACTCCCCACCTGTAAATTGACACACACTTCCTTGTTTCACAAAGGCTTCAAGAGGATAAAAATCTGTGAAAGTTATGAGATTCTCAGATACTGTGATAAGTCCCAGGATAAACAAATGTTGAATGCAAAACAGCAGCTTGCATGGTACATATTCAAGGGCATGTGGAATGAATTAGGAAGATGAAGAGAGGGAGCAAAAGAATGAGAATGGGAAGAAGCAGAAGGGAGGAAGGATAGACAGAAACACTGCAAGTCAGGCAGTGTCACTGGAAGCTATGGGAGAGTTACACAGAGTCCTGCACACTCTGAGTTCAAGCTGCAAATAATCTTATAAGTGTGTATAGAGCAAACTGAGCCAACAGCTTGCTAAATGAATTTTTTGCAAAATTCCAATATTGACATTTTTGTGAAGTGACCAAAAGTAACTCCCAAAGAAGGGATCTTACTGTGTGCATTTCGAGCATGAGTGGAGATATTAAACTTAGGTTTTATTTAATATCTCACAATAATCTTTTTTGGAGGGGGAACAATATAAGCAGGTTAAGAAAATTAATTTTCTGTACTTTGCCCTGCTAGAGGTGTGAGGGAAAATGCAAGTCTGGATATAGACATGTAGGGATCTGTAAATAATAGGCAATAAGGGCATGCACAATTCTTTAGCTGCCCTTTCCCTTTTTTTTTTTTTTTTGAGAGTGCATATTATGAAACTACATGCTGGGAACAGATTAATGGATTATTTTTCTGACAACGGAATATAACGATTAAGCATTCACTCATTAAAAAAACAAAGTCATTTTTAGAACTGCAGGTTAAGCAATATGACAGATCAGTTAGAGAAACTGCTGCTGCTTTTCAAAGAACTGAAGAGTGTGGTCAGTAAAGAAGAGGAAAAGCCATTTGCCATGGCAAGAAAGAGGAGACAAAATTCAGAGGGGAAAATGGATTCATGTATAGAAAGCTTTTAATACAGTGATGCCAGGTAGATGGTTTTATCTTACTACTGGAATGTGTGCAAAGCCTGCTGCTGGGATGGAAAGTGTGTGTCCTTTTTGCTGCAGAACATATTGAATGTGATACATTCTTGTGCAGAAGGACAAAACTCCCAGCTAAGCTTTCCAAAAAGGATTTAGGCAATGCACAGTAATTTATGCTGGCTTTCTGCACTAGAGGTCAAAATTGCCACTGGTCATACTAATGACAAGCCTCTGCTCGACTGCAGTGAAACAACAGTGGCTGCAGATTAGGTGTGCTGATATTGCAAAACCTCTTTCAGCAGCAAGGAATGAAATGGCTTAACGTTAAATAGAAGAGCCTGAAACAGTTGCTCATGATTTGCTGAGGAATGTCTCAAAGTCACTCTAAGGTATCTAATGCTCATACCATTTACACTAGGCTGGGCTGCCTTTGAAGCAGATAAATAGTTTTGGGTTGGTTTTGTTTTTTTTTTCTCTTCACAGTGATTTGCTTTCTACTAAAAACAATGGCTCTTAAGAAATAACTGCCTTAGGTACTTCTCTGTGTCCACTTTGCATATACATGCTTTGTAGGCATCTTCATCCCCACAAGACCCAAAATCTCCTTGATACTTATAAACTTCAGAAGCAAATTTTAAAATGCTATTTAGATGGTGTTTGAAATCCTATTAGGCACCTCATCTGCATTTGTGTGTCTAGATTCCATTTAAAATTTGATTCTAGAAGCCCATGTGATACTTAAAATAGAACTTCAAAATGTAGTTTTTATAGTCTGATCCTCATGAAAAGTACTATATGTTTTTAATTCTTCAGGCAGAACCATTAAGAAAAAAACAATCCACAACTGAAAGTAGTGACTTCATGTTGTATTTTGAAGATTCTCTCTGCCAGTCATCAAGCAAGGTAGATGGTGGGAGGCAAGATCATAAGCCTACAGAGATTAGTAAGTATTCTTTGCTTTCCGTGAGCTTCACATGACACCCTTCACTGAAGTATATCCAGATAGACTTACACACTATTTACTGCATTTTATTTGAATGAAAGTGAGAACTAATGCAAGTGTCAAGAGAAAAACAGCTAAAAATTTAATGTGTAATAGACCTGCTGAACAACTGATGAAGGAGGTAGCTAAGTAGCCAGAGGGGTTTGGAAGGAAAAAAGCAGGTATTATTTGAATAAACATGTTTAAAATAATGAAATGTTTCTAAGGTGCATAAAAGAAGTCCAGAAAGCCAACAAAGGGTTTTAATAATAGTTAAATTTCAAAACACGATATTCTGGAATTCGTCATCAAAATCCTTTGGTACGGAAATTTATAGATTCTAAATGGCATGACACATCTTCTCATCACACGAATGAAATACAATAAGGCATATACCTTCCCATACCTAATGACTTCTCTTCCCCACATCTGTTTTGCACAGTGGTTTTTAATTTTAACGTTTCATCACCACCACTATTCCCCCTTTCCTCCTGAAGCAGGCAGTGGGAGATCACTGCCATCTACAGATAGAAGATAGTATCACTAATATTAGAGCAAATTGTTGGAACAGTTTCATGTTGGAACATTTTTCTCTTTTTCCCTTGAGCACTTGTCTCCTCAACCCTGCCTTCCTCTTAAAAAACCTCACAGTCACCCAACCCACGCTATCATTTCTTTGGCACCCTGATCATAATCACCCTCATTAAAGAAAAAGCACAGTACTTTAAGAATTTTAGAAGCCCTGTAATGTTTTAAGTCAAAGTTGAAAAAAAGAAAAAAAAAGAGCACAGGATTCACAAATGTGCTTTCCATTACTTATTATATTTGTCAAAATTTAGTATACATGTCAAAATTATAAATGGCTTCTTACAGCTTTCTCAGAAGGCAGCTGAGAGAAATAACAAACTCTGTGGACATTTGTATAGATGGATTGAGTAAGTGGGTACCTGCTTTCCATGCACCAGTGCCTGGGTCAGAGTTTCAAGATGAAACATCAAGGAAGACAAGCAACTATGGCAGTGTAGGAGGAGCAGAGAGACACCTTAATCTCAATTTAATCTCTGTCTTTTATTTTCTTCCTCCAAAGTAGGGAGTAAGAAAAGAAAGTTGATAAAGCTTCATGATTTTTTTAATTTATTGTAAAAGAACCACACATCTGCAGCCTATCAAAACTCATTGCAATTAATATAACTTTAAAAAGGAAAAAAAATAAAATTAATACTTTCCCTCCTCTGTATCTTCTGTATTTAGATAGAAAGTTTTTATTTTAAGGAAAACATTTATCAAACATGTTAGATACCTGTTATTAAGATACAATAGCATTCACTATTTTTAATCTCTTCCAATAGATGCTGTTCCACTGAATTATTGAAATTACTGCCTATTTTACAACATTAAAAAATAGAATCACAGATTTGGCAAATTAAAAGCAGTCCAGAGTCCTTATTAAGGGTAAGTGATTTGTAAGCTTGCATTACCATTTCTGCCATGTTATGCTTGACACAGTAAAGAAACTGATGGGAGAACCAAAAAAAACCTATTTCCCCCTGAAATATCTAAGTGTAGGATTGGGCTCACTGAAATTATTTTTTCCCATGAACTTGAGAATTTAAGAATTTCTCTTCAAGAGATCACACAGCTGTAATATTTAGGCAAAAGAAATAGGCAGTAGGTAAATGCAGTAGAGTTAAAGTAATTTGTAATTGCAGGGGCTTTCATCTGCTGTCTGCCCAAATAGTCTTCTTCACGCACTGAAGAAATGCTTCTTTTTTGGTTTCCAGGTGAAAGAAATTCCCTGGCTGATTTACTCTGCTGTCTGTATATCATCCTAGCAGCCAGAGTGGAATTATGCTGTGATTTGGGAGTCCATTGCAACGATAATATGATTGCTTCAAGGAACATATTCCTGTACTAGCAAAACCAAACAAGTCTATTTTTGGACAAGTTCAAGGAATAAAAGCAACAGTTAATCTGGTCTGATCATAGGGAAGGAGAGATGTCTGACTCTGAAAACCTTTACCAAAATTGTTTTGCACAACCAGTTTCCCCTTTATAATCCTGTGCCCGCTGAATTGCAGAAGATACGTCTGGTTTCCTTTAAAACTTCTGACAATTCAAACCCAGATCATAAGAGCAACTTTCAAAAAATACAGGCTGAAAGTTTAGGCCCCACTGAAGTCTGTGGCAAAAGGCCTGTCAGCTTCAGTAAGGTCAGATTTTCACTTATGATATTGATTCAGCTGCTACCTTTAAATACAACAGCTTTAAGATTGTTTCTACAGAAAGTCAGTGTCAGGTGTGTTTATTATTTTAAACCACACAATTTCTTAAGAAAAGTAAATATCTGAGTACCTGTACATTTCAACGAGCAAGGTAGGAAGTCTGACAGGAGGCATGCCTGTGCTTCACACATTTTTAATATATATTTAATTGAAATGGTTTTATGGAAACTATGAAACGAAAGCTGCTTTTTCCCCCTCTCCCTCTCAAAGGGCGTTTCTATAGGTAGCCAGGAGGTGGCATTCCTGGGTAACAGTTAAAGGAATTCATATACACTATTTCTCTTTTGCATATGAGAGAGAAAAAGGCTTGTTACTATAGTGGCAGTTAGTCAATTAACTGAGGCTTAAACTAGTGCAATAAATTTGCTTTATGTATTCTTTGTTTTACGAGAAGTGGCAGAGTTATCCAGTAGTAGACATTAATCTTCATGATGAGACAGCAGGGATCTGGCAAGTTGGATTCATCTTCCTGTAGAGTATTTGATAGTGAAAGTCCTTGTCTTCAGTAACATTGTTTTGTTCCTCCAACTAAGCCAGTTTGCAATAATTCATTGACCACAATAATACCCACTATAATATTGTTATAAGAACAGTTAGGAAATTTAAGGGGAAAAAAAAACCCAGCTGAATTTTATCCAGTCAATGAATCTTAATCAGATTTTTCAAAGTCTGATCATTGCCATTTGTGATCCAGTTGGTCTATGGAGTATTGCCATATTTAACATCTGTGTCACATCATGCCTTTCCTGTTGCCTCATTGATCAACAGACAACATGTGATGTTTCCCAGATGTTCAAACATGGCAGATCCCAAAAGACCTATTAAATTACACTGAAAGCAAAACAACATCTATGTTGTAAAAGTTTTGTTAAATTCAGGTATGCCTGAATATTCACAAACTTGCTACAAGATACTTACTGATATTCAAATTGCTTTTAAAAATCAGTCAAACTCTTTGAAATGTCCACATTGTGTGTTATATAAGGACTCTGTGTTACAGAGTTGATAATATTTTCTGTTCTGCAATATAAAGTAAGTTAAAATAGAATTAAGCATCTACTTACACATGGAAAAGATAAAACACTGGATTTTTTTTCCTTCATTTTATTATTTGTCTCCTCTCACTACGTGTAATCTGTGTCCCTGCAAGTTTTTACTCAGATTTCTTGCTGATTATATATTTTTTATCAGATAAAGCTGAATGAATAATGATTTTTAAAAGTTTGTGCATTGCGTTCTCTAAGCAAGGCAAGGCAGTATGTGCTGTGCTTCAGTGTGGCCTTTTTCCACAGAAAAACATCATTATAAAGATCAAGACTTACTAAGATGTTACTTAAACCTTTGTTTTGTACCCGAATAAGAGTGACATGAAATTCTAGATCAGATTTCAGACAGCAAATCTGATCCAGTTTACACCAGCATGGTACAACATTCTGCTTTGAAACAGAATGATACAGTAGTTTATGATACGGTGATTTTGACATTATTATGAATATCCTTCACACCTTTCTGAAGCCAGTGCTACTCTCCTACCAACATTTCTACTTCAGATTTTGTGCTGGCATTTTCAGCAATAAGAGTCTCAGCATTTTCTGATGAACACAGGCAGCTGTGTGCAGAAAATCTGTACCTTTATTTTGTCACCTGCGAATCAGCAGCACAAAACTCAGGTGCAATCTGTTTAAATCAAAGCAACATTTCTCCACATCACTACAATGACTCATCAAAAGTTAGAGTTGATTTTGCCTTACTCTTTAATAAGAAGGAACATAACTACTTTAGAAAGGCCACCTCAAAGAGAGAGGTTCCTTCTGTGCTTATTGATGATACCATCGACATTTGTTTTTCTCTTAAACCAAGCAGGTTTTTACCATAGGTTGCTTTTTCTTCCCCAGAAAAGAAGTTAAGAAATTTTAGTTCAGAAATGGCCACATATTTCTTTTTGGTATTTCCAATGGAAAAAAAGGGGTGTTTTTTTTCCAAGCCAGCCTTTCCTGGTGGATTTGTTACCTTGCTGTACCTCCATGAAGCAGCTGCCCCTGGGACCCAGGCGCTCAGTTCCCATTGCTGTGCTCAGACTGCAGCTCCCACCCGCTGCTCCTGGAGCAGCCCCACGCAGGGATCGGCACTCGGGGGGATGCAGTCCCTGGGGGGAACACATCCACAAAGGGATCGAGCAGCCAGACCAGCTGCTCGTGTGAAGTAACGCTGCTGCACTGACAACCATGAGATTCTACGTTTAAGTGATGTTTTTTCCGATTTGGTCAGAAAATGGAAATGTTTCCATTTAGGGAAATGGACCTACCCAAAAGAAAACATTTCACAGGTTTTTTCAAAGGGTTTATCATATTTAAAACTGCAAGCGAGGAGGAAATAAAAATGCTCTGGGTATCCTGGGTTAGTAATACTGCAGTATTTTCAGATTTGTCTCCACTGTGGAGTGGTTTTGGACATTAACATCTTTATTTCAATTTACACACATAACTAATTTTTTTTTGAGCAGCCTAGCATTGTCCGAGAGCACTAAGTGCCCAGGTACATGTTAATTACAAAACCTATTTTATTTAGTGATACAAGGAACAAAAGTTACAAGATCTCCAAGCTGGAACTGTCCAGGAGTCCACCCACATGGTATAATAACAAGATTAGGATTGCTAATTTTTACAAGCTTCAGAATGACAGAGCTGTATACACAGAAAAGTAGGTTGTTGAGGTTTTAAAAATAGAGTATCTACTTATAGAACAGACATATGTAACTTAAAAAAAATTCTCTATCTATATTTTAAACTCACCTAAATTCTTTAGAAGTCTTTTAAGAAGAAATACATATTTAGAGCCATCTTTATTATTTAATGGCATAAGACCTAACAAACTTTTGTTTTGTAATTGGCACTTGCAGTTTGTAACTGTACTTTTGTTTGTAACTGACACAACAGCCAGAGATTCAGCAAAGTGAGGACAGAAGGTATGTGCAGTATCACGGAGAAGCATGTGGAATACAAACACAGGAAGGAGACAAGGAAAGCAAAGATCTGCGTAATGGTAAAGCAACACATATGGAAAGTCAGCTTGAGAAGAACAGTTACATATGCCAAAAATAATTCACTAGCTACATTTAGTTAGAAGATCTGGGGAGCAAACATAAGCATCCTAAACAACTGCAGTAGGTTAGCCAGAGTGTCTGCTGGCCCCAGGGTCACATATTCCTGCTCTAACTGCCAGCAGCGTCCCTTTGGAACAGGGAGCTTTCCAAGTGCTGGCTAGTGCTGTCTGTGGAGAGAAAGCTGTCTGTTCTTTTCCGTTTCTCATGATTTCTTATGAAATGTATACTGCAATGTAAAGCCCTGTCAGAAATACCTGGGCCAGTTTATCTGTGCAGAATGTGCTGATCTGCAGAATTGCTTGGTTGTGTTCTAGAAACAAAAACGTAGTGTTGGCCTGCTCCTGCACATGAACATGTCTTCATATAACCAACTTTTTTTGTTTAATTACAAATAATTAATTTTTGTATTTGGAAAGGCTGCTAAAACAGGCACATGAGATGTCCTTACTGTCTTGGGCATATTTTGCAGAAGGATTTGCTCTTGCTTTTATTATTGGGGTCATTTGCTGTTGCCATTGCTTTCACAGTGTCAGCTCCCAAGCTGGTTGTGTGGGACCTGTCAAATAACCAAATGGATGACATTTGGGACCAATTTCACCAAGTGCTCTAGTCCTTTGGATTGCACTCTGGAATACTATGTTATATATTTCTTCCTTTGCTTGGGTCAAAACTTAAGTATCAGTGTCAATTCAGTTTAGTAATCCTCTGTTTTTTCTAGAATTGTCAAACTAGATGAATCTGAGCCTGCTTTATTTTGAAGGCTTTCTACAAGTTTGCACTTGTAGAATGGGTTATTGGTCAATTGTTCTTTCAAATGGCATAGTTTTCCTAGAGGATCAGCTTTTCCACATGCTTGTTTTCTAAACAATATGTTTCTTATATGTTCCCCCTATGACCAAAAAACACAGTCTATTGCCACAATTTTGACAACTAACATGAAAACTCACCAAGTAATCTGCATTGTCATTAATCCTTACAGATCATTAATGGATATCACATCATGTCTGAGAGTCTTGCTCACTGTTGTTTGTAGTTGCTCTTGTCCTGGATCAGGTGAGTACATCCAAAGTCTCTTTCTAATGCCTTGTGTTGATATGTATTGCATGATAAGCTCATGCACAGTAATTTATTTTTTTCCTTAAGGCCTAAATATTCAAAATAAAGTGCTTTAATAATGTAGTCAGCATGGCCCAGAATCAAATACAATAGAATTTCATCGCAACCTCATCTTTCCTCCCTTTTTTGATGTTTTCTTTGTAACCACCAAAGGCCCAGATTATACTTCAATGACAGTTTTCATTATTTTTAAGAGGCATTCAAATGAATGTGGATGTAGTTGGCTTCAAATTCCAAGTAATTTCAAATGTTAAGATTCCTCTAGATAATTTAAAAGTATTTCTAGTTTTCATTTTGCTGAAAACCTAATACTTTGTTTGGTTGCTATTGCAATTTCAGCTGTTACAAGTGAGATGATTTGTTTATTGAAAACCAAACACCTCTGAGATTGTTTGCCATATCTTTAGATTGAGTTTCTGCTGCCTGTTCTTCCCATAGTATTAGCCCCACTGAAATGCAAGTGAATTATAAATTGAGCCTTTTATCTAAGAGTCTATCTTGTTTGAATTTTGCAGGACCAGTTTTCAAGCACAGTTCTCCCATGTAATTAGGCAGTGCATATTCTCTAGTCACTGCCTTGATCTGAGCCCAGTTAGGAGTTCTCCGTTTGTACAAGTTCTATTGTCCTTTTTAGCACACCTGATTCAGTAGCATGTTGGAGCCATTATGAATTCCTCTCATGCACTTCAATGTTTCCTGAGTAGTGGAACAGTAATTGTTGTTTAAATACCCAGATATCTAGAACTTTTACCCTGAAGGCCCCCTCTGTGAAGCATTTTTCACTCTGCCCTTGTAACACTATACCCTAGCTTGTCTTCTACTTCTGACAGATAACTTTAATAAAAGCTTTTTTTTCCCTCACGTCAGCATTTATCTGAACCACTGCCCAAACTTTTTGTAGTATTTCTCATTTCCCTCATTTTGTAGACTAAATCACTGACTTTGCAAAAAACTTAAGGATTATCACCCAGCAAATTACAATCCTTTTTTTTCCCATGAGATATAACTATGCAATTATAAAGCCTTCTAGACATTCCTCAGCCACTGGGTATTGCTGGCTACAAGCTATAACTTTTACTTGTATCTGAACTGAATACCAGCGTCTTTCAGGGTGTCTCCACCAAGTCATTAACACCTGGACTATTCAAGTTGGCTCATTAATTAGGTTTTCACCTTTTCTGTATCATTGAGAAATTAGGTTAGGGAGTGAAATTTCCACAGGGCATTTACCACTTGCAAATTCTTGTATCACTTCAGCAGAGACAACGTGGCTGCTGTCCTTGGGCTACAAGCAGGATTTGAAAAAAAAAAAAAAAAGTTGTAGACATATAGCCTTACTAAAGTTCTTTATCTAATCCAATTTTACAGCTAACAGCCACAGCAACTCCCTAATCCATTCACTCCCCTCCACAGTGATTTATTTCAAACTCCTTCCTTCTTTGCTCTGGTCCAGCCATTCTTAAAGCCGAAGATTAGCCAAAGCTGCCTTCTCTCCCTAATTCCATAGTAAAGCAAGAGCTTCCTTTAATTCCTTTTATGGAGCTCCAATATTCTAGTTTAGGCCTTATTTCCTCGCCTAAGGTGTCTACAAACATGTCACTAATTTAAGCCATAACTTGGCCATGACAGTTAACATCTTGCTGCCTGTTTCCAGTAGGGAGGAGAAACAACTGCTGAGATCAGGTGTCTGTGGTGTAATCATGTTTACTTGTAAGGGGGCTGAAAATGCTCTTTCCCTAAACGCAGGTGGCACCAGATAACATGGTGATGGCAAGCTTCTTTCAAACATTTCCAAAACCTGAAGGACTTCACCTAACAGTTTGTCTTCCAGGGCAAATGTTGACTGGTGCTCTCCTCTGCTTTCTCTTCTGCCTCTCCTCTACAGAGAGTCCTTTGTCAAGTAACAGCAAGATTCTTAACTCGTTAATGTGTTTGCCTTTACACTTTGTTTCTTAGTGGTATAATATTTTTTTCTAAGAACTGGGAACAGCAATTACTTTCTCCCA
The DNA here is from genome assembly GCA_013400775.1 of Chaetops frenatus. Classification (NCBI taxonomy): domain Eukaryota; kingdom Metazoa; phylum Chordata; class Aves; order Passeriformes; family Picathartidae; genus Chaetops; species Chaetops frenatus. Next base: position 17,994 of record VZTR01007378.1, read on the forward strand.
AATTACAGTGTGACAACTACTATGAAAAGTCCTTGTATTTTTCCTTCTTTGCTGTTCTAAAGAAGTAACTATAACACATTCTGAAAATGCCTTTCTCTCCCAACCCAATCAAAATGCAGTGAGCATGGCAGTGAGTAACAGAGCCCTGCTGCAGCCGGCAGAGCTTATCTCTGAACTGCTCCCCAGGTCCCTGCATAAGTTGCAGCTGAATCATAACTCCCAAGTATCCTTACAGCCAGGATCAAGCAGCACTATCACTGAGCTAATCCTCCCCAGAATCTAAGCATCGCTTGGAATTGCTTTATCATGAAGGCAGAAACACATCTCTAATTTATATTAGCACATTCCTGATACACAGTCAGATTTCAGTACATAATCAGTCCCTCATATAACAACCAACCAAACAACTAAAACATCCTTTCAGCAGAGCTCTTTCTAGTCCATCTGCTCCTCTGAGACGGTGCCCTTTCGAACACTGAGCAGCATTGCTGCAGGTATGGAGTCACACTACCAAGTGGATTTTTTTCTGGTGCACAGCACCAGCCAGGTGTCTTCTGGACTGCTGCAAGAGCTTTCATGTTTTAAGAGTTATAATTAAATTACCACCTACAATAACAGACCTCGGGTTAATGAGCTCAGAGAGAGATGCTACGTTGAACCACAAGAAATGAGACAGACCCATAATGAGACATTTTCAGCCTTATTAGAAAGAAGACAGATGAAACCAGGCAGCTGACTGGCCTTTTGATGCCGGGGCAGTGCTCCCCACAGGCAGG
>VZTR01007410.1:9641-22191 GCA_013400775.1 Chaetops frenatus
AAAAAAAAAAAAAAAAAAAAAACCTGAAGGTTTTGACAAAAAAATTAATCTAAACTGACATATTAATTTAGAGAAGACTATCAATGCCAGTGCTCAACTAGGCAAGTGTCATAAAAGGGTTTGGAAGGATATGAAAATCACAGCAGTAAATAACTACTGATGTAACCTCAATCTTACTGCTAGGACTAGTTTCTGGTTATATAATCCCAGAACAGCAATCAATTCTTCCCCAAATGATGAAGTGAAACAATAACTGGAAAATCCTTTTTTTTTTGACTGGGTAACACAGCTTACATAATGATAGTTCTTTAATGAACAGATAACATTACTAGAGTTGAAGTTAATTATCATAAATCAGCTGTCTTCTGCTGACCACCACTACCGAGGAATGGCTACATTCAGGTTGTATTATAATCACTTTGTATCACACCAAGTGGTTTTAAAGTTACTAAGTTTATCTTCTGGGTGTCATTACAGTAAACAATAGCAGAAGAAGAAACAGAAAGGCAAGATTCTAGGAGGTGGAGATACAGTGTACCTCCTCCAGTCAGGGACTAATCAACTCATGTAAGCAGAGTGTCTATAAATATGCAGCAGCTACATGAAAGAGCTGATTTCCTTTAATGTTGCTTCATTTTTCTAAATGTTTATTACAAACTAATAGCAATCTGGCAAGCCGACTGGCTCATACTAATGTCATATTTACAGCAAAGTCACTTTGTATGAGACAAGGATCAGATTTGTAGCAAAGCCATTTCATATGGAGCATAAATTACAATACTCAGTACAGATTTGCAAGATGAAAAGGCTACCTGATCTGTAGAACAATGCTGAGCATTAAAAAAACCAAAACCACAAAACCAAAATACCTTATGCAAACAATATAATAATAAAAGGCTTTGCTGCTATTCCTACTTCTTGCAGATAAAACAGAGGAAGAAGACATTTACCCAAAGACACTCACCCAAAGTCTATGTAAGACTTTAAGAAAAAAAAAGTCTTGAATCAAGGATCTCTAGTTCAGTCAATGGAATTATTCTTCCTTCATCAATAGTTCATTACCAGTTTTTGAAGTAATTTGACTTTAGGTTACTAAAATACTAAATACTTCTAAAGTAAAATACTAAATACTAAATACTTCTAAAGTATTTTTATCACACCACCTTTTCTTAACTGTTATTTGGTAAAATGAAATCTGGCATTTTCGTTTAATACACTAAAATAGCATATGCTCTCTGCCTGACCTTCTCTTTCATAAAGAATTAACTGTTCTGGAAACTAATTTATTTGACTGGGGCATTCATACTTAGAAATTTGTACTGCTTGCCAAAGGTCAGCTCTGATCAACTCTCTTCACTCTAATGCTGCCCTCTTTCTGTGTAAATGTTATGCTTTATTCCCTGAATAAATCTTTCAGGCCATGTTTACTGCTGGTGTTTGTTTCAAGCAAACATCGGTCTGACAACCATGATTAGAATTTAAGAGCTTTGATTCCATCTTAGAGGAGCTGAAATTTAACTTAAAGCTCAGTAGACATGGTATAAGTAAGTCAGCTGATCTTCCTACCAGAGAAATCTTTGCACATCTTCTAGGTACCATGATATCCCTCTTCAGATTCTTTGCTCAGAGAATAAATGATTTCTTCAAAAACAAACTGTTCATTTGAATCCATAAGTACAGGCAGATTCTACGTGTAGAAATAAGAGACTCAAAGGGACTGACTGGTACATTCTCTTCTCTTGATATTTCTATAGGACACCAGAATCTTTAAAAGCAAGTATAAAACTATAAAGGAAATTAGCATCTGTTAGCAAAATATCAAGAACCTTGAATATTCAGAGTTATTTTAACTCTTCTGTGCTTCATCACTGAGCACAGCAACAGTACTTACAAAACTACATTTCTATATATTAGACCATGTGGACCATGCTTATATGATCTGCCCAAGTGCTGTCCAAAAATTATTTTGGCTACAGGCAAGATCCTGCCTCAGATAAGCTCATAACAGTGTTCAGGGAGGGATGAACATTTGCAGTGAAAGAAATACTTTGATTTTATTTGTTCAGTTGTATGCAGCATTCACTTTCACAGCTGTGTTATACTTGTCCTGATATTTTTATTACCTATTCAAAATAAACAGGAGCAAAATCAAGAAATGTTGAGAGAGACATTTCCTCCCACTGTTTTAGCCATATTTTGTTCTTCATAAGAAAGGACTATTTTTGCATGTAAATCTAGGAATTTCTAGCCAAATACTCCAGACATCTGAGAAATAAAGAAAATCAAAAATAAATGTCCTTTCCCCGACAAATATAGAGAGGATGATTTACTACCACCAGTTTATGAATTACTTGCCTTCCTATTTCTGCAGTTTTAGTTTCTTTTCCTTCCATAGTGAATTAAATATTCACAGAGACAGAAAAAGCATGCAGACCAGTAGTCTGGAAATTCAGCATGACTGAGGGCAATGTAAAGACTATATCATTTGCATGTGAACACAGAACAATTTAGAATGGGAAGTCACCAATCACACAGGTTCCTGTTATGCCAGAGCTTTGCCCTGGTTATGCTGTTTGTGTGGATATGTGCATGTGGACCAACATAAAGTTTAGGAATGCTGTCATTGAACATACTCTTGGTGTATACATACTCACAATGTATGCATAGAAGTATTGCACTCATAAATACTCTTGTACATATCTGTAGAGTACACTATATCAAGTAGATGAATTTAAACATGAATTGATAAAAACCTTATTTGTGACTTCATGAAAATACTCAGTACAATAGTGCCATATTAAGCATCAGCATGTATGTCGCTATAACCTAGCAAAGTCCTTAGCTGTGTATGAGCAATCTCAAAGGAACCAAATATTTCACATTCAAGCCTGTGTATTCATCTTAATGAACCCAAATATATTCTGAATGGGAAACATTTACCCAAGCACAGCAAATGTATTGTTTTGTTTAATATAGACTATGCTCAATATAACTTCAGGCGAATGTGTACCAAACTCATTTATGCCTTAAAACTTGAGAAGCAAAATGAAGTTGCATGTATTATTTTCAGAATCAAGGAGACTACAAAACACAGAAAACTTAAAGCTTAATTAGATGAGCCTCAAATTCCCTGTTTGAGACTATTAAAAAGAAGAAATAGCCACTTCCTGGAATGGAGAGATACTAAAGTTGAATTATTCTGCTTGAATAGCTTTATAGCCTTCATCACCTTCATTTTGATCAGCAGAATATTCATTCTAATAAGATTTTAGTCTAGGAAAACAGATTCATGTCCTACTTTTTCATAGGCTTGACCTTGTTTATAGTCCATGTTTTTTTCGGTTTAACCTTGTGGTTGTGAATAGCTGTAAAACAAATGCTGTTCTTTTAACAGAAAGTGAGTTACTAATGTTAACACTATTTTCCTGTCAATGAAAAAACGTTATTAACATTAATCTTGTCTCCTCAGAAAATCTTATTAAACACTATTGTAACTTATACTGAGATAAATTGCTCCCTTTACTTTCTGAATCCTGAAATATTAATGAAGGGCATAATACATAAGTAATTTTTTATCATAGTGTGTGATCCATACCAATGTGGCGTTCCAGCTGATCTTCTTACCAAAGCAGTCAGAATCACTCACTACTGAATTTTTCAATCTATAATTCATTGGAAAATGTCACTTTGGTTAGCTGAAAAGCAAGAATACAATAGAAGCACCGAGTAATGTCAGATCACAGATTGTCATAAACAACCAAAACCACCACCATCACCACCATCACCACCAAAGTAATTAATAGAAGGCCAGTTTCAACAGATAGCGTGTCCCAGTTTACAATTTACATTAATGCAGCTTAGTATGAGGAAAAATAATATATACCGATATAACTGCAATTACAGACATATCATTTGTTTATTATAAAGGTGGCAAGCCCAAGCGCTTCCTTAAATGATCCATTTGTTCCAAGAGATATGAGTGACTTACTCTCAATATGTCACCACATCACAAGCAAGACAAAGGTCATGAATGTATCAGCTTGTGTTGATACTTGCGTGGACTTTCTGCCTGTCTCATCAGCCACTACTGATGAGTGGCTAGCCACAGCTACCTGATGAAAAGTAGAGGTGCTGCAGGGGTACTATCAGAGGATAAGGAAACTGAGGTAAAGACTGGGGTCAGGTTATCAAAGCAAACACCATTCTGAGGTATTTCATGTACTAATCTCAGACTGTGCTAAAATAATGGTAAAAAGAATATGCTTGCTAATAATCACAACAGAGAAATTCCAGCAATCTGAAAAGTCTGTTCATGGCCTACAAACCCCTTAAGGCTCAGACAAACCCTTGCTTGGAAGATTTAGGTGAAGTTTAAGCCATATTCTCTTGCCAAGGTACCTTCTCTGTCTTTGTTGTACCAGGCTCCCTGTTTAATCTCAGGACGGGCTCACCCTGTCTGGATCACTCAGGCTATACTGAAGAGGTGGGAGGATGGTTCCCCCATGACATCCCTCTCAGCACCTCTGGCTGGTAAAATGAAACACATCCTTCTAATTAAATAACCAAATGTGACCCTACACATACAGCTTACCCCAGATCCTTCTGGTGTCCTTGCCACACAGTCCCAATCCTAAGGCAATGCTGCACCACTGCCCTCCTGGTAATGGAGATGAGAGGCAGAAGGGAAGAACAAGTCTTCAGGAACTCCATTCTCCCTGCCATAGCCACCTTTACACCTTTCCTTACAGCATCAATGGGGGGAAGCAGAAGCAGGGTAGCTGGAGCAAGATCTGTAGGCCTCTTACTAGGACACATAAACAAAGCTTGTTTCTGAAACTTATTTGCCCTAAGGGTCATAGGCAACACAGAGAAAATGCTTCAGGCAGTGTCTAGACCTACTTGCAGGGATACACCAGAGACCTGGAGACCTAATTCTCCAGGCAGGCTGCCAAAAAATACCCTTGTCTTCAGCTGAGCTTGCACATCTAGGTATGTGTTCACAGATAAGGAGCCTGCTCAGAATGGATCAATATGGCTCAACATCTAGTCAGGCTTCAGATCTGAGAAAAGCTTCTGTGCCCAGTAACAGACCTATTCTGGGATCCTCAGTGTTGTCTCTACAGAGCCAAGCTGAGGTTGGGCACAAAAATATCACAAGTGTTTTCCTAAAGGCCAGTCTCATTAATATGCTACCGCAGGCAATTGTTTTACTTAGGTTTTAAACCAGGCCTGCTAGTACTGGTCTTAAATCAGCACTCCTTTCTTAGCTAGTAGAGAAAAATCATTCTTTGAGTGCTGGAGCTTGCAATTCAGTACCTGTTCCTGGCCAATATGCCATGTAGAATTTGTGCTGATTTTCCCACAGAATCAGCATTTTTCTTGCAGTGAGTTTTCAGTGAAGGAGAAAACAGGATTTCTGACTGTGAACACAACTCTGACCACGCATCAACATTTGTATGACTGTCTGTGCCTCAGAAAATAGCTACAAACAGACAGATATAGACCCAGACACATTCAGTATCAGGTATTTATTTGCATGACACCATGCAGGCCACTGAACAATGCAAATATTATGAGTCCTTATTCAAGTGCTTTAGTAGTACATACTCATCTTTATAATGAGACTGAACATAATGGGAATACTTCTGCCATGGGACACTTCATATGGCAAATTGAAATTTACTGCTTTAAGTAATGTTTCTAATTTTTTAAACCAATGTATTTCATTCTCTAACATAAATAAACTATAGGATGTTATACACTATTAGTTTATGTTCTTAAGTTGCAATTCATTACCAGTTTCCTCCCTTTAATTAAAAATGTATTTCACTGCTTTAGTTTAGTTCACTTTATGAATTTTCCTTCAGGTGAAGATGTAAATTAGATTTTATCTCCTCAAATTGTATAGGAAGACAGATTTCTAATTTAAAAACCCTCAATTACAAACTATTAAATTCTAATATTTGAGCACTTAATTATAAAACACATTTACTGATTCCCCTAAGAACCACACTGAAACAAATTCATAAGTAGAATCTAATTGGAAATGTAATATGATTAACAGAAAGTCTAGAGATGAAATATGAAGTGGAGATGTGGCTCCTGCCACAGTTACACGATCGTGAAAGAAAGTTTAATATTTTAAGCAAGAAAGAACTTAATCCTCTTAAGTCAAAAATCATCTAATGGTGAGCAGAGTCAGAGCTAGCTGTTGACCTGATAGTTCAATCAAACAGTTCTGCTGAATCTAATAAAATTTTGCAAAAAAGATGAGATGATTGTGCTCATTGCTATATAGTGATCATGGTGGACCAAGCCAGAACCCTTAAGTTTATGAACTAAATCTCCTCTAAGAGAGTAAGAATTATCTATACTATTGCTAAAAATATTCATTTGAAGTGTTTTTTCTAAATATTCTAACCATTTTCACATGCAAGCAGTTCTAAATTGATGCAACCTGAGTATATTTTCTAAGACTCAAAATGAAAATATCTACACAGACCTGGGAATAAATTGGACACCTGTGGCCACCACAAAAAAAAAAAAAAACCCAAAAAACCCCAAAAAACAAACAAACAAAAAAAGCCCCCCAAAACAACAACATCAACAAAAAAAAGCAACAAAACAAACAAACAAAAAAAGCAGCTAAGCATTTCATAAGAAATTAATGGAGCAAAATTAGCCTTCCAGTTTTGGCAGCAGAAATGCTAAATGTAATAATATTTTACTGATGTTAACCTATCTCCCAGGATACTTAATTCTCAAAAAATTACCATACAAATTATTCTCTATGGGTTTGTAATAGAATGGAAAAAGTGAAAAAGGTTAGCCATAAGGTAGAGAAAAAAAATTGGAAACACACACGTGTGGTATTTGAAAGGTTCTCACAGACTTTGTCTAGATGGAAACACACTACACTGTCAAATCTATGTTGTGACATCTTGCCATAGTCTCACACTACTGCCACCTTTGTCTTGCAGGGTTTGGCCACCCAAATTAGCTTGACATGAGATACCTGCTGCTCTGCTCTTTCACACTGGGGATTAGCATAAGCAAGGAGATTGTACATGGAAAGATATTAATCTATTTTTCAGCTATCAATAGCAACATGCAAATAAAGACAAATATGTTGTTTGTTCAGCCCATGTACTCCTGTCTTTAGCCTAAAGAATTTTCATATGCTTTCTACCCTTTTGCCACCCTTCACTTGATTTCTTTAGCTGAACATAGATCATCTCTCTCCCTTTCATCCAGATATTTTGCCAACAGTTTAATGAAAGTCTTAATTGTCATACACAACCAAAATTCTAATACATCCTCTTTTAAAACATTGAGACAGAACTCTTCAGCAGTATGCTTCTGACTCTAACATTTCAAACAGTTTGTGGGATGTCACATGATGATCTTCCCCTCGAAGAGTACATCCTGTCACAGAACTGCTTCTGGGAAATGGACAGCCTATTTCCTGGCAGGAGTGGAATAGCCACTATTACTACAGGCTTCACAAACTCTGTGTTCATGGACAATGTCTGACAACAGGATTGTTACTTGAAGCATTTAATCAGGCTTTAATTGCATTGAACCAGACCTGCTATATAATTTTCTGATAATCCCCTTGTAAGAAATAAATTTACTGGCGTATTTCCATGCTGAAAAAGGTTAAACTGAGTTCCATAGGGTACTTACTGTTGCAATTTTATGTGTGGGTACTTTTTCTTATAATTTAAAAATATTTTCACAGTTCTTTTAGAGAGTAAAATGAGCAGAAGTTTTGCAGTTCNTGTCTCATATATATCCTTCACACTACTAGCTCCATTACGAGGAATAATAAAATGAATCAAAATAACTCAGGTAATAATTTGATGCTAGTTCTCATAGGATGCTATTTAAGTGTTATCTCAGTGAAGCTCAGAATTGCAAAGTTCTTGCTCTTGAAAGTCATTACAGGAGACAGATGGTGTTGGGAGTGGCATGCAGTGACAGTGTTTACTCAGACAAATCTAGTGCTACAATTATACCTTAACAGAAGAATAATGCTATTTCACACCAATTCTAATCCAGAGTATTAATTATATTAAGTACAACTGTAATTACTACAAAGTAGTGATCCATCTTCTTATAACTGTTCAATTAATTTTTGCAGACAAAAAAAAGTTATGTTCCATTAATCTTCTTTTGAAAGAAGATTACACTATGCCAATTCCATTTCAATATGCACACATGTCTGGACAGACATCTTTTACTACAACGGAAGTGCTGTTGTATGCCTAAATGCAAAATTTGTAATATAAAAATGGTGCTATTAAAACACTGGTAGGCCCAGACCAAATTCTGTTGTCTGTTTTTAAACCTCTGTTCCACACTGTGTTACTTAAAATGGCTGCCAGACTAATGAAAACACAACACTCTATTCATGGTGTCATACCAGCAGAGAGACCAGACAACCCCAGGGAAATGCCGAATTACAGCACAATAATCAGAAATGGTCCAGATGCACTGGTAAAACACCTGGTTTGTAGATAAACGCTGACTCAAGAAGAACAGTTTTTATAAATCTAGAGGAATCTTTCTATGGCTGTACTATAGATATGCTGTTTCACATCCAGTTTGGAATTAATGACCAAGAGATATGGGCCAATTTCAATTTGAGACTTATAATTCAGAGCAAAAAGGAATTACTGAAAATTAAGAAGCAATGATAAGAGAAAGATCCATGCAGATGAAGGCTCTTTCTTGCTTCTGTTTTAAGGTATTATAAACTACTTTTTATTCTAAGTTCACCAGATTTTTCCACATAGGCAAATACAACAGAAACAATATGTGGATTCCATCAGAATTTAAGACACAGTCATTTTCTCAGGAAAACATGGTATTTCATAAACATACCTAATAAAATGTGCAAGTAATTAATGAGAAAGAGCTCTTCCTTTCGCTGATATCTTGAGTCTAATAGCAACATTGTGCTGATAATGATATTTTACAATGCTGAAGTTATATTTAAATCCATATACTTTCTATATAGAGTACTGTTCATTTTTTTGAATAAAGAAGAAAAGTGAAGAGACAGGAAACCTCAAACATCATTAAAAGTTTGGAAAAAAAGTCTAATTCTCCATAAAATATACTTATAAAAGGTACAAATGGTGTACTGCAAAGAATGTGTTTAATCTTAGAGATCCTGCAGTGTTTTTAATCAAACATCATTCTTTCTGCCTATGAATTTCTCGTATTCAGTAGAATACTGCTTTATGAAGAACTAATTTGCCTCTCTGAAACTTATTTTAAGGAAGAAAAAATTGAAAATATATCCAAAGATGCCTTTAGAGGAAGGAACTCTTCCTATTTGATACCTGAATTTCTGTAGTCAGAATTTTCTGAGGATATTTTTATGTTTACACATAACTTGCTTAGATTATTAATTACATGGGACCTCCAGGAAAGAGATTTCTAAATTGGAGATGCATTTAATCACCTCTGTGTGCTGGCTATGCTTAAAAGGCTTAACCTTTTCACAATCTATTCCAAGGATGAACTAATTGATAAGACCAAACTACTGTGCTTCTGCTATTAAAGGTTAATACAGAACCACACAGGCAATTTGTTGCTCATTTTAATCTGTGTTCCTTATTGACACCTAGTAATTCAACATAATAAAATGTTACAAAGGGTCAACCACCCATGTGGTAGCTGTGCCCTAGTGATGGCTACCAGACAATGCAAATCTAAAATAACCAATAATTTACCATCACCTACAACACTTAAGCTATAGATCTATGCATTCAAAAATGTAAGAAGACACTGGACAGCTTTCTAAAATTGAAGAATAGAGATTACAGTTAAAAAATCATTTCTACTTAAAAAAAGAAAGGAAAAACCTACTGAGTACCTGTACAGTATATTATATACAGATATATATTGCAGCAGGTCTGGATTCTGTCCCACAGTCAGCACCAGTACACTTCATCCATTATGCCACTGAAACCCAACGGGGTTTCGGTTTCTTCTAATTATAAAAACTAATTTTTAAAAATTCACAGATTCAAATGTTATGTGTATTTTAACAGCAATCCTAAACCCCCCACCAGAAATAAAAAAAAACAAAAACCACCACCCCACCAAAACAGAGAAGACATGATCCAGCAAAGAAAAAATAAATACCCTGCACATACTGCACCTACTGTTTGTTTAATTATAAACAAACATGAAGGACCTTGGGTTATCATTGTTTCTCCTTGCCCTGGGTCTAGTGCTTAGCACTCCAGTGTCCCAATACTTCAGGAGGAAGGTAAGTTCTTTCAAAGCAACTATCCAGTTTCCAGCTGCCCTCCAGTACATATTTTCTCTAGTGCACTACACTACACTCATTCAGAGTCAATGAATTCAGTACAGAACCACATCTTCAAGTAGAAAATAGGTAATATTTTTGCAAATAAAAGGAAAATTAAAGTAATGTTGTTACTCAGAGAAGCATGTTTTTCTTCTTACTAGACTGGATGGGAAGAAAGTTAAAAAAAGGAAGACTCTTTTATGTTCCTCTTCACTCCATGAAAAGTCCTCAGATTCTTACCTTGTTGTACACCTATTATCAACCTGTAATAGACTGGGTTGCCAAAATGGACCATCATTTTATGGTGTTGAAGTTGCATCATTGAGAATAGCCAGTAACATCAGATCCTTACTTAGGAATAAATTATTTAAGATTGTAGTTTGGATGCTCACAGGGTATCTGCAATGTCCTAGTGATTTTTGTTCCATCAGAAAAAATCCAGAAATTTTCTCTTTTTCTCTCATTGAGAAAAAGTCAAATTCGGTGTCATATCTACTTCAGACTTTGTGTAAATTTTCTTTTCTGGCAGTGTCATTAGATAAAACCCTAGAGAAACTAAAATAGATTTTACTTTGCAGAGTGTGAAGAAAAGGACTAACTGTAAAACAGAATTAAAAATATAGCTCCTAATCATGTAAATGCACTAAAAATAAAATTATTTTACTAATAAAATAATATTCAGCTGAAAATAAGCATAAAACTCTCTGTTACTACGTGTAAGTTTCCCAACATCTTCTCATTGCTTTAATCTCCATTGAAACCCGAAATTATGTAATAATCTATTTCTTTAAAAGGGGAAATGGAACAATGATAGAATCATAGAATAGTTTAGGTTGGAAGGGACCTTAAAGGTCATCTAGCTTCAACCCCCCTGCCATGGGCAGTGACACCTTTCCCTGGACCAGGTTGCTCAAACCCTCATCCAACGTGGCCCTGAATACTTGAATCACTTAATGATTTTAGGAATCTATGAACTCTTCATCTAATTACGAAGGATCTTGCTCTTAAATGATTTTTAAAAAATGACTTTTGATTTCAGCCCATTGTTGTATTCCTGTGTAAATGAGAATAAATTCAGAAAGTGTGCTACTTAACAAGAAATTAATTCAAGCATTTTTCTACAACTTTGCATCACAGCAGGTATCCTGATACTCATGATATTGTGCCAAATGATAAACATAGAATGCCAGAGAACAAAAAGGATTTTTAAGCAGTCATGAAATAATTTTGGTTTGTATCTTATAATTTACACATTAGGAAACAACCTCTAATGAATGTAGAAGGTTGATCTGTGAGTATGCACACTGCCTCCATCTCCAAATACATATTCCATGAAAAACACAGAGGATATATTTTCATCAGTTAACTGGAGAGATTTTCAAGGGGCATTCTTTTTAACAGCCACCTACATGCCATTCTCCAATGCGAAGAAGAATAGGAGTAGTATGAAGACATTTTATTAATAGAAGTTTGAAAATGTTTTCCCCATAAATCTTGCCTGACACTTGAATGAAACAAGGAAAAATATATTTCTGCAGACAAGGAAGATTTTCTTAAGAAGCCACCCTTAAATATTATTTCTTTATTCACATGGAGAAAAAAAAATAACTACAGCGAATTACATAGAAGCTATCTTAAAAGCTGATTTTTTTTTGTAGTCCTTCCCTCCAGTCTACCTTTCCACCTTTCTTTGGATCCCAAAGGAACAGTTCGCCTCCTGCGAGAAAGAAATTCAGTTACCAGGTCAGTGAATTGTAACTTTCAGTTTCCATTCAGCCATCAGGAGATCTGAATGTCACAAGCCAGAGAGGTGAAATTCTAATGACTCAGTAATGGCATGAAGGACATGGTTCCTAAGTTTTGGTGCTCATGGTAGCTCATCATATACCCATGGGCAGAACAACTACCTCCCTTATCTTTGCCTCCCCTTTGTAAAATAAGACTGCACTAATACTCATTAGATGCCCATATAGAATGCTGAGGGCAAGTGCAAATAAATGCTGTGTGTGTAACAATCCGATTTAAACTCAGAGGAGCAAAGAAAGTTAAGTCCCTGTATATAAACTGGAAAGAACTTTGAAGGTTCAAAATATTACCAAAAACTACATTAAAACCAAACAAGATTAAATGTTGATGCCAGAAAATTGATATATTTTTATTTAATAGTAAGAGAAGCAAAGAGAAAGAAAAACAAAAGTACAGACAAATTTAGAAAAGGCCAAG
>VZTR01007470.1:0-20554 GCA_013400775.1 Chaetops frenatus
TCCCCCAAGATCTCTGCAGAACTGCTTTCCAACCAGATGGCCTCCAGCGTGTACTGGTGCAAGAGTTCACTCTCAAATATCTCCAGATACAGGACTTGGCATTTCCCTGAGCTTATCTTTATGAGGCTCCTCTCTGTCCAGACTGCCAAGATCTCTCTCCATGGCAGCAAAACCCCCTGGCTTATCAACCACTCCTCCCAGGTTTCTCATCACCCACAAACATTCCAGGAGTGCACTCTGCACCATCATCCAGGTCATTAATGAAGATGTGGAACAGTGCCAGCCCCACTGTGGACCCCTGGGGCACACCACTAGTGACTGGCCTCCAACTGGACCTTGTACCACTGATCACAATTCTCTGGGCTGGGTTGTTCAGTTTTAAATCCATCTCACTGCCCACTTATCTAATCTATACCCTGTCACCTTGTCTATAAGGATGTTAAGGAAGACAGGGTCAAAAACCTTACCAACATTAAAGCAAACAATATCCACTGCTCTCCCTATAGGCACCAAGCTAGTCTCTTCATTGTAGAGGGTTATCCTGTTGGTTAAGCATGATTTTCCCTTTCTAAGTCCATTATGACTACTTCTAATTGCCTCCTCGTCCTTTACCTGTTCGGACGTGCTTTCCAGGGTTAGGTGCTCCACCAGCTTCCCAGGAACTGAGGAGAGGCTGACAAATCTGCAGTTCCCCAGATGCTACCAGAGCACTCAGAGATGTTCCTTTTTGTCCTTTTTGAAAAGATTAATTACATGCACTTTCCTCTATGAACTCCATAACCTGTTTGAGACCCTGGAGCTTCATGAACTCCATAACCTGTTTGAGACCCTGGAGCTATATATGTGCAGCTTAAATACTGCCTAACCTGTTCCCCATGACCCCTCTCTGCCAAAGGTCAGTCTACCTCCAGACTTGCCCTCTGATCTCAAAAATCTGTTACCAGTAAAGGCCAAGGTAAAGAAAGCATAGCATAGTTCAACCTTTTCTCCACCACAGCAGTAAGAAGAGACTGACAGGGACACACTGAGAACCTCATATTCTTCATATAATTACAAAAAAATAAGAATCTTCATTTAGGCATGAAAACATTTTAATGTACTATAAAAGGGACTGTAGTCAGGAGCAAGATGATCAATCTAAGGAACTTAAGACATCCAGATAAAAATATACCATTTCATAATATTCCAAGGGAAGCATTCTTAAAGTCCTTCTATGTTCAAAAAAAATGCAAAAATTGTAAAAAAAAAAAAATCATTAAACAAGTCTCCATGAAGAGAAAGATGGAATAAGTTAGAAGCAACATTAAATATGTCTTGGGTTGTAAAATATAACCCAAATGTGTATTCTATTTTCATCTGTTGAACCCAGCTAGGAGATACTGTTATTGTAACTCTAGTGGAGGAGAGTGCAGATGCCTTCTGTTAATGAGACAACTGATAACACCAGATAAGGCAGTGCCTGCTCAACTCTTCCATCACCCATCCTCCCTCCTGTTAATGGGACAACTGATAACACCAGATAAGGCAGTGCCTCCCCAACTCTTCCAACACCCATCCCTCCTCCAAGGGACTGATAACACCAGATACAGCAGTGCCTCCTCATCTTCCTGTACCCATCTCTGCTCCAAGGGACTGATAACACCAGATACAGCAGTGCCTGCTCAACTCTTCCAACACCCATCTCTCCTCCAAGGGACATCACCCGTGAATGGGCCATTTAAGGCCTCTCACATGACTGATAACACTACATCATTCTATTGTGAGAGGCTCCACCCCGTGGGAGGAGCCAAAGCCTTTCCACCAGATAAAGCAGACCGGACAGATGCCATAAGCAGCCTGTTTTCTACAGGACCACCAGACTGGACCTTTTTGCTTCAGGAGCATCTCTACTCCAACGGAGCCACATCTGACACCCCAGGAGGACTTTTGGACTGCTCCCAACACCCTGACCAACAGGGTGTCAGGTTTGCATTCTGACTCTGTCAGTGGTTCTTTGTACTACTGTATTTATTTTATTTTACTCTTGCTTATTGTTGTTGTTATTTGTTTCTTCTCTATTAAATTGTATTTCTGACTTGGAGCCTCACTGGTTTTGCTTTCAAACCAGCACAAAATAGAATTAGCATTTTCAAACTAGACAAGGATTGTCACATTTTCTGCAGAGTCCTCTAATTATCTTTGGTTCCTACTAGAGCACATAAAAGTAAAAGGCCTCGTTTTGATTTTCAGATTCCCTTCAATAACAGCATAGGTTTGCAAGCATCACTTACACTTGCATTTGTGTAACTCGAGAGCTTGCAAGCAGGTTTTCTGTGGGTGTAAGATTAAATATAACTCCGTAAGGTCAGGAAGCTTTAGCACATTTACACTAATGTGAGAAATCGGCCCTGTAAGATTTTCACCAGTTTCAATCCTAAAGTTAGAATTCTTTTTGTAAAGCACATACAGTAAGAACACCCCAAAGTAGTAACATATAATGAGCTCTTAGCTTCTTGCAGGGCTTGTCACTGGATCAGAAATGACAAAACTGCACTAACTTGCATGTGCCACTTCTCTTCTTCCACTGGGCACCACACATTTAATTGCACTTACTGTAGCATACACCTGACAGAAAACCATGCAAGCTTACTGCACCCATCCCTCATTAGAAGTGATTTGAATCTCAAATGTAGTTTTTCCAGTAAGTTGTACTTATTGAAGTATTTTATATACAGACTAGCATACTGTCATGCTGTTGTGATGGGCTGACCTTGGCTAGGAGACAGGTGCTGACCAAAACCACTCTTTCACTCCCTTTCTCAGCTCTACGGGAGAGATAAAATACAATGGAATGCTCACGGGTTGAACTAAGAACAGGGAGAAATCACTCACCCATTACCTCACAGCTAACACAGACTTGACTTCGGGAAATTAGTTCAATTTATTACCAATCAAATAAGAATAGGGCAATGAGAAAACGAATCTTAAACACCATCGCCCCACCACTTCTTCCTAGGCTTAACTTCACTGCCTTCTACCAGCATCCCCACAGTGGCGCAGGGGGACAGGTAGCAGGAGTTGCAGTCAGTACCTTCACACCTTGTCTGAAGGGAACTAGACACGGACTCTTCTCCTGCTCCAGCACAGACTCCCTCCCAATGGGGACAGTCATGCACAAACTTCACCAAAGTCAGTCCTTCCCATGGGCTGCAGTTCTTCACAAACTTCTCTTTCACAGGGAAGAGCCTGCTCCAGCACGGGTCCCCCCCACACAGGGTCACAAGTCCTACCAGCAAACCTGCGCCAACGTGGCCTTCTCTCCACACAGACCCATAGATCCTACAAGGAACCTATTCCAGCATAAGCTTCCACAGGGTCATAGCCTCCTGCTAAAGCAGAGGGTCCTCCAGGGGCTGTGGGTAGGTATGTGCTTCACTGTGGTCCTCCATGGGCTGCGGAGGACAGCCTGACTCACCATGGTCTGTACCACGGGCTGCAGGATAATGTCTGCTCTGACAGCTGGACCATCTCATGTCCTTGCCCTCCTTCTTCACTGACCTTGGTGTCCGCAGCTGCTTCTCTCACATTCTCACTCCTCTCTGCTGCTGTTCTGTAGGGTTCCCCTTTTTCTCCCTTCTTAAGTTCATTATCCTAGAGGCATTACCACCATCACTGATGGGCTCAGCCCTGGGCAGTGGCAGCTCCATCCTGGAACCAGGCTGGCCTTGACTCTGTTGAACATGGAGGAAGCTTCCAGCAGCTTCTCACAGAAACCACTCCTGTAGCCTCCCCACTACCAAAATCCTGCCACATAAACCCACTATAGGCTTTGAAAGGAGGAATCATTCCCATATAGAAAACTGAAATTAATCAAAACTAAATAGAAACTTTGTGTACTTCAATCTAAATCTTGAAACAAAACGAGGTCTGAAACACATTTACTACCCACTGTGAAGACTGAATCCTGAAATCATCCCCATCCACTCACTTCGTCAACTTTCAAACAGATAGTCACTCACAGATTATCAAGTCTAACTTTAAGGCAGTGAAACTTTTTAATATCCAACAAACTCCTGTATCTCTTTTATATAAGATTTTCTACTCTTCAAGAACAGTTCAAATTAAAAAAAAAAATAGGAAATAACTCTCCTCAACATTTACCACCACACAATGTAAGCAGAAGAAGATGAAAAATGGGGTTGGAAAAGTGGTGATGAAGTCAGGTCATTGCTTGTGCCCTGGCCTCCCTCCATCTTACTGTAGTCTTATTTATGCTTTGCTTCTGGTGGCATCTGTGACTAATCACTGCAAAGAATGAGTAGATCAAAGTTAAAACCTCAAACACACTGACATCCCATACACCCACTGCAATGTTGGCACCTGGATACCAAAGTTACAGTGACTTTCAAAGAAACTTAAGGCTGCCCAGTGTTCAAGGTTTGATGTTCCCAAAGCCACCTAATGAGCCCAGAAGAAAATCAGATTTTAGATGGAAAACTTACAGAGCAAAACTTATTACCTGCGTACACCTTAATTTCATCCTGAAAAAGGTTTCCTAAAGGTAGCAAAATAGGCAGGCTCAGCTCAGCTGCATTTTTTAAATTTACTCTGATTATTTCATAGAAGCTGTTTCCTCTAATGTAAAAAGTCTACCACCTCAAGGGGTAACCCACCGCCCTCAAACCCCAAAACACACACCCACAGTCACACTTCTCTTAGCATTCTGTCATTAGAGTTCAGCTCTAACCATGATGAACCAAAATTGAAGTTAACTTTTAAAATATCAAAGTAACTGAGGATGAGAATCAAATGAGAAGGATTTTACAACGAAAAAGTGAACACACCATAACTTATACACCTCACCATGGCAAGCAAATATATCACTTTCTTTTTGTCATCTACATACAGAAGCAATCAGCAAGACAGTTACTTTCTCCTTCATATAACAAAGGAAAAATGGCATCATATGCAGATTTTCAACTTACCTTAAACCATGTATACCAAGAAAAATAATCCAGCCATATCTATCTGAATAGATAAGTAACTGCTGTATCTGAGTTTGTGTTCTGACAGTGTGGGGTCACAGCATTTATGTAACTGTGGATATATCATTCAGCACTAATAGGTCAAACCAGGTATTATTTGGTAGAAAAAGCTTACATTGGGAAAGAATGTCTACAGAGTGCCCAGAAATTAATTTCTTGCCAAATCTGTTATTTGTGCTTCGTAATTCAGGTCTCCAGAGAAAATAAAATTCTTCAAACTAGGACCATCAACAATTAAAACATCTCTTTTTTTGTGTGTATGGATAATTTGTATATACTTTGTGGTTTGTTGCTTGACGTTGTTTTTCATTGAATACTCTAAACACACTCAATGTTCAGAAAATCTCTCCAGCTAGGACAAGTGCAAGGATCAAAGTGTGGCAATCTGTCTATCACACAAGATTAACTGGATACAGCATGTAATAGCAGAGACATCTTCTGAAACAAGAAATACCTATCGTTCTTCAGGAGATATCCCATCACTGCAAAGCAAACAAGCAAAGCAGAAATGCATCTTGATACTAACACTGCACAGACAGGCTGACACACAGACAATGCAAGCAAAGAAAACCATCACAAAAGCACTACCTTAGGTGACAAATAGGTCTGCAATCTTTTTCCTTCTCAACAAAAACAATCTGCCAGGCATCTGGAGACAAGCACATTATCCAGATACTCACCATTTAGAGAACTGTACTAATGCCTTTTTGTTAATGTTTTGCAGGACTATCTCTGGGAACAGAAGTCTTTTCATCATTAAAGAACAAGCTCAGAAAGCTTCCTTCTCCTACACTGCAGATGTGTTTTCCTCTGACCTCTGACTATATTTAGGGCTGAACATAACAATGCAGCAGTGATGAAGACCAGATAATAAGAGATTTCAGAAGAAAAAGGACTGGTTTCTTGTTTAAAGAAAAGGAACAAATGCATGTAAAATGAAACAAAGAATATCTATGTTTATGTTGCAGTGTAGCCTGTGCAAGCATTCAAAAAAATACTCAAAGCTAACTCTGAAAGTGATTATGTTTAAAAATAAAGAATCAATGAGTGACTAAACATCCTTTTAAAGAGAGATCCTCATTTGGGTTACCTACAGCACTGTAATCCTGTTTTGCACCAAATAATGTTTGTTGGACAACTTTTTCCCCACGTATTTTGTTCATAAGACTCTTGCAAGAATCGATTTTCATAAATCTAAGGTTGTCAGTTCTGAAAACAGGCTGAAAAGTAGCTAACTCCCAAGCACAGACTCCACAGGGAAAGATTAAGTATCAGTACCAGTCCACACGTGCTTGTGAGCATCTTTCATGAAATGAGGGCTACTGAAGTACAGGGCTGCTTAACCTGCATCCTAAAATACAAGACAACTTTGCAGTATTGCATAAATTCAGTAATAACCAGGAATAAATATATTTCATCACTTGTATAATCAGAAAGAAATAGTAACAGAGACTATAAAACAAAATGCGCAAAGAGAAAAGCCCCATGGACTTGTCCTAAATTAAAGCAAAAAAATCTTGAAGGCTAGCATAAATCGCAACTATAGGATAGAGAGTATCACATCATAAACAATTTTAACAAAACCTATTCCTAGTGCAATACAAGTACTAGTGAAGAACAATTTCCTGAAACATATTCAGTTTTATTTTGCAAATGAAATTTTTTGGAAGCAAGATGGCTACAAATAGAGTATCCAACACTATACAAAATAAGTGTACAAGCTTACAAACCACAGAGTGCAGCAGGACAAATTCCAGTCACTGCCAGGCAGCACTTCAGACACTACAAGGGGTCTGCAAATCGCATGGTTATAACTTTTGGGGAGCTAAAGACCAAAGACTGCACTGAGCTGCAGGTCAGTGCAGGAGAGTAGCCTAGGGGGAAAGGCTGGCAGAAGGCTACACTTAAGACATTCCCCCGTATCACAAGGCATCCTCTCTAGAATGAGATCCTTGGGGAGAAACCTGAAGAAGTACATTCTTCAAGCCTCATACTCTCATAAAGAAGGGGAGGACAAACACCTTCTGGTAAGGGCTCCAGAAGGTAGGTTCCTTTTAGCTGCTCACCAGACAGTACAGCACATGGAGTATGATGCCTTTCCTTAGCAAACAACCCTCTGCTCCCATTGCCAAAATCTCTCAAGAAATTGCAAGATTTTGTGCAGAGAGGCTGTGGGACCTCCACTGTGGGAGGTGTTCAGGGTTGGACAAGCTGACCTGATTAGTGCTGCTTTTGCACTGATGAGCTGCAGGACCTGTGGAGGTCCCTTTCAAGCCAAAGTACTCTGTGATTCTATTATGATTCTTCCCGCAATGCCCACTAACTGAAAAGTTAGGAAGTAACAGAGCTGAAGTCATTTAGCCAGCTGTAATTCTCTTTTATGTCACTTTGTATGCTAGCTAAGCAAATTTACAGCAGAAAAATACTGCCACATTAGTCAATAATATACCACTCACATATGCAAAGAGGGCACAAAAAGATGGACAACTACAAATACAACCTTTACAATCATCTGGTCTTGCAATACCAATCTATATGTAAATCCAGTTCTCACAGTGCTTCTTCTTGTACACAGTATTGCATGCCAGAATATTTGTAAGAGGACAGAAATGGTAAAGACATGTTAATTCAAGCAGTATTAACAGTCTTGCCCCAAGACAACACATTTATTAAACCACCCGGACTCTTCCTGCAATTTCTTTCCTCATCCACTATACATATTCCCATTGCTGATAAAGACACAAACCTCAAA
Organism: Chaetops frenatus; assembly: GCA_013400775.1. Taxonomy (NCBI): domain Eukaryota; kingdom Metazoa; phylum Chordata; class Aves; order Passeriformes; family Picathartidae; genus Chaetops; species Chaetops frenatus. Next base: position 7,777 of record VZTR01007470.1, read on the forward strand.
AAACCCAAACAAAAACCCTGAAGTCTTTCAAAAGAAAACTGAATTATTATAAATCATACCAGGAGACCATACAATGTGTATATGAAAGAAATTATGCCTAGAAGATTGTCTTCTTTTATATGTCTAACTTCTTGAGGCCAGTGGAAGTCTCTGCTTGAAAAGCTTCTCAGAAATGTTCTCAGTCTGATGAATCAATTGCTTGGTCCATCTCAGACTGAAGACTCTCTACAATGTAGAAGAGGTCTGCCTTTTCCGCCTGCTTTTTCCAACTCCTCCTCTGAGACAAATTTTAGAATTAACTTCTGTTAGCACAGCTGGGATTTATTTCCACATTCTGAGCTTTTCAAATAAAGAACCACTACAGTTCATCACCACAAGCTGAAAACCCCAGGTGTTTTTTTCTAGCAAGAACAGACAGAACAGTTGGAGGCAGTTTGGATGATGTTTCACGAAGCAAGATAAAGCAATGCCAGCCTGAGACAAACTCTCACTGTAGGAGAGTTGAGCCCAACTTAGTAAGGTCTAGTTAAGTAACTAACAGTCTTAATGAGGTGGTAAGATTTCATCAAACCCACATATATACACATACTAAGAAATAAAACTGACAGCACAAAGTGAAATCAACTGGCACATAACAAATCTACACACAATCCTGAAATAAAATTAATATTGACTTCAGAGCTCCTTTAGTAAGGGGCACAAGTTTTATACTGAATAGAGTATGTAATTGATCCAGTTAGAGTTCATTTTTAAGCCTTACTGCAAGTGAACCCAAGTTCTTTATGTTCCACTGATTAGATTTCACTGACTTTCACTAGTAATTATGGAATGCCACATGAATCAGAACCTCATGTTTATTCAAATTGGAAGCAGATTTGGAATAAAGAGGTTTTATTTTACATTGAGTATTACTCTCAATTATATAGATAGCAGCTGGAACACATGCATTTTGGAGATGGAAGTGATTCGATAATGTGCAGTGGGTTTGGCTAGTGATAAAATTTTTATTAATTATTTACATAAACAATTTTACTAGAGGACTGTTTGCTGACACAGTAGCTACTCCAGAAAGCTAGCAAAAAAAAAATCAAATCAAAATTACCTAGATTATCTTAGTCATTGTCAGTGCTGCTGTAGCAAGCTTAGGATCATTTAATTCTACTTTTNATTCTACTTTTAGTCTAATTGTACATTTAATCCTTAAATATACATTCCCTTGATTATCCTTAAATATACCTTCAATTGATTACCTCAGGTTTCATTTTTTAGATGGTCTGCATAGTGAACGGATTAACTGGTACCATCTTTGCCTAGAGATTAATTTAGCTAAATCATTACAGGCCATTCACTGTGCTCTTCAGCCTGAAAAGCAATTAATCATGCAGAGGACAAAAAGCAGAGCACAATGAGAAATCCTGTAATGTCTGTACTCAACAGTGAGAAGGGACGCTCTGTAATACTGCAAACATTACTTTCCCATCCTGATCTGTTGTTCTTCCATTACTGCACTTGTGGCTAGCACTGTATGTTCATGGCTAAGCTCATCTCCCAACATCAATTATACACATTTCTGTCAAGTACAAAAAGGAATTAGGAAACACTAGAAACAAATTATACTAGGAAAAAAACCACAGACCTGGGCATGTCTGCTGAGACAAAGATAAATAAAGGTAGTATTGAATTAGAAATAATTTCTTTTATCCAGCTTAGTTTCTAAAATTGCAGGAGCATTTTTTTAAATTATTTCTTAGCAACTCTAATACATTCTGTAATAGCTCTAAAGTCTAAAAATCTAAAGTCATGTTAGGATATATACTTACAGAAAAAAACAAATTAAAGCTTAAAAGAAACTATCACCTGAAGAAATGAGAAAAATACATAAACTTATAAAATTAAACAATTTAGTACCTCCTCTAAATAGAACAGTTCCCTCTTACAGCTGAAAATATCAAGGTTCAGATCATCCAGGGGACCAAAATATCTTTAATAACCTGGACTTCACTGCCCTTGCAATCACTATCACAATTAAAACCTGGTTTAGCAGTCAGATAATCAGAGCTAAAGGCTCAATCCTACAGAGCTCAAACTTCAATCCTATTAAAAAGACACTTCAGTTTGGAGTATGCGTACAGATGCTCATGCTCACAGGCAAGGGAAAGTTAGGGATAGGAAAGCAGAGAGCACAGATACCACATCCACAGGATGGGAAGAATCAGCTAGCATGGCATTTTAAGGCATGAAAAACACATGAAGAGGGCTATATTGCAGATGTAGCTACAGAACAATTTTTTAAATAATTCTTAACTAAACTATTAGATCCAAAAAATTATTCCCTCTCTTTTCAGACCCCACATAAGAACAGCCTGTTACTCATTTGTATTTGGCTGTCAGGGGAAGCAACTGGCCTGAAGTCACACTTTGTCAGCTCAGAGGGGGAATTCTGACACCCAAAATGACAATTAGTTGAACTGAAATAGTAGCTCACCCATGAAAGTGATTCACGCCTCTATTCTACTTTGGCACTGAGTTTATTACAACAGAATTTACCGTGAGAGTCAAACTAAATAATTCCACTATTTCTTGAAAAGAATTTTAAAATTATTAAACCTTAAATGAAAAAAGCAGGGTCCTGTTTATGGCAGACTGGACAGAGATCAAATTCACATCACAGGTCTGAAGAGTGTACCTCTGGCATATTTCACATCAGGTTTGGTCTGTTCTGCTTTAAGGAAAAACCCTAAAAATTACCTTGAAATTATAACATAACTTACACCAAGAAGTCCAAAGTGGCTCACTAGGGGATGCACAGGAGTATTTTACATCAACCATCATCAGATTGAAAATAGTTCTGTGTAGCTCAGCCCTTATCCTTTCCATCTGATGTTTCAGGTGGACAGATTTAAAAAAAAAAAAAAAAAAAAAAAAAAAAGAATAAGAAGAAGCTAACTAAAATTTAGAGACTTATAAAACATTTTTTAAAACTATGGAAAATAAGAGACAAAATGGCTTGATCTAGCAATTCACTATAAGGGCTTATTTCTTTTAGTAAAGATAACAGGCTTTAACTTCATGCAGTCCTATATCACAACTCTAAAAGATTAACAGGTAAGGGACACAAAAGAAAATAATCTGTGTCACAAAATCTTTTCATTTTGAACTAGTTTAAGCAGTATCTCAAATGATACTCTGCATTTGGAAGCAGGAAACACCCTAAATAAACCAAAGCAAGTAAAGACCAACTATCTAAAGAGGAAAATCTTTAGCTTCTACCTTATTTCACCAGAGAAGAAACTGCATTCCTGAAACCCTGACAGTGCAACAGATCAAAAAGAGTTTTACTTTAGTTACCTATGACATGAAAACTCAGCTCCAGAACTTTCTACATCTCTCAAGAATGCTCAAAGTGTTCAAAGAAAATTGCACTAGATGCATCTTGCTATTCCAGAGAATTGTAAAGATCCACACTCTTCTTCATATACATATAAAACATATAAAAACCAGTCACTGGTTTATTAAAGATGCCACTTAATGCACAGCTGCAAAGTGTCTGAATGTTGTGCTGAGAATTAGCACAGTTACCACTAAACACACTCAGCCACTCAGTCAGGCTGCCAGGAAGCTGCTGCCACTGGCAGGCAGCTGTGTGGGAAAGATTCCTCAGCAGTCACCCACACCCTCCTCTGCCTCAACATCTCTGCTTTCTGCTTAAAATCACTGCTGATCCACATTCCTAAAATTATATTTTCCTTATAAACAACACTAGAATATAAGCAGCTGAGTATGCTGCTCAAGGTTAGCCATTTAATGGCATTTTCTATTTCAAACTAGAGGTCAATTCACAATCTTTTTGGTTGGTACATTTACTAAATTACACAAAAAGCTTTCTCCTTTTCCTTTGGGGTATAGCTTCTAAGAGATAGAGGTTATACCAGAAAATTACAGATTTTTTTAGAATAAAAATCTAGACCCAGTCAAAGAAGAGACTGGAATTAATTTTGGTAGCACTGATACAGGAACTAGCACTCTCATCTCCTAACTTCTGTAAAAGCAAGGCTTATGCCTTCTGGCAAGTATATTTGGAAAGTTGAACCCCATTAATACCCCAGCAGCTTCTTCAAGAAACAGAGATTCTCTAGTGCCTAGTTGGGTTTTCTTAAAAAGAAAATCAATAAGAGAAATAAGCTTCATTTAAATGACACTTGTGGATTTCTCTTTTCTTCTGAAAGAAGCTATGAGCTAAATAAAAATAAAAAAAAAAAAAATAATCAGGGTATTCAGTGTCAAAAAAATGTCAACTAATGCCACCTAGAAGCATTTTTTTCATTCTCTGCTACTGTTACCACTGTTACTAACAACAAAGTATCTGGACTACAAACAAGTGATGATTTGCATTTGCTTTTATTTATTATTTCACATACTAAGTAATTAGCACAGTCAGTGCTTTTACACCTTTGAAAATAAAGTCCCTACTCAGTGCCAGATCTAGGATCTTGCCTTGGACACACAAGGCCACAATATATTTAAAAATATTACTACATCCTGCACACAGAACTGTTAAATTGTGTCAAATCAAACAACCTTGATAAATTCAAGTGTGTCAGACATCATCTCCTGGGTGACTACCTGGCTCAGATAGCATTCTTACCAGGGTAACTGTTAAGTTTCTCAGAAAAAAAATTCATCAAAATGATCAAAACTGAAAAGTGTATCAGCTACATTTAAAAAAACCACCTCAAATTCGGAACCAACAGTATCAATCTCAGATAGCATCACACACACAGACTCAGTGTAAGGGAAGATGCAGGTTTGTAAAGAGCTTCCAGGAATGAAACCTGGTTCAGGCCACTTCCTCGGCACAAAATCAAATTTCTGCTCATTAAACTGTACTACTACATAACAAAACTTACCTGCTTGATTCCAGCTGCTTCTTTTTGCAATCCACAAACTTCTACTTACTGTTTCTACCAAAAACACCATCTTGAGATGACCTTTTTGTGACTTAAAAGTCTTACTCTCTCCCCCACCTCTTTTTCATCTTTTTTAATGGCTAATGCCCCAGGGCCTCCAAACACAGGCTGCTAACTTCAGGAAAACTGCCCACAAAGCACTGAGGATTCTGTAGTATAAACAGTGCTACAATTCCTTGCTTATATCCATCCTTTCAAGGGTACTCCCTTGTCAATAAATCATGAGTTCCACAAGCAAAGAAGTACCTCAACCCACACACACAACTCAGTGTTTCTCATCAGCAAGTGAATAAGAAGGGATTGGACTCTAAAAAAACCTGTCATTTAAAACATGTCATAAATGGCTCAACTCAACTGCAAAATGATACCTTAATGTAAAATCAGCTGCTGCTCTTTATGTTCTTGCTGCAAAGATCATGCTTTCACATCCCATTTGGCTTTAGTGGATGATCAAGAATAAAAAAAAATACCAACAAAAACTAAAAAAATCCTAATGAAACAGATTTCAGTGGTTCCTAAAACAATACTCTTAAATAACCTCTTCTCTTAAAAACACACTGTAAAAGGTACACTTGGCTTCTCGGAAATAACAGAAAAAATAACCTTCCTAATAACAAGTAATTACAGGTAATTTAAACATTTTGGTAAATGGACACTATGAGTAACAGAATTCAAACTTTCTTTCTAAGGACAGAGGACCAAAGGAACATGAAAAAAAAAAGGGGGGGTTTATCTGTGAATTTTTTTGAACTATATTCAATTCAACATACTACAAAAGAACTGGAAAAACAGCTTTATTGATGTCTCCAGCCATTACATATTTTGTTAAAGGCAGTGTAATTTAATTTAAGCCATTCCAATTGCCCAGAGCATTCACTAGTTTCTTCAGGTCTTTTGAAAACTTCTTCCCAGTTCTCCAGGTCTCACAAGCTTCAGGTGCCCTATAATCTCTAGGGTCTCAGAGTGAAGTGTTTTCCTGGTGGGCAGCACTGGTAACTGAAGCAGCCAGTAGAAGCTGGAGAAGTTTGTCATGATGAGAGCTTTTCAGTGCATGAGATGTCTGATACGCAGCTGAGTCTCCTCAAAGAGTGGATGCTTCAGAACTGCCCTTAACCAAGTAAATGCCACAAAAGCACAAATCAGCTGGTTGATACAGCATGATGTGGACAAGTTCTGCCCATAATCACTGGACAGGAAAAGGGATCAGGAAATAACATTGTTTCTCAACTCAAAGAATAGTCAGCTATACTCAAGAAACGCCCAAGAGCAAACAGCAGCATGGAAGAACCAGTAGCAAGCAAGTAGTGTCTCCCATCCATCTCAAACCAGAAGGAAAAATTTAAAAATAGCTTTCATTTTGGCACCAGAAGATAGAAATAGGTACTGACAGTCTGTTGATTGCTTTTAAGATTAGGAAAGAAATTGTACACTTGCCAAAGTTTGCTGACCCAACTACCTCAGAGAAGGCAAAGGCACAGAACAATATGAACACATTTTTCAAGTTTTTGGAGTGCACTCTTGCATGAAATTTATTTTCACAAGCAACTTCAAACAAAGAGTACGCTATAAAGACAAAATACAATAATTTATCAACGAAAGTATCCACCATCACACACAGTTTGTGTCTAAACAATGCTCTACAGAGCCCAAGCAGGCTTACCTCGGTGTTTGGCTGTAGTGCCTGTGCATCCTGGGCTGCAGATGGTACTATTGCCCATGTAATGTTGGCACTGGCAGATGATAGGGAGCTGATGGCACCGTTTTTCAGTTGCTCTGTGGAGTGTGACTTGGGCCCAGGCCATCCCAGGATACCTTCTGAAGCAGAAAAGAGGTGTCAGCTTACAAGAGAAAGATTACAGATTACCTCCATTCACCTCTCCATTCTACTGATCTGTATGAGTTGTATCTCTTCTCTGCTTCCACGCACAGCTTTATTTGAGTAACAAATTATCTTGTCCTTTCTGAACTAGCTTATGTAGTATCTTAAATGATATCCCTACCTTTTCAAGCAAGAAACACTCTAAACAACCAAAGTAAGCATCTTAAAGGCCAACTTATCTGTGATTTTTTTTAAGTCAATGAATGTTAGTCCCAGCACCCAACTGTATAATCCTTATGTATAATTCTATTTGGCATACCTCGGGAATTAAGCAAGTCTTCTCTACCCACTATATTCATAGTTATGAAGTTATCCAAGTAAACCCTCCATTTCTTGTGCCTGAAATCAAAGTTTTAAGCCTAGCAGCTGTATTTTATTCTTGTCTGTATATTAAAAGTTTTTTCTAGATTAAGTACTAAAATGCTTTACTGGTCCCAAGACCACAGTTTAGAAGAGGTCTCATTAGAAAGATACACATTAAATATGAATCAAACGAAACTTGGCATCAGAACAGCCCTTATTTCTGGGGGCACTTGAGTTCCTGGATGGGTCTGTATTTAAGGATGCCATGAGAGAAAGTATGATCAGCTAAGGCAAGTGCACAGTTGTTCCTCCCTAACTGCTCTAGAACATAGTCTCAACAGTCAGATGAGTAGCCCTCAGCACAGGACTTAAAATTTCAGCTATTAATTACATGCTGCTATAAAATGTAGAGGTATGGATAAGAAAATCGCATCTCTTCGGTTATTACCATAATTTCTATATGAATAAGTAATTAGTGCCACAGGGAGGATCTCCTCTCATAACTGACAAGTTTTTAAGATGATGCAGAGCAACACGAAGTACATTAAAGAATGTGCCATTTCTCCTCTCCATATCACCAGGGTTACCAGAGATTGCCTGCTAAATTAAGTAAATGGTTTGGTCTGGAGAGGCTATGCTGCATAGTGTTACATTAACACTTCCATTATTAAAAAAGTGGGTCACAAATCCCATAGCTGACTGAACTCTTACCAAATTCTAGAGACAAAACAGTTACAGAACATTCCCCTCATCTAAAATGGCACTAAGTTATGAAGACATGGCAGAAGTTCAGATCTACTTTGCTTAGGGTGCTTTTGTAGCGCCATCTTTTGCTGAAGAAAGCATGAGGAAAGCATAAGTGAATAGCTAAAGATGAAATTATTTTCAAAGATCTGAGTAAACAACAGGGGGAAAATCCAGCTTTTTATCTTTTTTAAATGTCTAATTCACACAATTACACAAAATTCCCCTTGCCACAGGAAGAACATTTCTGTGGCTCTGCTGTCAAATTATGTTTATCACTCTTCCTTATTTTGCAGTAACAGATCTCAATCTATTTTTCTGTTTTTCCCTGTCAAAAAAACTGAATAATGGATCACTGCTGCTATTTTCACATTACAGAGACACTAAAAAAAAATTGAACTGAGTTTTTTATCCCAATCTTTAAAAATATGTTATCCGATCATTTCCTTGGGCTATCCATTTTCTCTCTGCACAAGCAATCTATTTAGCCTTCACTGTAAACAGTTATTTTTGATTTTTTTTAATCTAATTTATGTAAATAAGCACAATAAAAAGCTCCCACATAAAGAAGCACCTCACTTCAGGGGAAATTTTTAAGTGTGAACATTACCTTCATCATCACAAACATATTTTTAAAAACACTATACTAGTTTTCCTCTTCAGTGCAAAGACATTGCAAAAAGATCTTTTCCTTTGTCTTTCTCTGCACATTTTAGAGTCTCTGAGAGAAACAGAAACTGTCAGAACTAGGCAAGTATGTTTTCTCTCCTGTACCAAGGACAAAGCTACCCTCACAAAACAACAAATCTTGCCAGTTTAATCAAATTTTAAGCAGGTCTTAAAAACACATTATGACCTAGCCAACACCAACAGGATGCCAAGAGTTAAGGTCCAATTGATAATAAAGCACATGCATTTCCTCAACACTTCTGCATATGAGAAAGATTGTTTTGTTAAACTGTGCATCTGGAATTCGACTACTTTGCAGAAAAGAAATATGAAGGGGAAGATATTAAGTCATACAGCACAGAAATCTAAAGAGTCATCTCTCTGAAGAAGTGGAAAAAATTCTCATCTAGTTTCAAAGTGTCGGAACCTGTGATGATCTCTAATCTACAAATCTTAGTTTGAGACATCAGCATTCTCATATCATCCCAGGGGACTTGCCATATATCCAATACAGCAGCTCACTTTTCAGGCAAAAGCCATCTCTGATGGGAGAACTCATCAAAATTATCTTGAAACCAACTAAGCCTAGAATACAATCTCTATGTAGAGAGTGAAAGGCCACAACAATACGGCTCCAACCTCACTGACATTACCAGTTTCCCAAAACTTTTTAGTACAGTTTTTCAGGATTTTTTTTTTCAGTTTTTCAGTACACCCAAAATGTTCTCATCTGCACTAGTACAAATTACTTGTATCACAAAATAATACAGGTACAGTTGTTGTCTGTGCTGTATCTAATCCAGTTGTTTTACTGGAATCTACTCTCCACAGACTGAGCTATCATCTGTAAATAATTTAATCTACTCTAATGGAGTTGCCATCTTTGCCACTTTATGGGACTCAAAAATTTCTATCACCAGTTCAATCCCTGTTCTTATAAAGACTTGAAAAAATACATAAAAACTAAATAAAATAAGAGAAAGTTTATCGTCAGAGTTGGATAAGAATAGGAAGAAACAGCTGTCATTGGTTTGGGTTTTTTTAAGCCAGATTTTTCTCTGTTCTCAGTCACAGCAAAAGACAGCTGACAGAAAGGTAAATTTAAATTTATTTTGATACATTTCAGAGCTCTAAAGGAATTCTCCAGAAAGGCAGTCACAAATTATATAAAAGTATTCACAGCTACATAGCTACTTTCCTGCTTTGAGACTATGCAAAGCACTACACTAATTAAAACAAAACATCTGTTTCTGCAGTAAATGATGCAGAAATTAGAAAGACCATACCAAGTACCTAACTAGTAAAATCAGCCAGATCTCTTCTACCTGCACGGTGTTGGTTCTGTAGCTCCAGGAGTGAAAACCCAAGTCTGATTCCTCTTAAAGTTCACAGCATATGTATATACAAAACAAGAGTTTTTACAGAAAACACCCAAAAATTAGCTTCTTTCCTTCTTCCCCTCAACACCAGTTTCCACTGAGATGAACTCGGAGCAGGCAATTACACCAAGGCACACGAGAACACTTGTACCTAAGCAAGTACAGCATCCACACACAACTAATTTATCCTTTCCCTATAGCAATGCTACAGTTCACAAACATCTATCTCGAGGGTACAATACATTGTATCACACACAAATGTCTTCAGGCGAAACGTCTTTCCCTTCTACAGGTGCACACTGCAGGAGTTCTCTCCAAAGAGAAGGTTTACAGGAGATTTTTCAGTTAAGCAATGTCGATAATTTTCTTTTGTTGGTTTTGATTTTCTGAGTACCTGATGTACCTTCAAACTCACCTCTGCACAATAATTAATGCATGANTTTTCTCTGTTTATGTTGTCCCCAACTCCAGAATCATCTCCGATCCACTTGTTTCCATAGGAGCCAAAATCAGCAGCATTTGCACATTAAAGTGAACTTCAGAAAATCCATAGTAAGGATGAGTTTGGTTTTTATTTTTAAAAAAATCTTAAGAAAAATAAAACATTCTACAGTTTAGAAAAGTGGGCAAGGAAGAGACAGAAAAATACGGGAGGCAATTCCTATCAGGAAGGTGCTTTATTCAGTAAATGAATGGCTAATATGAAAAAGAGATTAAAAGAAAAGAACAAATTGATCTGCACAGGCTGCTACTACAAGAGAGCATTCTGTCTGCTAAAACACTAAAATAAAAAAAGAAAAACAGACCTAAAACACAATGTGGGTTGGTAGAGCTACATTGAAACACACATTCAAGTTTGCTCTGTTTGCAGTCTGGGAGGGAAGAATGTTAACAATTAACAGGCTCTGGAGGTACTCTTCTGCCAAAGGCTGTATACAGAGTTGGAAAAAAGTAACACTAGAACTTCTAGAGTTAGAAATGAAGACAAAAGTTTCTTCTCCACATTTTTTTTTCAAAGGTACCTGCTCCTTGTCTGCATGCCAAATAAACTCAAGCTTCTCAGAAGGCACTTAATGTTGATCAGCAAATACTTTAGATGTACCTAAGTGGTGACACTGCTGGCCAAAAACAAAGGCCTTGACACTTTCCTCCATCCTACAGAAAAAAATATTCCCAAACCCAAAGAAGCTTGTAGAGATGCAATCCCTCATCCTGTACTCACACTATACATAACCAACACTTTCAGCTAATAATACCCTTCTCTGGCATATTTTTCAATGAAAGAAAAAGAATTACAAAAATTTAGCCAGTGATCAATGTACATAACTTTAATAATGACAGCTAGAAATTATTTTTGACATTATTTGACAATATTTTGACTCAAAAGTAGAAACACAGAGCATTTTGCTTCAGTGACTGTTCTTGTTGATGTACTTCAAAAAAAACAATCACAAAAACCCTTCATGAAGCTTCAGAGTAGAAATAAAAAAATTATTGACTAGCCTTCAAGATAAGATTGAAGACTTCAGTTTAATCTTCATGTCTCCTTGTAGGCTTGAGGTCTCAGACTGACAATTCATGAGAAACATGAAACGGAAAAATCATGTCATCCTTAAACTATTCCATTAGAAAAGATGCCATAAAAATATTTTAAGTAATGACCTACATAGTTGTAGGTTTTGGACAAGATTCCACTAAAGTGAATGCCAAGCTGATTTCTAATTACTGGAAAATAAAGCAACAAAAAAATTTACATCAAAAGAAAGGAGACACTTTTTTTTCTTGTTTAAAAGAATAAAAGTCAGTAAATCTGTTTAAAATAGCTGCTACTTAATTATAATCTTCATGACAGCATTCCGTAAGTACTAGGTCACAAACTCTCAGCCACTTTTAAGTCCTTGCTTTAGAGGCAGTAAGACTGCAATGCCTCCAAGTGCACACAGAAGTCAGCAAAACTTGCACAATCAGGTATAAAGACCCAAAGTACACAAGGAAAGGTACAGAGAAAGAAGATTAAATAGATATATATCTACTTTTAAGGCAGCTCTCTCTCTATATGGCATAATAGCGAGAGCTTTGGATGCTGAAGGAAAGCAAACTCAAGAGTAGGTTCAAGTCACCCAAGCCAAGCAATTGAATATTTTTCACACTCCACACAAGGAAGACCATGTTGCCTGCCTGGACTGGATTGCTTTCACAAACTGTAAGATAGAAGCTATAAAATAAATTATCAAATTCCTATCTCGTGTCTATCTATGCATTCTGCCCCACAATGCCCACCAGCAACTTTACACAACACAGCAGGCAATGAGACAGCACTGGGATGGAAGCATTCAGCAATAAATTGCACAGGGCCATGACATCTCACAGGAAAGGTGTTTGAGAATTCTTATCACAGGAGCACATGGTTTTTAAACTAACAAGAGTCATTTTCACCTGACAGTGACAGTAAAGGTCATCTTCTATTGTACTTGCTGGGTATAAAATTAAAATAATTCACCTGGAGGACACAATCAAAATGAATTAGATCATCTCCCAGAATTAGAGTTTGCTAGGGGATTACTTAAAGGCTTTAGTCTGAATAGGTATGAGCTTATACAGCTTTGATGACTCTGAAACTCTACCAACTCAGCAGAAATGTTAAGTCTATCAAAGTATGCCTGGAAAAGATTAAGTGTGTAGGAAATCAGTAATCAAGACTTGTAGGCCAGGTTCTTTCAGGCAACTGTGTTGCATAATAAGGCCTAGGGGGAAAAAAAATCATTTCAGTCAGGGATAAGAGACTAAATATTTCAGCATCTTTCAGTTCCCTTCTAAGTTTTGTTTTTTTTTTTTTT